>CM040618.1:104071992-104104399 GCA_022817965.1 Solanum lycopersicoides
TAACTTATATATTGTTATTGATTAGAAAAAGATACAATGGAGAAGAAATGAGATCTTATCCATCATCAAAAGAGAGACAAAGTCAACTAGTTAATGACCGAAATTTGTGATACATCTGATGGGAACAAAAAGACTTCGATGTAAGAAGTACAAATAATAATAAAAATAATGATCGAATATTCGTGAGATTCTTCAAAAATCGCGAGTTGCATCACAAGTGTAAGACTGATCTAAAAGATCACCCGCTACAACCAACCACAAGTAGACACTCTTAAATCTTCGACCAGCGAGCACCACTCTCTCATCAAATTCCCTCAGGTTCATTTTTTTCTCTATTTCTTCTAAAATCTTATTTGGTGTGATTATACAACCTTTGATGATTCTAATGTGAATAAATACCTAGGATTGGTTCTAAAAGAAATCTACTAATCCTTCTTACAGTGATTAAAAAATTATTATGTAAAAATTTACATAATATAACAGATTTAATTAATAATAGCGACCCTTTAATTGTATACTCATTTGTAATGGTCATTGGTAATGTTATGAAACACTCAATCAAAACAATCTAAGTTGATTAATATTGTTTTGTATATGCTAAAAGAGGAGATTGATGAAATGATTTGAACGCAAGTGACAATGTTCACTCATCTTTATCGATTGAGTATTACTATTAAATGATGGCTCCTCTTACTCTAGTTAAGATTTTTACACAAATGTAAGAGAGACTCAATCATTAATTCTTTAACCATCTCAATCATTTCAAATGAACCATTGTCATCGTACAATATTCACTCAAAATTCTTTCTCTTTAGAATATATTAAAAAATTATTATCAAATCTAGATGCTGCTTAAGAGTTCATAACATTACACATGACAAAATATGAAATCAGATACCAATAAAGGTCATAACTATTACTTGACTCTAATTATATCGACGTGCTAAGTTTTACATCAATAATCTTTTCTTGAATCACGTAAGGTGGAAAAGAAAATTTTTTTTAATGAACCTAAACCATCCTTGCGGTATCTAGCTCTAAACATTAAGTATCATCGAATGTTTATAATCCACGCACCACAAGATCTTTTAGGAAGAAAAGCAGAGAAAAAAATGCACCGGATTCGATGAGAAGGGTAGGTCCTCGCTGCACATAGATTCAAATAAGAACTTTACTACTAATGTGTTTGCAGCGTTGATTTTAGATCAGAGTCTCTACAAGCTTGTCGATCAAATCGCAACAATTATTGGAATTTCACACTGGAATCAATCGAGTCATATAGTATGTGTAATAATTTCACGCGTTTTTTCCTATCCAAATCTCTATTTCCGTACCGCCCACTGTAATACGAAATCAGACGATGTCATACTGAAGCTGATTGATCCTAAAACTCTCACTTTCTTCCCCCGAGGTCTCTGTATCTTTACATAACTTCAGAAAGCCTGTGAAATGCAACGAGATCCAGTACATACAGAATTAATTATACCTACGATTAACTAACCACACCTTAATTTAACTAAGCCAATGATAGACTAATGAAAGACAATTTTTTTTTTAAAATGCTAGAAAGTAAATCATCAATCATATACTAATACAGACATTAGAGCCACTGTCTAAACTCCTGGCGACTAAAAGTAACCAAGTATGCGCATTTTGGTAATGGTCCACTTAAAATTAGAGATGTCCGCTCAACAAAAGAGCGGATTCTTGTAGGTAGTAATGAAATAGGAAGGCGGCTTCTGTATCGCAGCTGAGAAGTTTGTCCATTTCCTCCATGGAGCATTATATTTTTCACGTGTCTATGAAATATTTTATGAATTAATTGATTATCCCTTTAACTAGTTTAATTATTTTTACAAGGAATTAATTAATCTTCTTACTATCGCCATAAATATTTTAATTGAAAAAAATTCTTTGATTTATTAGCCTCAGAAAAGATTCCATTTTGCCTGCTTCTATAATGATAGCATTAGCTAATATTTTAGCTTCTTGACATCACAATATTCGATCAACGCATAAGCTAGCAAACTCTTCAAATGAAGACATTGAAAAAATGATGAAGACCGAGAAATATCAAAATAGTCCTTTAATATGAGTAAGAGGTCTGTCCTTTAATATTTCATCTTATCCAAATAGTCCTTATGATGCTAAAAGAGTATATTTGTCCTAACCTAAAATCTACAGAAAAAAAGATAAGAACTTGTTAACTTAACTGTGGGTCCACACTGTGAACCCTTCTCTCCATCCATTGTCCTTTTTTTCCGCCATTTTGTCCTCCTCTTTCTTCTTTAGTTTGCCCATTTTCTTACCAAATTTCCACTACACAAACATTTTCTCACACTACAAATTCTTGTAAATTTTAATTGAACATTTGTAAAGTTTTATTTTCTATCCTGTTTCAATTTTTACACTTCAACTTTTAAAATATAATGATTAAATAATGTTTTGAAAAACTACTGATTTTGTAAAAATTAAAACGGAAAAAGGATAATAGTCCCCAAGAATCACTTTAATAGAGAGAATAACTGTTACAACTTAAAAAGAGTTTATTTATTGGCCATCATCCTCAAAGGAATATAGAGACTTGTATTCAATTATGAGTTTCCATTTGTTTGCGTAAGTCTGATTTTTCTTCTCTTATTAATGTATATGTAAAAGAATCTTTAGAGGGAGATGAGAAATCGTGTAGTTATATGGAGCTGACTCAAAATGTGAAGAAAAAAGTTAAGAAAAGGTTACTTGGTAATGTGAAAGTGCAAGATTGAGAAGAGGGTCTAATCCAAGTACCCCACTTTTAAAGTAACAATTTTTTTAATCTTTGGTTAGTTTTAAGGCTAATGACTAAAATGTCAGGAATCTTGTATACATTAAGACTATTTAATAAAATGGATAATAAGAGACCAAAATAACTTAATCCTTATACTTAAGACCATGTGATAATTTACTCTAGAATGACCACTTATAATTGAACTTAAGTCTAATTTGTCACTCAATTCATAGTCAAGAAACATATATGCTACCTACAAGAAAAGTACAAACAACTTTATTTTTTTGCTTCATGTCTGATATTCAAGTGGAGACTCAAAGAAATTGAGAAGTCCAAAGTACACACAATTAAAGATGTCACAAAGTAAATGAACTAAGAATAACTCACAATACAACTTTCCAAACAACTTGAACAAGAAACATATCTCTAAAGGCCTTGAGGAATATGGTGGGCAGCACATTGAGAGACAAATCGAAATAACATCATCTGGAAAGCCTATCAAAGGCTTACTAATTTTGTCAATTGTACAAGCTCATATCTCACACAAGATGTTGTGATTGCCCACAAAAAATCATCATCTCTTGTATTTCTTACACTTCCAATAAAGCTGCCCCTAACACTTCTTTCCTGAAACATTTTTCAAAAAATAATTAAACAACCTTCAATTAAATATGAATTTTTATACTTCAAATAGATTCTATTATCCGTGTAGGATCCTTCAGAATACACTTTTTGAGATTTAACACATCCTTCGATATTTTGAATGATACCTAACAACATATGTGGAAGTTTTCTAACTTAATTTGAATCTGTCTCTAATAATGAATTAAATATTTACCATACATCAAGGTATAGCTGGGACTTCAATGTGCTAGAGCTGGTTCTTCCCACAATTGTTATATCGGGTAGGTTTACTCGCAATCCTAGGCCCGGTGGCTGATCATTGCTAGTGGGTCACAGATTCTCACTTTAGGAGCTCAAGGATCCTAAAGATCTTGCTGATACTGGTCAAATAAAATCAACTTCTTCTGTTCCTCGTGCCAGCGCACCAAAAAGGCAATAAGCGAAAAATAAGTATAGTATAAACTTTCAATTGTATGTACCAAATAATAAACAATCATTGTAATGTCTAAACGGGAAAATATTTTATTGAGGACATAAAAAAATCTAACAGAAATAAGGCCAAAGTACAATAATGAGAGCCTTTAATATGGAGGATAGATAAGTAGTGCTAGGCCGTTGCAATCTCACAGCCTGTTGGTGTCAACCCGTTTCTAACAGCTCTAATCACTTATAAAATAGTATGTTGAGTGTTGCAAAAATTGCACTGATAAATGAATCCAAATGCATATTAGCTCATAAGAGAAGATTGCCTAGTTCATTAAGAAGACAACGATTCGTTCCAGATCATTGATTGATTGTATATACCAGTCTAACATTTCTTCACGCCTAACCCAACTATAGTGTGACAAGAGTCAAATTGAAGTAATCGACTACTTGATGATGCAAAATTAGGTCTTTGGCCTAACCCACATCCCAAAAGTCGACTCAAACAGAGAGAGGATTGTCAAAAACTTATAAGGACCACTATCTATAACTATCGACATGAGATAACTTTTCATTTTTCTTAAAATCTTACCTCACGCGCCAGGCGTTGGACATCTATGAGTGGAAATAGATAATTTGACCTAACATTGGTTAAATAGTTTTTCTCCAATGCCATAATATAAGATATGACACGCCATGCGTAAATTAACCCAAAATTTAATTATTCATGAGGGAAAATTGTCAAATCCATATTAGAAACTAAGTCTATTTCCAATCGACAAGATATTTAACACCACTGATCTAATAATCGTAAACATATACTTCACAACTATCTTTTACCCTCTATTTCAATTTATTTATCCAATTTTATTGACTCGTTAAAGAAATAATTTTACAAAAAATTTTTTAATTTTAAACATTTACATGACAGTGCTCGGATGTTTACAAACCTCATTGTGTGAGTTCAGTGCTCAAATAAATTGCATCAGCATCCAATTTCTTCTTTGGGTCTTTTTCTTAGAAGGAAGTGCTGCAATAACAGTAACATGATCGACCAAAAAGCCTTCCCAATTTAGATACGCATATGCTCAACACTCTCCAAAAAACTTGATTATCAGCCATATGTTTGCCTGTGACTCAAAATAAGCTGCAGTTTTCATAGCCAGGTCTACACTTCAACCACCTACCCATTAAGTGGTTGCTCATCCAAGGCCAACCTCTGGTTATGCTGCCACTAACCATATTTAATTTAAAAAAAGAAAAACATTAGGCTGTGTACGCATACGAAGGAAAATCAATCTGAACTCATTTTTTATTTTATTTGTGTTCAGTATGTAAATAAAAAGATATATAGTAAAGTATTTGTAATAATCCTAACAGATTACATGTAGTGACTAAGGTGGAAGGTTGAGGTGGTGAGGATGGAGCTACGGGTGAAGAAATCTAAGCATCATGATTTAATAAAATACTACTTATATTATTTGTTTGGATGTGATTTTGATAACAAGGAGCTTAAAAAATTTGCGTCTGTAATTGAAAAAAAGAATGACACATTTTTATATTATAGTTAACAACAACTTAGAAATTATGTTTCCATCAAATAATGATTATAGCTTAAACAACAGTCTATGACTCTCCACAAGGTTCTAAATCTTCTTTCTTCCTCAAACTACGTATCAATTCAAAGATATATCCATACAAATGAGACAGAAAAAGTAAGTCGGTGACTTTTAAATTTTGGTCTATAACAAAAAAATACGTAAAATTACTAAAATTTCTTTAATATTTTTACCTGTCAGAAACCATGATTGTGGAGTAACACCATAGGTGGAGTCATCCCAATGAATGCTTATAGACGTCTCATATGCACATCTTCTCTGAAGCTATTGCAAAGCTCACAATCCAAACATGTAGCAGCACATATCTCAACTCCCATCTTTCACTCTACCTTGAAATCTTTGACACATGCTTCCCACCTTATACTTACATATCCACTACATTTCATACCTATATATTACAGATATAAAAAAAAAGCTTTAAGACTAGCTCTATAAAAAAAAAAATTTATGATGCTAAAAAAAAGTGTATATAAACGGACAACAAAATATTTGAATATGTTGGGCATTCGACAAGGAGAAAAGGACCAACTTACATTTTAATTAGGTTTTATGACAAACGAATTGGCATCGTTCTTTTTAGATGTCATTTAATAATATATACTTATTACAAGAACTTGAAAAAAGTGTGGTTAGCTAGGTTATATCCTATCCAAAATAAGTAGTGTAAGAAATGTTAAACGACCTAAGTTGACCTAATGTCAAACTTTACCTTATTTGTACATCAGCTTAATGGTTTTGCTTTATTTTAAGAATAATTTTATGTATATTGTATACATAGCTTAATGTTCTTGCTTTATTTAAGAAGTATTTATATGTATTTAACGAAAATTTAAGAGAGATGCATGGGAAGGGAGGGAGTCGGAGGTTGCAAGTGGGATGCAGAGGAGAGGATTGAGTAGAGAGGAGCATGAAACAATAATGTTGAACGCATATAAACTAATTTTCTATTGAAACTCTTTTATTTATTTTAGGAGCTCGTTTCCTATAGTGATCAATCAACATAGAAAATAACAAAACAATTCTAAGAAACGTTTTGCTCCACAAACCACCGTGTCCAAATCCTTATCACATACAATGCATGCAGGTTGAGTTTATAATACCAAAATTCAAGATTGCTCGGACATATATATATATATATATAGGGGCGGATCTACGTGGACACGTGGGGGTGCCACGGCACCCAGTGATCTCGGAAAAAATGTTGTATATATGTATATTAATTAGTATATATATTATTTTTGCCACCCAATAACTGTGTTATGCAATAGCTCAGCTGGTGAAGGAGCGAATTTGCCACCCCGCACATGCATGTTCTAACCTGGCCATCAACATTCCCTTTTTTCCTTTTCTTTTTTTTTCCATTTTCTTTTTCTCTATTCATTTTTATTTATTTATGACTATTCTTTATTAATTCAAATTGACCCCTTTTTTTTCCTTTTCTTTTCTTTTTCTACATTTGTTCTTATTTATTCATTACTATTTTTTTAATTGAAATTGACCCCTTTTTATAATTAATTTTGAGTTTTTTTTTACTTTCTCTTGCACTAATTATTAATCTCTTGATATGAGTGTAACGTGTTTATTTTTTTTATCAATTAGTGAGTACTGAATTATGAGCATCAAATAAATATTATAAAGAATATATTTAAATAGTAGTTTTTAAAAAAACATAAGTTTGAAAAATGATTTTTTTCAATTTAAAGGTTCTTTCGATCTTCATCAACGTTTTTGCTATGTAAGATGACTAGGCTGAAACTACAATTTTTATTCTTTCTCAACTATATATTTCTAATAACACATAAAGTCAATGGAAGATGAATATATTATGTTAATACTATTAGATGGTTTATACAAGATCAAATTTTAATGAAAAAAATATTTTTTTTCTTAAAATGTTTCAGCGAAGAAGACATCAAATTCCAAAAAGGAAATAAAATGAATTGTTTAGTTATATCTAATCACATAATATCTAAAAGAAAGTATTACTAATGCATATTTGATCGATTTATTTAAAAAAAAAAAATAAAATTAATAAAATGAGTTGTAACCCTAAATTAAAGCAACCGATCCTTTCATCTTACTTGAACGTTGTGGCACCCCCGTCTTCCAAATCCTAGATCCGCCTCTGTATATATATATATATATATATATAGGTGTATATCATATTTTATATCTAGTTATTTCTTGTATATCATGCATATCTATGTAAATTTATAAAATAATGAATGTGATATATATTTGTAAACACAATATACAATATGATATATTCATATACAATATGATAATTTCCTTTTTCTCTGTCATTGCCACAATATTAAAGATTTTTAAAAAATTGTCTTTATCCCAATTTGTGTGAATCTATAATGACCCCATCCGTCGTTACTAAAGGGCATTATATGCAGAGTATCAAAAGTTTGATAATGTGATGGAAGAATAATTAAAATTTGAGTATACGATTACTTCTGGCCAAAGAGTTCTGTTTTGAGGATGGATTGAAGCTAGTCTGCCACTTCTCGTTGTAGCGGCATCGCTAAAGCGATCTGAGTCCCGCTATAGAGAAACATCAAATTTTAGCAACCTAATTAATGTGTTGTCTTTTATATTACTCTTATTTTTTAAGGAAGTGAATAGACGAGGTTTCCTCCAAAAGCACTCGAGGCATGAGAGCAATGGAAGAGGGAGAATTTTGGAACAAATGAGGTGGAAGTCTTTGAACTTTTCATACCCGTTCATTAAAGGTAGTTTTTGCAAAGTTATATTCATGTGCAAGATTCATCTACAGTTGCTTGACATCTATGTTGGCTAGGCTTTCTTTCAATTGAGTAGTAGACCTACTTTCACCAAATTATATCTTATAAATACTAGGAGATTGCATGCATAGGCTTTCAGGTACGGAGTTTGGGTGGTTAAAGGTTTTGGTTTATGTGATGCAAGGCACTAATGATGTGATGAATATGAGATGGTGCTCTAGTTCGTGAATAATTTTGGGTTTTTTGTAGGTGATGGTTGTATGCTTTCAATTTATTTGTGTGCCTGTTTGTTGCTTTTTAGTATCATTCATGTGATGCATGGTAGAGAGGCATATGAAATGACATCATGTAGGTAATCTCATGCAATAAACTTTGTGATTGTGACTTTCAAGTGGTGTTGTTCATTGTACTATGTATTGTGCATGATTGTTTGTGATTATAGGTTGACTCAGGCACATGGATAGCTCGAGTAACACATCGATACACTAACACTTGAGTATGAATTTTGTGAGAGAACCAGATATATGACTGATGATACCTACAAATACATGTTTGTATTGATACTACTTTGGGTATGGCGGGAGGGTGGGGGGGAGGCGAAGGGAGTTGTTTTCCGTCCTTTATACTAAAGAAAGTTATTACAATTTTGTTTCTGAAAATTATGTTTTTAATGAGCCTTTAGTAGCAAATTATTTATTTTTTTTGCATGCTTTAATCGACTTGGGTTATAAGGTTCGAACCTCGAGTATAGAAAAATCTTTGAAGCACTTCTCCCAAAATGGGGTCATACACTTCACAAATTTAAATGTAGTCGAACTCCAATACGCGTATCAAATATTGAATGAAAAAACAAAAAAATAATTAATAGAAAGTTACCTAGGAGATCATGGAATTATGAGATAGACCAATGAAAATTAAACCTACACATACTTTTTGTGTGTTAGAATTTCCACTAAATTATTATCTTTTTTTTCTATATATAAGGCCTAGTGGTATATATGATGAAACAAATTATAATACAGAATTACTTGCAATAATTGTTTAAGTAAAATAATTGCGCAAATATTTATTATATTATCAAATAATAGAACTTAATTATTTGTAGATAATAATTTCTTAATGGGGAAAAAGCAAGTCTAGAAAAAGATTGCACGGAGAACCCTTATATAGGATATTTGAAGTATTAAATGAAAGATAAAAAGGAAACTCACACGATCAAGCAAATTTATACTACTTAATTACTCATCATATCTATAGTTTGCTATAATTGTCACTTACGACTGACATTATACATTAATTATGTGGGTTGACTTCGAATTTGTATAATTAGCCACATTTGTATATGTATAATTAGCCACATAGTTATATCAAGTCTCACTCTAACTCCAAATGATAAAGGAAAAATGGGCTAAATTAGTTTGAACATTAATTTTTTGCTCTCATGTTAATAATGCTTACAAAAGTTCTTTGAAATAGAAAAAAACATATTACTCAACTTGAGAACTGGTCTGGCTTTATTTTTGTTATAGTAGAAAAGGGTAGATCAATATCCTTGCTTCATTGTTTAGGGACATTTTTGTCTTTTCAATTTTCTGTAATGGCTAAGTGTCATCTTGTTGCTTGGGATTTTTAAAAAATGGTGACATTAAAGTTTCAAAACAAATGGGTGGTGACGTAAGTCTTAAGTATTGGGTGTAGGTGACAATTATGTGATTAATGATTAAGGATTGTGGAGTTGCCCTCAAATTTATAAGTTGACAGTTTGGTTCACTGAATTAAATGAGGGGTAAAAGGATAATTTCACTATAACTAATTTAACCAACTTTTGGTTGGAATTAAATGAGGGGTAAAATGGTAAATTGACTATACGAAACCTAATTTAACCAATTTTGGTGGAAAAATATCAAGCCAAAAGAGGAAATAAAAGCTTTTTTCCCCGCCTCCAGCCGTTGTATTCGTCCTCTTCTGCTCTCGACTTTGCTTGCTTGCTTTCCTTTCTTCCTGCTCTCTTCCTCTTCCTCTTCTTCTTCTTCTTATTTTCGTACATTGCGGGTCTTCGCTGGTAGTGCTTGTGCTTTCTTCTTCTTGAATCAGTTTTTTACCTAATCTGTAACTGGTGGACCAAATTTTGTTTTGTTCAATTGGAATTACTGCATAAGCGTTATACACCATTGTTTCTGGTAAGTACAATTAATAGTTATTTAAAATCAATTCATTATCATCTGATCTGGATACCTGTAATTTTTTCAATAATTTGCATTCGCGTTTTCAACATATTGTTATATATGTTGCAACAATTGACTATTATAACATATTATAGTCATATGTAGCAACATGTGATTTATTTTCACAACAGAACAGTCATATGTAGCAACATATGACTTACATCTCGCAACAGAATAGTCATATGTTGCTACATATGATATAACTAAAAAATGTATCAACATGTGATTTATTTTCACAACAGAACAGTCATATGTAGCAACATATGACTTAAATCTCGCAACAGAATAGTCATATGTTGCTACATATGATATAACTAAAAAATGTAGCAACATGTGACTTATTTTTCACAACAGAATAGTCATATGTAGCAACATATGACTTACATCTCGCAACAGAATAGTCATATGTAGCAACATATGACTTACATCTCGCAACAGAATAGTCATATGTAGCAACATATGACTTACATCTCGCAACAGAATAGTCATATGTAGCAACATATGCTTATTCTTCATAATTAGTAATTGTTTTTTTAATTATTTTCTTCAGGTACAATGTCATTATTTGTAGGGATTGATTGTTGTGGTGAATGGGTCGAGAAGAAAAATCGATTCATATGGCGTTGGGAGGATAGTAAAAAATGAGGAGCCGATTCAGTAGGGATGTATGTCGAAAGAAATATTTTGTATGATGAGTTCTTCAATTTAGTCGTGCAAAAGTCTGGATACAATTGTAAACCGCAAGATCTTGTCATGAGTTACATTCCCCATTTTTTTCATAATGAGAAGGTTTTACCTTTTAGAATAACTGATCAATCTAGTTTGAGTGTTTATTTGGGAGGAACAGAGAAACCGCCAATATTAAGAGTCTACGTGGAAGAAACTCCTATCGAGGAGGATCATAATGTAGACCAAGGCCAACAAGATATGCTTAATGATGAATTTCATCATGCGGACATGAATAATCCTGATGATGAAATTGGAATAGGTGAAGGTGAAGGTGAAGGTGGAGGTGAAGGTGAAGCTCAAGCTGAAGGGCCGGACCTTGAGAGCAAGTTTCCTCCCACACCTATAATTGGCAGCAACAATCCATGTGCTTATCAAACTTCACGTTTGAATAATGTTAGAGATGATGAAACAGGATTTTATAAGGGAATGACATTCAAGAACAAGCAAGAACTGACAAATTCATTGAAAATTGCTTGCTTGAAAAAAGATTTTACACTGAAAATGGTGATCAATTCTCGTAATGTGTTTTCCTTTAAATGTTCATATCTGGATTGCAATTGGTGGCTGAGGGCTGTGAAATTTACAAGTAGTGACAGGTTTGCCATTAGAATCTATGAAAGGTACCATACGTGTGGTTCAGAGCATCTTACAAGCAATAATCCCCACGCCACGGCAAAAGTCATAGGTAAGTACTTTGAAAATAGGTTTCCAATGGTAAAGGCCCATCCACAAGAGATATGTCAAATCAACTCCGCACAGAATTGGGTTGTAAGGTAAGCTATTGGAAGATTTATAAGGGCATGGAGCATGCTAAGTCTAATGTTAGGGGAACACATGAGCACGGGTACGCAGTGCTTAATGCGTACCGGTATATGCTTGAAGTTGCGAATCCAGAAGCAAGACGGCATTGTCGCTCGATGAAAATGGGAGGTTCCAGTACTTCTTTGTATCATATACTGCTTGGATAATTGGTTTTCAAGAAATGAGAAAAGTAATAGCCGTTGATGGCATATTTCTAAGGAGCAAGTATGGAGGAGTTCTGCTATCGGCGGTGGCACAAGATGCCGAGAATCATATATTTCCAGTGGCTTTCTGTGTCGTGGACAAGGAATGCGATGCCTCATATGAATATTTTTTTCAAAATATGAGAAGCTTTGTAGATGATACTGATGAGTTGTGCATTATCTCTGATAGGCATCCAAGTATTCGAAAGATGGTTTCGAGAATCTACCCTGCATCTCATTATGGTTGTTGCATGCGACACCTTGGTGAAAATATTCGAAATAACTTTCACAATTCAAAAGTAGTGTCCCATTTTTATAAAGCAGCAAAGGCGTACGATATATGTGAGTTCAATGACCATTTCAATCAAATAAGAGATTTGGTACCAAAGGCCGCTGAAGCTCTTGAACGTATTTAATTTCACACATGGAGTAGGGCATTTTTCCCGGGAAATAGGTACCATCTCTATTGAGTTTATTTTTACTTTATGTGTTTTGTTTGATTTTTATCTGTTGTTGTGTAGATATAACATTATGACGTCAAACATCGCGGAATCGGTGAATGCTATGTTTGATGTTGAAAGAGAATTTCCCATTAGCGCTCTATTTGATGAAATAAACAGGAGATTTGCATTGTTATTTCACCAGAGGCGTATGGAACTGGTGCACTCCGCAAATAGATTTGTTCCTTCAATTGAAAAAGACATATCAGAGTATGTCAACGCGGGCAACAAGTTGTTGGCCCATCAAATCGCTAACTACAAGTTCAGTGTCACTGGTCATGGAGATGTTGCTACTGTGGATCTACAAAGAAGAACTTGTACTTGTAGAATTTTTGATTTGGACAAAATACCTTGTCCACATGCCATGGCAGCGATTCGATCCCAACATGGTGATGATTTTGGAACTCAGATTTACCTGTACTCCTCTCCATATTATTCAGTGGAAAAATACATAATGGCATATTATCAGGAAATTCACCCGGTGCCAACTGAAGATTCTTGGATTGTCCCTTTGGATAGATATCATGCAGAGAGAAATACCTCCTTCATATATTTATCCAAGTAAACTCGGAAGAAGGACATATAAAAGACGGCGTGGAGTTGGTGAATTATTTCCAACAAGAAAAAATAAGTGTTCAGTATGTAGGGACTTTGGCCACAAAAAAACTACATGCCCAAATCGAAATGCCCCATAAAAAGTGTTAAGCGTTGTGTTATTGAATTTTAATGAATGTTCTTTCTTATATAAGGATGATCTGTATTATATAATCTTATTTAGAAATGCCCCAATGCGTGATTTGTTGCTCTTCTTTGTTTCTGTGTCAACACATGTCAAATGTTGCTACAGGATATATTAGATGTGGCAACATATGCAATACATGTTGTCACAGATGATTATATGTAGCAACATATGACTCAAATATTGCTACATATAATCAGATGTAGCAACATATGACTCAAATGTTGCTACATATAATCATCTGTGGCAACATTTGACTGCAACATATAATCACCTGTAGCAACATATACTTTTAAATAATGATTACGTGGGAGTGTGCTTTTAGATATATTAGATGTGGCAACATATGCAACAAATGTTGCTACAGGCGAATCAGCTGTAGCAACATATGCCACATGTTGTGACGGACGAATGCTGCGATATACGCATCAGCTGTAGCAACATATGACTCAAATGTTGCTACATATAATCAGATGTAGCAACATATGACACAAATATTGCTACATATAATCATCTGTGGCGACATTTGACTGTAACATATAATCATCTGTAGCAACATATACTTTTAAATAATGATTACGTGAGAGTGTGCTTTTAGATATATTAGATGTGGCAACATATGCAACAAATGTTGCTACAGGCGAATCAGCTGTAGCAACATATGACTCAAATGTTTCTACATATAATCATCTATCCCAATATACTTTTAAATAATGATTACGTGGAAGTGTGCTATTAGATAAACATTTTGTTTAATAATTACGACTATTCAGTTCACTCTGTTGAAACGTCATGTCTTGCAACAGTTCAATATTGTTGGTCTTTATAAGTACACAAGAAGAGAGAGATAAGTCAAAAGTTGTCTTCTCTTCTTCTCTTGTTCTTCATTCTCAAAAATGGTTTCAACTAGGGAAAACCTCTTCGAATCCCTCCCGATTGAACTAGTAATTCTTATAGTTGAAAGGGTTGCTTCATACTCTCTAGAAGATTTAGTTAGTGTTAAATTATGTTCTAGGTTCCTCAATGAAGTTGGTAATTAACGTTATGTATATCAAAGTTACATTGGCCAGCTTTTCCACTGAACCTACATGGACGAGGAATCAACATGCCAGGTCTTTCATGAATATTTGCATAGCATCGGAGAACTTAGAAGCCTTATACAGAAAAGGCGTGGTAATTTTAATGTTTTTAGTTTTTTTTCACCTTGCATCAATTTATTTTGTAATCTTAATGTGTTATTTCTTTTATAGTTTGATTTTTTCAATCGTAATGATCCAACTGCACTGAGAATGGTTAAAAAAGCAGCAGAAGGTGGCCACCGTGGTGCAGAGTATGTGCTTGCCATAATTTCAATCTTTGAAGGCGGTATTTCCATGAGAGAAGGCTTGATGTACATTGTCAACATGAAAAAAAATATGCCAGTAATAGTGAGAAGATGTCGACATCATTTGCGGTGCATTTAAATCGAATGTGGGTGGAAGAACCTAA
The DNA here is from genome assembly GCA_022817965.1 of Solanum lycopersicoides. Classification (NCBI taxonomy): domain Eukaryota; kingdom Viridiplantae; phylum Streptophyta; class Magnoliopsida; order Solanales; family Solanaceae; genus Solanum; species Solanum lycopersicoides. The sequence goes on from CM040618.1 coordinate 104,086,861, forward strand.
TATTTTGGGTGTAAGACCCATTTGTTGCACTGTGCATCAACCCCAACAAAATGCCCGCAAGATTGGTTGGCCAGAGGAAGTGACGATGAAGACGATATTCGTTGCGAATTGTGTATTTGTGATTTAGAACTAGATTATCTAGTTAAATTTCTCCCGCATACTACTGTGTGGGATAATTTAATCTGTGTTGAAGACAATGTTGAATAATTTATTGTTTTTGTATTTATTTTGAAATTATATATGTGGCAACATATTATATTACATATGGTGAAAATGTTGTCATCACTTGTTTTGTACTTATTTTTGAATTATGATATAACAAATTATGATCGTACACAACACTCTCCATTGTTATACCTTATTATTATTGATGACTTATGTTCTAAATTACTAAAATTTGGCTCAAATTTCCATTTTTCCTTTCCTAAATCGATCAAATCGTCTATTAGTGTCTCCTTGATTTTTCATATGTAGCAACATATGCAGTTTTTGTTGTTAAATTCGCAACATATAAGCAAATGTTGCAACATATATTTATAACAAAAGACTCTTTTGGGGCTTAATTCAATTAAATTGTCACGTAATTTGATATGTAACACCAATATATAGTCCTACAACATGTCTAAGTAACAAATTATGGTCGTTAACAACACTCTCCATTGGGTTGTAGCAATTATATTTATAAAGACAATCATCTCACTAGTTCATCATACATTGTCCTAGTAAATCCATATGATAGTTATATAACACCCTTCTAAATAGTTGTTCCAAATGTTATACCTTATTATTATTGATGACTTATGTTCTAAATCAGTAAAATTTGGCTCAAATTTCTATTTTTCCTTTTCTAAATCGATCAAATCGTCTATTAGTGTCTCCTTGATTTTTCATATGTAGCAACATATGCAGTTTCTGATGTTAAATTCGCAACATATAAGCAACTGTTGCAACATATATTTATAACAAATGACTCTTTTGGGGCTTAATTCAATTAAATTGTCACGTAATTTGATATGTAACACCAATATATAGTCCTACAACATGTCTAAGTAACAAATTATGGTCGTTAACACACTTTTCATTGGGTTATAGTAATTATATTTATAAAGACAATCATCTCACTAGTTCATCATACATTGTCCTAGTAAATCCATATGATAGTTATATAACACTCTTCTAAATAGTTGTTTCAAATGTTATACCTTATTATTATTGATGACTTATGTTCTAAATCACTAAAATTTGGCTCAAATTTCCATTTTTCCTTTCCTAAATCAATCAAATCGTCTATTAGTGTCTCCTTGATTTTTCATATGTAGCAACATATGCAGTTTCTGATGTTAAATTCGCAACATATAAGCAACTGTTGCAACATATATTTATAACAAATTTCCATTTTTCCTTTCCTAAATCGATCAAATCGTCTATTAGTTTCTCCTTGATTTTTCATATGTAGCAACATATGCAGTTTTTGTTGTTAAATTCGCAACATATAAGCAACTGTTGCAACATATATTTATAACAAATGACTCTTTTGGGCTTGTGGCCCAATGATAGGCAAAGCCCATTGGTTTTAACAAAAAGTAAAATAGGCCCAACCCATTCTAGAATACGTTTTCATTTTCATTTCAAAAATAGGATTTTCAAATTTTTCATCTTTGCCGCTTCAGTTTTGGCGCCTTTTTTCACTCTCTCTCCTTTCTCCTGGGATGTCCTATCTCCTATAGGACCTGTCGCTTAACATTAAATGTAATGATCTTATTTGATTTTCTGTCAGTCACTCCCCAGAAAATCAAATAAGATCAATACATTTAATTAGATCGATTTTACATTTATCTCCTGGATTCTATATTTGATTGGCCTTTGGTTAAACTAAATTTCAATACTTTCATTTCAACAGTAAATCATTTTTCATTAGATCGATTTTTTGTTAGTTGATTTGGTATGATGTCAAATGCTACACAAAGTCGAATTTGTGATGATGAAAATAATACTACGTTGAATGTTAAAATGTATTGCAAACATGGAAATCTACTTTCAATGCAAACTTCATGGTCAAAAGACAATCCAGGTCGCAGATTTTGGTGTTGTCCACGATATCGTGTATGTATGTTTATTTCTAAAATATTTGGAGACTTCAGATCTCTTCATTTTTTTTAATTAAAATTATTTCTTTGTGGTTTGTATTTTAGGAGAATTCATGCAACTTCTTTAGATGGAGGAATCGTGAAGATGTTGATATACGATCCAAGTTCGTTATTCTCCGATTGGCGAACAAAATTAAGGAGTTGGACACTGTTGATGAAAGTCATATCAAAAGAAGTACCGAATGGGGGATGAAAGAGAAGAAAAAGACCAAATGTTGTAGCATCTGGAAGCTAATGTTGGTGTTCTTTTTTCTTTTTTTTTGTATTTTTAAGCATTACAAGAAGAATTTTGTAGAGGATACAAAATTATTATGTAGTTGTGTACAACCAATACAATTATCATAGTTGTGAAATTAAATAGACGTAGTTTTGCACTCCTGCTCAAACAACAAATTGTGGAATTATATGGCTCAAATGTTGCTACATATAATCATCTGTAGCAACATATGATTCAAATGTTGCTACATGTAATCATTTGTAGCAACATATGGATCATATATTGCTACATATAATCATATTTACCAACATATGACTCAAATGTTGCTACATATAATCACATGTGTGATAATATGTTTAGATGAGAAATGTTTAGATGGCTAGACACAGGCAATAGTTTAATACCCACCAATCTTATCCCATGAATCATGAACTACAATAAAAATCCTATGCAAATTAAAGAGAGTTGATATACAGCCCTAGAAGGATCATGCCTGTGTGATAATATTTGTAACCTAGCATGTCGTAAACAACTTAAGGCTTCGTGCACACCACCCCCTTCTTGGACCCCACTTATGGGATTACACTTTCTATGTTGTTGCATGTGATGGAGTAGTAAATACAAATTATAAATTCACTAAACAGCCAGAGGACTTCCCGAAACTATAGAATCAACTACAAATAATAAAAAAACAGAAAATATTAAATTGTGTCCTATATCATCATGACTAACCATTTATCTCATCTTTGCATTTCTTGATCAGTCGCTTAAGCACCTATCGATCTTGTTCGTCCTCATATCTCTCACTATATGCCTTTGCTGTATTTTTCTTTTTCGTGGATCGATTGACTTATTTTTAACTGTGTGAGATTGATTATCTTTTTAAATATCTTGAACCTAAATCATAAGATTTGTTATATTTGCCATCATTGTATGGTTCCGATTTGTATTGACCCATGTTCTCAATTCTGTTTAGATGTTTATATGAAAAAATATGACATCGCTAGACTTCGATTTTAGTAGCTAGATTGTCAATTTCCTTCTAAGTTTTGTGTATTTGTCGAATTTGTATAGAAGATGAAATCGACAAAACTTGAATTGCTTTTTATCTGGGGTCCAGCAGAGATTGTATTGTCTTTAGATGTTTTGTTCATCTGGTCATGAAAGTTGAAAGCACATATCCATGGTTTTCGTGTTCTATTTTGGATTCTGTTTCACATTTTTGTTCTGCTTTCTCAGATGCAGTAACCTTTCTTTATCAGAATTCCTATTGTTATGTAGGAAAAGAGTGTATTAAAACCAATTGTTGTGCTCTTTCTCTGTTGATCCCTCTTTACATGGAATGATTTAATAATAAAGTGTTCCGTGAAACATAAAATATGAAGACAAGTAGAAAGAGCAAGATTATGAGACTTGTACTTTCGGCATCCTTTATAAAACTTTAGACATTTATCCCTCAATGTTTCAGTATCTTTCTCAAAAGCTTGGATCTATTCAGCCAAGTACAAACTTAAGGACTCACACTTCTGGTCAGAGAAAAGTAAGAATAGATTAGCATATTTCTTAGCCATGGAAAAGGCTTCCAAACTTCTATTGCAGAAGACACATCAAACTGCTACTATTACTTCTATAGTATGCACGACTCAGTTTACTTAAAGGTGCTCACATGCTATTTTTCACATAGAATTCAATCCAATCTATCCCATGTATAATACATTGCATTTGAACCTTGGACAATCTGTTTTCATGCTGGTAACAAGGAAAACAAGTGTGCTAATAGTGTAACAGATGTTATTTGATAGGTACAAATTGCAAAAAATACTAAATTCATTCTACAATTATTTTCGCGTGCAGGGTGAAGTTAACGATTTGCAGTTATTACAATTAAGGCTTCAGCTATAGGTATGTTCTTTTTCATCCGTCATTCAAAGAATATCTTTGCTAAGTAATTCAAAGAAAGCTCATAATTGTAGAGATTTTATTCAGCATTTAATATGTATTTAGTTTTTCTGTTTGTTGGAGGCCTATAACTGTTCAAGGAATAGGTGCTCTTTAACATGTAAATGTTTTTTTTTGGTGGTATGGTAATGTTTACAGTTGTTACCAAAAAAAAGAAGATTTGGGTGTGTCTGAAGAGTTTAAGGATAGAAAGTTGTTGTCTTGTTATAATGAGAAAGATAACTAGAAAAATAACAGAAAAATGTCTATCATAGACAAAGTAAGAAACTATTGGTAGCTGGTATAAGTGAAATCATGATCTTACACTTAATGAGGATTAGGCATTTCTTAATTTTTGGATGGGCTGAAATTCCACAAATTATTGGTTTATTGTTCATACTAGAAATAACGATAGTATTATCACAATCTAATACATACCTTTCATGTGTGTCTCTTCTGTTTGTGTCTATATATATATATATATATATATATATATATATATATATATATATATATATATATATATATATAAATACACCATAGACTTGCCAGTGAACCTGGCTTGTCACCTTCTGATTCCCCTAGTTTTAGGTAAATGTTATTCTGGAATTATCCCTAATAACATCACTTCCATGTTGATGTCATTAAGTTTTATATAAGAGTGTTTGGTTTAACTATTTGCCATTTAAGATGAAGGATAGTCTGGTTTAGGTTTTCTGGCTTTGTTGAGTTAACACATTAATTTATGTTTGAACCAATTGATGATGCCTCTTTAATATTAACGATAAAAATATTTTTGAGTCAAACTATAAATGAAAGACATTTTTATTATTTTCACATAATTTAAGGGCATTTTTATCCTTTTCCGTTTAAATAATCTCATCATTATTTAATTCTTCTGTTTATAGTACTCTCTCATTACAATCATATTTATAACTAAACTTTGTTATTATATTTATAATAAAATATTAAGATAGTATAAGATAGGACTAATTAATGAAGATAAGTATGATATGAAAATGAGAAAAAATTAACAACGTTTGGGCCGTGCTTGCACGAGCAACTCTTGCCTAGTTTTTAAAGAAGAGGCTCTCACAGAAAAATGTATTTTTATAAAATATAACATAAAAATTTTATATTTATACACAATATATACACTTGATATGTACTTTTCGCCTCTACCATTATTGCATATAATATGCATATTTTTTGTATTTTCAGTTTATGTTCATTAAGTACGCATCAAATATACAATAATTATATATAATATATTTAAAGGAAAAATTACATGAATTGGTATATTTTAATAAATAATTACTGATTTTAGCAATACGTTTTATTTATTACCATTTATAGCAATACTATGTTAAATCTGTAATATGTATTAAAAGTGAATTATGTGTGCAATATATATGAATTATATATGAATTATACTTGTTTTTAAAAATATATTATGTTTGTTTGGTAAAAAATTGACACATTGTATTATAAGTGTATTAAAATGTGTAATAAATGAATTATCTATCATTAAATTTGTATTATATGTGAATAAAAAATTATTCTTTGTAATATGAATTAAACTTGTATTATAAATGAATTGAAAGTAATCAAGTGAAAAAGAAATATTATTGCTATAAATGGTAAATATTTTTTTATTATAATATATTTATGCAAGTTTTTCATATTTAAATATATAATCGGGATGCAATCACCTATTATGTCACAACAAAAATGTATATCTAATGCCCCAACCTCAATTTCCAACAATTATGTATAATATCTGCATATACACTATAACACAATGTATATAGCATATGTACAGATTTTATGTATGTATGTGTGTATGTATAATGTATATACAACTTTTATACACTACAACAATATATATATACACAACTAAAATACAAGCACCATCCAACTACCAACCCATCATCAATATCCACTACAAAATTCTTTATTTGAGAAATCATCAGTCACGTAGTGTATCGTTTGTAATTTAATGAATTGTGATATATCAATGTGCTTCGTGTAAGTTGACAGACATCTGGTACCTTGCCAAGTTTCATTTCATTTTGGGGTGTGAAATTTAATACATGTAAAGCTTGTTTCAATGGCTTCATAACTTAATGTATCGTATTGTACGGTATATTTCGATGAACATAATGTTTGAATCGATTTTTTTTTAAAAAAAAGTTATGTCATATAAGGGTATTAAAAATGAGCTCAATTATAGTTAATTTGTTCGATTCATTCAGAATTTTAAGGGTTGGCTCAGGATAATTTGAATTGGGTTCAATCTCAATTCATTCAAGTATTAATCCATTTTAAGAGAATTCTTAATTGAACCCAATCCAATCTTCAATTTTAAAGACTTTTTATTTGAATTTATATAATGTATATTCCTATATTGAAGGTATGAGTTACTATTATTTTATATCTTTTAGAATTTTTCTATCTATTTGTAACTTCTTCTTTTTTTAAAAAAAAAATCTTTTGTTGAAACTCAGATTGTAGATAAAACTTAAATAACAATATATTAAAATTATTGAGATTAAGCGGATCAATACCCAACTCATTTTTAAGCAATGTGAACTTAAGCAAGTTAGGATCCAATCTAATTTATATTTCAATCCATTTTACTGTCTCTAATTTATATCCAACCCGCTCATTTGACACCCCCTAATGCCTCACATCAACAAAGATAAATAAGATACGAGGTAGCATTATTATAAACAAGATAGGATAAATAATAAAATAAAATTATTAAATAAAAAATATAGACAGAATAAGAGAGGTAAAGATGCAATCATAATGAATTTGGTTATCACATAAAATAAGATTTTTTATCATTATATAATATTGAATTTAATAATACGCTAAAATATAAGAAGCAATCAAAACAAACCTAGTATTGATATGTCATACAATACAATAGGCAACAACTGCCAACCAAGCTGTTAAACACTTAATTTTTAAATGACGCTAAGTTTTATGTTGGTGAATTCAACACTGACTAAGCACTTAATTAGCCACAATACACACATTAGACCTTTTAATTTAAAAATACTAAATAGTTAGATATGTTATAAAAGAACTTACTAAAATTCTTGTTATAAAAGAACTTACTAAAATTCTAAAAGAAAGAAAATTTTAGAAGTGTTGTAAAATAATTGGAGTGTCATGTGGAATATGACATCACTAATGACCATGTATGCATTAGTGATGTGGAATATGACATCACTAATGACCATGTATGCATTAATGTATGGCTATAAATAGCCACTATATGAAACATATAAACATACTTTGAAAGAATATATCTTCTAAAATTTTCTTTCTTTTAGAATTTTAGTAAGTTCTTTTATAACAAGAATTTTAGTAAGTTCTTTTATAACACGTTATCAGCACGAGTCTCTGCCAGTTCAAGTAAAGATTTTTAAAGCCTCGGAGGTATAAATTTCCTTTTCTTAATAATGTCTAATCTCTCTAAACTTGAATTTCTTGCTCTAGACATATCGGGAAAAAGCTATCTATCATGGGTACTCGATGCGGAAATTCATCTTAATGCGATGGATCTAGCAGACACCATCCAAGAAAATAATCAAGAATCGAATCAAAACTGTGCCAAGGCGATGATATTTCTCCGTCATCACCTTGATGAAGGTTTGAAAATGGAATATCTCACTGTTAAGGATCCTCTGGTATTGTGGAACAATTTAAAAGATAGATATGACCACCTGAAGTTGGTCGTCCTTCCACAGGCACGTTATGACTGGATCCACTTGAGACTTCAAGATTTTAAATCTATCAGTGAGTATAATTCTTCCATGTTTAAAATTATCTCACAATTAAAATTATGTGGAGAAAATATCACTGACAATGATATGTTGGAGAAAACATTTTCCACTTTTCCTGCCTCAAGTATGCTTCTGCAGCAGCAATACCGAGAAATGGGATTTAAAAAATATTCCGAATTAATTTCACATCTCCTTGTTGCTGAACAACATAATGACTTACTGATGAAAAACCATGAAAGTCGACCTACTGGCTCTATGCCATTTCCTGAAGTAAATACGGTAAATTTTCACCAATCTAGGCGTGAAAAAGGTCGTGGCCCCAGTCGTGGCCGTGGTCGTGGTCGAGGAAGAAATTTCAATCATGGTTATCGTCTTGCACTAAATAATAACCTTCAACATCAGCAGTGTAAAAAGAAGAATGAAAAACATGATGTAGTGCAGAAGAAAAATTCAGACAACAAATGTTATCGATGTGGAGGAAAAGGACATTGGTCACGTACCTGTCGTACGCCAAGGCACCTGGTTGTGCTATATCAAGCTTCCCTGAAGGAGGTGAAAAATAACGCTGAAGCCAACTTTATCTCGGAAGATACTGTTGAACCCATGCATCTAGATGTAGCGGATTTCTTTGAGAATCCCGAAGGAAAGATAGATCACCTGATAGGTGATGGATCTATGATAATGTAAATATGTTTCATTTTCGTCGTTTGTATGAACTAGTATGAATGTGTTTTCCTAGACTTGTAAAATAACTAAAAGGTTATGTAATGTTTTTGTTTAGTAATAATAATATAATGTTTATTTCGTTTATATCTTTTATCTTGAAGAATATATGGATACCTCAATGATCAATCATGAAGATATTTGTGTAATTGATAGTGGAACAACGCACGCCATATTCAAAGATGAGAAATACTTCTCCTACTTGCTTAGAAGAAAAGCAAATGTTACTACAATTTCTGGTAGTTCAAACTTAATAGAAGGCTCCGGAAGAGCTACTATATTTCTGCCTAAGGGAACAAAACTCGTCATAGAAGATGCTTTGTTCTCTTCTAAATTCCCAAGAAACCTGTTAAGTTTTAAAGATATTCGCCGAAATGGATATCATGTTGAGACAATAAATGAAATGAATGTTGAATACCTTGGTATTACCAAGATTGTCTTAGACCAGAAATATATGTTGGAGAAATTATCAACTTTATCTTCTGGCCTATATTATGCAAAAATAAGTACGATTGAAGCACACTCTATCGTAAACCAGAAGTTTACTGACTTAAAGACTTTTGTGCTTTGGCATGACCGAATAGGTCATCCTGGATCAATAATGATGAGACGAATCATTGAAAACTCAAATGGACATCCATTAAAGAACCTGAAGATTCTTACAAATGATGAGTTTTCATGTGCTGCTTGTTGCCAAGGCAAATTGATTATTAGGCCATCACCAATGAAGGTTAACATTGAATCCCCTCAATTTTTAGAACGAATACATGGGGATATTTGTGGACCTATTCACCCATCTAGTGGGTCGTTTAGATATTTTATGGTCCTAATAGACGCATCTTCAAGATGGTCTCATGTGTGCCTCTTATCATCTCGCAACCTGGCGTTTGCAAAATTATTGGCACAAATAATACGATTAAGAGCGCAATTTCCAGATTATCCCATTAAGACAATTCGCCTCGATAATGCTGGCGAATTCACATCCCAAGCTTTTGATGCTTATTGCGTATCAGTAGGGATAAAAGTTGAACATCCTGTAGCTCATGTTCATACTCAAAATGTCCTTGCTGAGTCATTTATTAAGCGTTTACAATTGATAGCAAGACCTCTACTTATGAAAAGTGAGTTTCCTACTACTGTTTGGGGTCATGCTATCTTACATGCAGCATCACTTGTTCGTCTCAGACCGACTCATTATAATAAATACTCCCCATCACAATTAGTGTTTGGCCATGAACCAAATATTGCTCATCTTCGAATTTTTGGATGTGCTGTATATGTGCCTGTAGCACCACCTCAGCGCACCAAGATGGGCCCTCAAAGAAGGTTAGGCATATATGTTGGGTTTGATTCACCCTCAATAATTCGCTACCTTGAGCCATTGACGGGAGATTTATTTACTGCAAGATTTGCAGATTGTCGATTTGATGAAACAAATTTTCCGCAATTAGGGGGAGAGAAAAAAAAACTTAAAAGTGAAATTGCATGGAAAGTTTCATCATTATCTCATTTTGATCCACGCTCCCCTGTGTGTGAACAAGAGGTCCAGAAGATCATCCATTTGCAAAACATAGCAAATCAAATGCCAGACGCATTTACTGATTCAAAAAGGATAACAAAATCACATATTCCTGCAGTAAATGTGCCTATCCGAATCGACGTCCCAAAAGGACCATCTACAAGTGTCATAGCTTCTGAATCACAAATACGCCTGAAACGTGGTAGACCATTGGGTTCAAAAGATAAGAATCCTAGAAAAAGAAGTACAAAAAATGACACTACAAAAGAATTTCACGAAGAAATTCAAAATCTGATTGATCCTGATATTCCTGAAGAGATCAGTGAACCCGAGACTCAAGTAAATGAAGAACTCTCAATAAGTTCTACAGGTGATGAGATAAGTTTAGATCGATCAAAAATCATAGTGGATAATGTTTTCGCATATAATGTTGCACTTAACATTATGAAAGGAAATGAGGATCTTGAACCTCTATCTGTCGAAGAATGTCGACAAAGATGTGATTGGCCAAAATGGCAAGAAGCAATTCAATCAGAATTAAATTCACTTGCTAAGCGTGAGATTTTTGGACCAGTAGTCCAAACGCCTAGTGATGTTAAATCAATTGGCTATAAATGGGTCTTTGTACGAAAAAAAATGAGAGAAATGAGATTGTAAGATACAAGGCACGCCTTGTGGCACAAGGATTCTCTCAACGACCTGGTGCCGACTATGAAGAAACATATTCACCTGTTATGGATGCAATAACTTTTCGATATCTCATCGGCTTAGCTGTACATGAAAATCTTGAAATTCATCAAATGGATGTGGTTACAGCTTACCTTTACGGTTCACTAGATAATAAAATTTATATGAAAGTTCCGGAAGGACTTAAAATGCCTGAAGCATATAAATCTCGGGAAATGTATTCAATCAGATTACAAAAGTCATTATATGGCTTAAAACAATCAGGGCGCATGTGGTATAATCGCCTTAGTGAGTACTTGATAAAACAAGGTTATATAAACGATGCCATTTGTCCTTGTATATTTATTAAGAAAACAACATTGGGTTTTGTTATTCTTGCTGTTTATGTTGATGACATTAATCTCATTGGAACTCCAGAAGAGGTTCAAAAGGCAATTGAATATCTAAAGAAAGAATTTGAGATGAAAGACCTTGGAAAGACAAAAATTTGTCTTGGACTACAAATAGAATATTTAGTAGACGGGGTCTTCATCCATCAATCTGCCTATACTGAGAAAATCTTGAAACGATTTTACATGGACAAAGCACATCCATTAAGTACTCCAATGGTTGTCCGATCACTTGAAGTGAGTAAGGATCCATTCCGACCTCAAGAAGAAAATGAGGAACCTCTTGGTCCAGAAGTACCTTATCTCAGTGCAATTGGGGCACTTATGTATCTTGCTAATGCTACGAGACCCGACATAGCATTTTCTGTTAATTTATTAGCAAGATATAGTTCTTCCCCTACACGAAGACATTGGAATGGAGTTAAACATATATTGCGATATCTAAGGGGAACTAGTGATATGGGTCTGTTTTATTCTAACAAAGATAGTGCAGATCTTGTTGGTCATGCAGATGCAGGTTATTTATCTGACCCACATAAAGCTCGATCACAAACAGGCTATCTGTTCACATACGGAGGTACTGCTATATCATGGCGATCTACGAAGCAGTCTATCGTCGCTACTTCTTCAAATCATGCTGAGATAATAGCCATTCATGAAGCAAGTAGAGAATGTGTATGGTTAAGATCAGTAATACATTTTATCAAAGAAAGATGTGGTTTGAAGTGTGACGTCAAGATACCCACAATACTCTTTGAAGACAATGCTGCCATACATTAATGCATACATGGTCATTAGTGATGTCATATTCCACATCACTAATGCATACATGGTCATTAGTGATGTCATATTCCACATGACACTCCAATTATTTTACAACAAGATAGCCTTTAACTTATTACTTCCAAGTTATAATGCAAACTCACATTTCCAAGCTATAAATTATAACCACTATGGTGCAAGATAAATAGACAATCCTAATAGGCCCAATAGTCTATCTCAATATCATGGTATTATTATTTCTATTCCATTTTTATTTTCTTATTTCATGATACATATTCTTTATTACTTTTTTTTCTTTCAAATAATCACTTAATATAATATTCATGATATATAAAAATTTAATTTTTCAAATTCTTAACCTAATATAAAATTATATTTTTCCTAGATTTATAAATAACATAAATTGCAAGTTATTATTATATAATATACAAATTAAAGGACAATTCAAATAAAAGTGAAGTTATTAATGAAATATAATTACATAAATACTTTACTTTCAAGATTATTACGTTGCTTCCATAAATATTTTATGATACATTATGCAGTTCAAAATGAGCGTTTTTATCTTTAATCATTTTATATCTAGCTAAAGATTGTTCAAATAGAATATTTTCATGTAACAAGAACAACTACGAATAATTGAAAAAAGAAATTAACAAGCACAACTGCAATCATGACTACACTAATTATGTGGATCATACATTATGTTTTTCTGAATATTGGAAAATCTTAAAAATGACCTACCGGATTACTAAATTATCGTTGTGATAAAATTATTATGTTATGTATTGTTATCTTGTATTTAAATTATTATGTCATTTATTTTATTTTTAAATTAAAATTCTTATCTTATCATTTTAATTTTGTGACTTCTTCATAGTGAAAATTAATAATGATATCAAACTATATTAAAGTGACGAAAATTAAAAAAAATTAAAACATTATTAATTTGGGATGAAAGTACTATATATTAAATAATATGTTTTTTAAAATGTTATATTACATTTAAAATGAATTACTAATATTAGAGATATAATTAATGGTCTTATATGAAAAATAATATGTTAACTACAAAATAATAGAAATAATGAAAAAGTGAAATAGAGAGGTGAATAGTAATTCTCCAAATTGGAGAACTACTATTCACCTCTCTATAAATGGAGAATAGAGAGTCATTTAGAGGATGGTTGGAGAGCTCATTCTCTATTTACTCTCCAAATATAGAGAATGAAGAGTAAAATAAAGTAGGAATTGAAATGGTCTAAGTTCAAAACATTTATATTGTTTGAATGACCGCTGAACTGTGCACCGCACGTTGGCCATTACACTAATTCAGTCATCGTGCCCTGATCAAGGGCGGACCCACATGCACCCATGATGGTGCACGTCCACACGATAACTTTTTTTTAAAAATCGTATATATATGTATAGACAGATGATACAATGAACATATATAATTAATTGTACACCCTAACGACCAAAAGTTGTTGTGGGTGCACTGATCGAACGCGCTAACTCTCTGCTGCGAGATTGATTCCCAATGCATGCAACAATTTTTAAACTTTAAATTCAACTTTCTCTTTAAAAAAAACTTTTAAAAAATTGCTTTATCAAAACTAATTTTACCACCTCATCTGGCCCCACCCCCTTTCTTAACCATCAATTTTTTGTCATTCGGTCTCATTTCTTTCTTAGTCAAATCTAAAAACAAATAAAAACCCTAGCATAATTCTACTAAATAAAATATAAGACTATTTTTTTCTAGCACAATTCTAAATAAAATATAAGATTGCATAATTAAAGTCCTACTTCTATTATCTTTGCGTAAATTGGTAAGTTTTTCTTTATAAGCGTTTTTTTTTACAATAATTTGTTGTTGATTTTTGTGATTTGAGATGGATAGATTTTTACGAAAAATAATTCTTCTCAACCAAGTGCTAGTTTTAGAGACAATTCTTCGCGTTTTATAGATGAGTTTGATTTGCAGTAATTTAAAACACCGGATCCTGGAGAAAGAATACTCATTGATAAAAATAGCCCTAAAACATGAGATGAAGTGAGAAGACACTATATTCAACAAGGGCCTTGTCAACCGGATACTAATGATAATGAATATCCTCAAACTAGATTCGAAACGAAAAATATATCGATTTTGTAAGACATGGTTTAAAGGTTCATATTCTAGATGGTTACGTTGGAGTATAGTATGAAAAAGGATTGTATTTTGCTTATGTTGCTAACGTTATCCTTGTGCCACACCTAGCCTTACCCTTAAGTCACTTACCCTTAAGTAGATATATATATATATTTAGAACCTAATTATTATCATTTAAAAAGGTCATTAAAGTTTGAAATTCTGCCGTGGGAATAATTTGTGTTAGCTTGGTGGAAGATGAATATTAAGGTAAGTTTTAAAAGTCAGTTCATGGTGGTCCTAACTCCTTGATTATTAAAGAGGAGTACAACTAATGGTAACATAATAAATAACTAAACCCCTTTTATTTAATTGAGGAAACAGAACTTTAACACTACTACTAATGGTAGTAGGTAGACAAAACAGTTTAACAGATTCTCTAGCAAAAACAACGCTAACATATTCAATTTCCTCCACTCAACTTTAAATTTCCCTATAATAAGTTTAGGAAATGTAACTTACTAGATTAATTTTGAATAAAGAACTATTCATCCATATTAAGTGAAATCCTTAAAATAAGTACAAAATCTTAGCTAAAACTACTTAATTATGTTAAATCGTAGCTAAAACTCTAGCGTCATAATTCATGAAAGATAAATTTATTTTTCTATGTGATCAAAATTATTAAGAATTGTTGAACATTTTTATAAACAAACTATGACTTCACCTAGAATTTCTTAAGCAATAATTGTTAATCGGGTTTGTACTTATGAAATGAATGAATTAATCAATTAACTACGCCTCAATTCAAATTGATTAGAGAGATATGAATATCGTCAACAAAAGATTAATAATTTGTTGTGTGATTTATTAGTACAAATATGGTACTTTTCCTTCTTTCTTTTTTTCGTTTTCAAACAATTGGGCCATATTCTTGTTGAATATATATCTAAGATTCAACCTCCGAAAGAATAGTCATCATATTAGAGGAGAAAATAGTCTTGTGGACCACAAGAATTGTTGAACTTAATGAACCATTACTTTGTATTATATAAATATATTTTTAATTAATTTGCAGGACAATAATGGAAGGATGCTATTTATCAAAATATATGGTACGTACAACATAACATGTATATATAAATAAAAATTAGAACTAGTGCATGGTAATGGAGGGAATAAAAATCAATAAGAATTTGCAAAAGCAGCATCACTTTTTTTGTGGAATCGAGAAGGGTGTGGCCTCAAATAATTAAATCATCGAGTCAAAAAGTTCCTGTTCAAAATAACTCAATTACTTTGGAGGAAATTTCAAAACCAGCTAAGACTAAGAAATATAACCAAACTCTTTAACTATAGTTTACTTAATTATGATTCATATCTACATGAAGTAAGGGAGGTGTGAGCGAAATTTAAAAAAAAAAAGAGAAGATCGCTAAATACAATTGATTTGTATATCTGATCGATAATTCTATCACAAATATATTTTATTTGTATATATAAGAAAAAACTAACCACTACATGGAGGAGAGATGCCAGCGAAATTGGGAGAGGGAGAAGTGAGGCGAGCAAGCCCTAGAAGAGAGAGGTACAATTGATTTGTATATCTGGTCAATAATTGTACAATTGCTACAATTGATTTGTATTGATAAATACAGTTATATCAAAGACTATTGTATTCAATTTGTGAAGCAAATAAATTGCATCAAGTGTATTAACGAATACAATTTGTATCAATAAATATAATTGTATTGTTATTATAATCGTAACAAATTGTATTTGTATATAGGTGCATTTGTATTGATTTGTTGTCTTTTGTATTGTATTTATGTATTACCATATGTTTGTGTTACCATTTATATGAGTCATTGACTGCTATCATTTGTATTTATATTGTAAAAAGAGAGGAAGAAGCGAGAGAGAGAGGAGAGAGGCCCTGTGTACATCATATATATATATATATATATATGTGTCATTTCTATTAGAAAAAAAATTGTTGTATATACCGTTACCTAAGAAGCCCTAAGAATTATACAAACTTAGCGAGGCAAGGGAAAGCAACTGTGGATTGTCGGAGGAGGGAGGTGGAGAGAAGGGAAAAAATGGTGGGCGAGTTTGGGGTGGGGTGGTGGGTGGGTGGGGAGTTGAATCAAATCAAGGGCAGAGTTACACCTTAACGTGGTCAGATGAACAATTTTTATTGAAACCTTTTTATAAGTATATATGTTAAATATTAATATTTTTGGATATTACTAATTGTTGAACATCTTTGACGTAGTAAAGAAAGATAGTCTAGTGGTTAAAGCTGTTCAAATTCACCAAGAGGCCTAGGTTGCATTCTATTTTTTTTTAAAAATAATTTCGTCCGTTAAGTTTAAAAAAATAACTAGGTTGAATTCGTTAGTCCGTCAATTTATTAATTAAATGAGTTGTCCTGATGTACGCAAAAATACATGAAAAATAAATGTGGAGTGGATCAACTATATATAGAAAATAGTTTTTAAATGTTCAAATAACGAAATATTGAGAAACATGATTGATTTTCCATTAGTTTCTTTGACCAACCTAGTCCCTTCATTTTCTAGATCCATTCTGGAGCAGTTTTTTGGTAGGGATGTTTTAAGGTTTGGATAAAGTCAATTTAAATTGAATAATAAAATCAAACTGATTTAGATTTTATTCAAATTTTAGTTTGGTTTGATTTTACATATTTTAAAATTGATAGTAATATTTAATTTGATTTTGGTTTTGTTAAAAAAAAAAAGTAAAAGAAATAAGAGAACCGAATTAACAATTATATACATATATTTTATAACTATATATACATATTATATCCATTTTGGAGCAGTTTTTAGTAGTGATGCTTACGGTTTGGATAAAAAATGATTAAATTGAAAAATATAATTAAATCGACTTTATTCAGATTTAGTTTGATTTGGTTAGATTTTAAAAAATCGATAACAATCAGTTTGATTTGATTTTGTTACAAAGAAAACACAGAAGAAATAAATAACCGAATCGACAAATTATATACATATATTTTATAACTATACTACATAATATATTATTTTTATGAACAATTTTAAATATCTTCTATATTTTTTCATTCAAATTTAGTTATAATTTATTTATGAAAGCAAAAACGCTCGATACAAGAGCAATTATCTTATTGATTTCATGTATAACATTGTCTATGGCAATTCTT
>CM040618.1:104104424-104166155 GCA_022817965.1 Solanum lycopersicoides
CCAACGAAAATTCCACTTTGAAACCCAAACTCGAAGAAAGTATAAATCCTAGCCGCGAAATAGAGAGAAAGTTGTGAAATCCTAATTATCATGCTTTTAATAAGTGAACATAATAATAATTTTTTTTACTAACCTACAACCACAAATATCCATTTTGAAACTCAGCCCGAAGAAGCTATGGACCCAACCGGAAAATGAGGGGAAAATTGTGAAATCCTAACTATCATGCTTTTGAAATCGTAAACATAATAAAATAAAAATTTTTTTATCTAACACTACAAACACACGACTATCCATTTGAAACTCAGCCATGACGAAAAACTATGGAACCCTAGCCGCAAAAGTGGAACCCTATTTGCAGGCAATGTGGCATCAATATGACATTTAACAACTTCCGTTAGTGGGAGCGGTACTTTACCCAATAGTTTGAACGGGAAGGGTAGTTTGAGCCAAAATATTGTTTAAGGGCAAATATGAGTTATTTCAGATAGTTTAAGAGTATTTTTGACCCTTTTCCGTTTATTCTATGTGGCGCTGGAACACCTACTGGCGTGCATTGTGGCATCTACATGACAATTCACAACTTCCGTTAATAAGAAGGGCACTTTTGACCCAATAGTTTGATGGAAAAGATAGTTTTTGAGCCGAAATATAGTTTAAGAGGTAAATATGATCTATTTCGGATAAATAATCAATGAGAACAAAATACCTAATTCTAGCACAACTTATCTTCAAAGCAAACACCTAAAATTTTGTATAACAATCTTTGAATAATAATTCAAAAAAGCATGTACTTATACAAGGGTGTGACGGTATGGTAGATACGATCGATTTAGTCAGATTTATTGATTTTCGATTTGTGAACATAAAGTGATAACTAAATCAATAAGATTTTACTATTGATTAATCAATTTTCGGTCCTTATAAGTTTGATTTTTTTATTCAACCAATAAGAAAATATTCTATGTATTGATATATACACAATATTCATAAAATAGAAATAGTAACAAACAAGTAAAATTCAAAAACAAGTTTCTATGTTAATCAATTTATATTTAGTTAGAGCTGATCAAATTTCTTCTATAGACTCATGTAATAATTACAGAAACAACATTACATTATCCATTGTCACAATCAAAATCTAACATTAAGAAGTGAAAATGTAACGGCTTAGTTGTGCCAAGAAAAGACAATGTGTCCGATGATGAAGGCAGATAGGCTAGTGTGTATTGCCTACTTCCGAAGTAATATTAAATTTAGAAAATAGAATTGGTAAAATAATTATGGTCCTTATTATATTATTAGGAGTAAAATAAATAGCTGTAATACCATGTTATTAGGTATCTATTTAACATTTAATCAAAATTATTTAAGTGAAAACCGTATTGATAACCAGTAAAAGTTTCACAAAAATCAATAACCCAATAATGCAATATCTATTAACCAATAGTGTTTTTTTCTTCATTTTGGTTTATCGATTAAACTAGTTTTTGCACAATCCTATTTATCAAGGAGTTTTCAATTCTCATCTTCGATTAGTCAATAATTTGGAAAACATTTTCTCAAAAAGAAAAATCTTAAAAAATGAATTTCCTATAGTAATAGACTACGCGTGCTAGTAGAAAAAAATAAATTCCACAAATGACATCTCGCATTGATTATGTCCTCCTTCCCCACCCTCCAAACACACCTATACTACTTTTCCATTACCCTCTTACCCCCATTCTCCTCCAACTTGTAAACATAATAAAAAAGAAAAAATATTTACTAACCTACAACTGGGAATATCCACTTTGAAACCAGGGACGAAGAAAATTGTGAAATCCTAGCCGCGAAATGAGGGAGAAGGGGCGAAATCGTTTTTGGAAAATAATGAAATGAGGGGGAAAATGAGTGATTAAGATTTAGGGATTTAATCTATGTGGCAGTGGAAACCTATTGGCGTGCAATGTGACATCCACATGACATTTAACAACTTCCGCTAATAAGGAGGACATTTTTGACCCAATAGTTTGATAGAATGATAGTATTGAGCCAAAATATAGTTTAAGGGTTAATATAAGTTGTTTTGGATAGTTTAAAAATATTTTAACCCTTTTTCGTTAAGAATAACATATTTTGTATAACTTATTTATAAAAACACCCTCTAGTTTATTTAGTTAAAATAAAACGTTTGTGGAACCTCAAGAATATTTTTGTCATTTTTTTGGTTTTATCCTAAAATAACTAATTTTGCTACCCTTGAGTAGAAATAATTTATCTCAACACTAATTACTACTCATTAGGTAACTTATTCCAAAATTAATTACCATATAAAAAAAGACAATACTAAATTTTTATCTCAAAATATACAGTTGCAATATGCCGAGCTCGTTCGTCATAGTGTGGGAAGGCATTGATTGGAAACAGAAAAAAAAAATTGTGTTGGTCTAGTACGATCTACATAACTTAACGTAAAGTTTTTTTTTTTAAAAAAATGAAAATTTAAAAACATAAGGTTACGCAAAAAAAATAATGAAAGTTTCAACTATACAGAGAAAAAAAAACTTTTGTAATAGTGTGTTCTTTATAATAAAATTTAGGGAAAATGCACAAGTACCTTCCAGATTATGACCGAAATCTCAGAGATACACCTTAACTAAACTAAGGTCCTATTACACTCCTGAACTTATTTTTTGTGTAATTTTTGCACCTTTTGTCTTACATGACACACTCTGTGACTCCACGCAATTGAAGCACGTGGGAGATATTTGAATGCCACGTAAGTAAAAAAGTTGCACAAAATTACAAAAAAAATAAGTTCAGAGAGGTAATAGGACCCTAGTTTAGTTAAGGTGTGTCTTTGAAATTTCGATCATAGTATAGGGGGTACTTATGCATTTTCCCTAAAATTTATCGCTCAAGTTTAATTTTAATTTTTGATTTATTACTTAATTATAATTAAAAATTAATTAATATAATACACTGATTCTGTGACTTGTGTCTATTTTGGGATGACTCAATATAAAAATTCATTCGCATCCTAACATTCATAAACTAATCCATCGTAATTAGGGATGACAATAGAGTGGGGCGGGGTGGATTTAAGGTTATGCGGGATGGGGCTGGAGAAATGATTCAATAAAAATAATACAATTTTTTACATGTATCTCAATTGATCTCTAAAAAATAAAATTTTAAAGTATTATCTATTAAATTAATACAACTTAATGAAAAATGAACTTTTTTATATAAATTTTATTTTTAGTATCAAACTTCACTAGAAAAAAATATATTAAAAGAATCATACGGAATGAATTCATACGAGGCGAGTCTATACGGAGCGGATGGATTGAAAATGAAAAAATTATTATACGGGACGTTATTAAAAAAATTTACGAACTAAACCCAACACGCCCTCATTCTTAATTGAATTTCTTATCTAAAATTTCTGCTATTAACACAACTACGTCACTTTGATCCCTAGGTTCCTGCTCCTTCCAAGGTTATTTTAGACCTATGACATGTTATTTAACTCTATATAAAATTATTTCCAAGGTGATAACTAGAAGTCTCAAGACTAGGGTTGATAATTGGACAGGTTCGATCAAATGGGGCATGATGGGTCAAGATAATAATTGAGTCAAGACTTAGTCCAACTCAAATTTATTTGGATTAAATGAGTTGGGTCAAAATAAATTAGGTAATGGGTTATATAACGGGTCAAAAGTCAAGATCCTACCCAGCCTAACCTAATTTTCAGTAAGCTTAATTATTTTATTTATTCTTTTAAACTATTTTAGTACTTAATAAAATTATTATTTTTCTTTATTATGTCTATATATAACATATTAATTTTTTTAAAAAAAATTACAAATATTTTGACAAGATTTCTCATGAGTCTATTTGAATTATATAATGGGCTGAAATGAGTTAAGTTAATCAATGAGTAAGTTAATAATATGTTCAAACTTAAACGAATTTGATAAATTGAGCGGATTGAGTTTAATTTTTTCACCCCTACTCAAGACTTCATATATGAAATATATGAATTAGTAGAAACAAAATCTAACTTTTTATAGAAGGTAAAAAGCATTGTGGACAACATTTTTTTCGTTCATGAGATACTTAAAAGTATCACTAATAAGTGAACTCTTGGGAGATCATATGCCTACCAGTTGTTTAAAACGTATTAATATATTAAATATTATTATATAATTCTCTTTTTCTTAAAAGAAAAAAATTAAATTAAATTAATTAATTATTTACATAAATATAGTCTTTTTTCTTAATTGAAAATAAGACAATTCAATTAGTCCTCTAAATTAGCTTTAGGCAGGTCACATAAAAACAAAATTGATGTCATTTAGGAAATTAAAGTTGTTCACAAATACGATTAAATTCAAAATCGCCTAAAATACAAAGAAACCATAACTAGGGATAGCAATAGGACGGTGCAGGACGAAAGTGGAGTGGGTTGAATTTAATTCGTAAAATTTTTAATTTGCCCTGCTTGCATACTTTTATTTTTAACTTGCCCCACCTCGCATAATAACTTTTTTCATTTTCAATCCGTCCCGCCTTGCATAGACCTGCTCCGCATAATTTTTTTAATCTTTTTCTAGTTATATTGATACTAGAAATAAAATTCAAAAAAATAAATTCGTTTTTTAATTAAGTTGTACTAATTTAATAGGATAGTGACTTAAAATTTTATTTTTAAAGATCAATTGAAAACATGTAAGAAATTGTATTATTTTTATTAAACCAATTTCATTTATTATCTTGAATATTTTAGTAGTTTTAATGAAATTATCTTAATAACCTCTATCTCTCTTATAACATGTAAAAAGTTAAAATTAAGTTTAAACCAACATAACATCACATATACCCGCAGCCCGCCCCGCCCCACATTAATTTTAAAAAAAATACTTCAATCCGCCCCGCATCCGACCCGCCCCACACAACCTTAAACTCGCCCCGCCCCGCATAGTCTTAAACCCACCCTGCCTTATTGTCATTCTTATCGATAACTCAAAATCGCTCAAATCTCTCAATTTCCTTTGAATCGAGAGATTCATCTATTCATGGTAAGCTCTCAATCAGTGAAATTCTCACAAATCAAGCTGCTCCATTTACGGTAAGCAAATATACTCATAAATTAAGCTTTTCCATTTACGTAAGCTCACTGTAAATAGAGAAGCTTGATTTGTGAGAATTTCACTGGTTAAGAGCTTACTGTAAATGGAGAAGCTTGATTTGTGAGAATCTCACTGATTAAGAGCTTACTGTAAATGAAGAAGCTTGATTTGTGAGAATCTCACTGATTGAGAGACTACCATGAATAGATGAATCTCTCAATTCAGAGGAAATTCGAGAGATTTTAGCAATTTTGGGTTATGGGTTTCTTTGTATTTTAATTAGGCGATTTTGAATTTCTTTGTATTTGTGAATAGCTTTAATTTCTTAAATGACAACAATTCTCTTTTTATGTAAACTGTCTAAAGTGTTATAAAATAAGTAGCTAACAAATTAATAATAATTAACTAAATTAAGAACAAGAACAAAGAGAACGTATAATGATATATGCCAAACTTTTCTCTTATTCCTTTACATTTGGAAATGTACTACTATTTATAGTGATAATTGGAAAGATGCAACTTGGCCATTATTTGCCAAGTGTAAGATAGTGTCCACATGACATTCACAATTGCTTGCAACAAGACAAATAATGTGAGTCATTATTTTTTGTGGGCTCCATGTCTCATTGCCATTGTTTTACAACACTCCCTTGGATGTATATGTAATGAAAAGTTGAAAACAAATATACATAGACATTCACAATACGTCTTACTTGTTGCCTCATTAAAAACCTTTCTAGGAAAACCCAGTGGGACAAAGCTAGATTAAGGAAAAAAGAGCACAACACGTATTTTACTTTCCCTGATAAAGACCACGATTAAGATGTTTAAGTCTTCGCATTCCAATCTTTTGCACCATCTTCTCAAGAGTTGAGGCTAGTAAAGATTTTGTGAATAAATCTGTTGGATTATCACTTGAACGAATTTATTGTAAATCAATATCACCATTCTTTTGGAGATCATGTCTACAAAATAATTTTGGTGAGATATGTTTCGTTCTGTCTCCTTTTATGAAGCCTCCTCTTAATTGAGCTATGCATGCAACATTGTCTTCAAAGAGCACTGTGGATATCTTGACATCACATTTCTAATCATATTTTTCTTTGATAAAATGTATCACTGATCTCAACCATACATATTCTCTACTTGCTTCATGAATGGCTATTATCTCAGCATGATTTGAAGAGTAGCGACTATGGACTGTTTCGTAGATCACCATGATATAGTAGTACCTCCGTATGTGAATAGATAGCCTGTTTGAGATCGAACTTTATGTGGGTCAGATAAATAACCTGCATCTGCATGACCAACAAGATCTGCACTATCTTTGTTAGTATAAAATAAACCCATATCACTAGTCCCTTTTAGATATAGCAATATATGTTTAACTCCATTCCAATATCTTCGTGTAGGAGAAGAACGAAATCTTGCTAATAAATTAACAGAAAATGCTATGTCAGGTCTCGTAGAATTAACAAGATACATAAGTACGCGAATTGCACTAAGATAAGGTACTTCAGGACCAAAAAGTTCATCGTTCTCTTCTTGAGGTCGAAATGGATCTTTACTCACTTTAAGTGATCGTACAATCATTGGAGTACTTAATGAATGTGTTTTGTCCATGTAAAATCGTTTCAAGATTTTCTCAGTATAGGCAGATTGATGGATGAAGACCCCGTTTGCTAAATGTTCAATTTGTAGACCAAGACAAAGTTTTGTCTTTCCAAGGTCTTTCATCTCAAATTCTTTCTTTAGATATTCAATTGCCTTTTGGACCTCTTCTGGAGTTTCAATGAGATTAATGTCATCAACATAAACTGCAAGAATAACAAACCCTGACGTTGTTTTCTTAATAAAAAGGCAAGAGCAAATGACATCAGTTATATAATCTTATTTTTTCAAGTACTCACTGAGGCGATTATACCACATGCATCCTGATTGTATTAAGCCATATAATGATTTTTGTAATCTGATTGAACACATTTCTCGAGGTTTTGAACTATATGCTTCAAGCATTTTAAGTCCTTCTGAAATTTTCATATAAATTTCATTATCAAGTGAACCATAAAGATAAGTTGTAACTACATCCATTAGATGTATTTCAAGATTTTCATAAATAACTTAACTAATGAGATATCGAAAAGTTATTGCATTCATAACTGGTGAATATGTTTCTTCATAGTCGACAACAGGTCGTTGAGAGAATCCTTGTGCTACAAGGCGTGCCTTGTATCTTACAATTTTATTTCTCTCATTTCGCTTTCGCACAAAAATACATTTATAGCCAACTGATTTTACACCATTTGGGGTTTGGACTACAGGTCCAAAATCTCACGTTTAGCAAGTGAATCTAATTCTGATTGAATTGCCTCTTGACATTTTGGTCAATCACATCTTCGTCGACATCCTTCGACAGATAAGGGTTCAAGGTCATCACTGTCTTGCATAATGTTAAATGCAACATTATATGTGAAAACATTATCAACTATGATTTTCGATCGATCTAAACTTATCTCATCACCCGTAGAACTTATGAAAGTTCTTCATTCACTTGAATCTCGGGTTCACTGATCTCTTCAGCTATCAGGATTAATCAGATCTTGAATCTTATCTTCGTGAGATTCTTTTATAGTGTCATTTTTCGTATTCTTTTTCTAGAATTTTATCCTTTGAACCCAATGGTATGCCACGCTTTAAGCGTGTTTGTGATTCAGAAGTCATGACACTCGTAAATGGTTCTTTTGGGACGTCAATCCGGATAGGCACGTTTACTGCGGGAGTATGTGACTTTGTTATCCTTTTCAATCAGTAAATGCGTTTGGCATTCGATTTGCTATGTTATGCAAATGGATGATCTTCTGGACCTCCTGTTCACACATAGGGAAACGTGGATCGAAATGAGATAATGATGAAAATTTCCATGTAATTTCATATTCGGTATTGTGATTGTTGATTTTCTTTATTACTAATATATGGTGTGACTTATATGAAACTACCAAATTATATATATACTTGTTCAAAATAATTGTATTCTTTTTATTTAAAAATGTCATTTAAAATGTTGTAGTTTTTCATGAAAATATATGTTTGTTATAATAAAAGTATTTGCATAGACATGAATATTAGTGAATAGTCATTTGTTATGTTTTGTAAAGAAACATTTAGACTATATTGCCTTTGTTCGACTCGATGAAACTTTGTTCATGGGTAGTTTTATAACAATCAAATTGAAAGTTATGGAAAGGTCCTTCTGAAAAGGACATTTGACAAGGTGATGACTCTAAACAATATTGTTTGTATCACATAAAATTGAAAGAAATATGAACAAAATATTAGTGAGAAAAAAGGTACCTCGAGAAGAGCTTTTCGAACTCAATACTTTATTTGTTCTTACTTGCTTGAGTCAAAGTTTGTGACATGAACACTTGGGACATGTCAATTGCAAAACCTTGTAAGGAAAGCTGATCAATTTGGAGTGCAATAAATAAAAATGTCATGTTTGTGTGGAATCTAAGTATGTTGAGCATTCTTATAAATCTGTTGAAGGGAATTCCAATCTCCTAGAGTTGATTTACATTGACATTTGTGATATGAAGTCAACACCATCTCATGGTAGAAAAATTATCTCATAACTTTCATTGACAATTACATTAGAAATGACTTTGTCTATTAAGGATGAAACAATAGAAATGTCTAGACAATATAATATCGAAGTTGAAAATCAGTTGGAAAAAAGATAAAAATTAATAATAATGGAGAGTATAAATCTTCTTGTGCAGAAATATGTTTGGAAAGTGGAATTATTCATCATACTGTTGTCCTATTCACCTCAATCTAATGAAAAATCAATGTTGAAAGAAATAATGGATGCATTATTTATAAGTTCGGATTTACTACAAAACTTGTGTGGAGGATAATCTTTATTGCAAAAGAGAACACAAATTTTTTTGTCTTTTTAGAAAGAAAGCAATTTTATTTGTTCAGGACACAATCTTTTCCATATAAGAAATAAAAAGGAAGGAAATCCAACTTGAAATATTTTAAAGTGTGGGGGTGTCTATCCAAAGTCCAAGTTCTTATTCCTAAAATGATTAAAATAGGACCTAAGACTGTGAACTGTAAACTTAGACTTAAATAGTCTAGTTGAAAGAACAAAAGGAGAATATACTTAATAAGGAGATTCAGAGGCGTAGTAAATGTCAAAGGACATCTACTTTCTTCGAATATGATTTTGTAACGTTTCTTGTGTGTTCTGTAGACTCATCGTTTTGGACAAATGGTATCAATAGTGAGATTGGTTCAATCTTGAGCATTCATATTTGAAGTTGATTAATCTTCCACCAGGAAATAAACATTTGGGTTCAAAGTGATTCTTCAAAAGGAAAATGAAAGTCAATGGAAATGATTACGAATATAATATAAGACTTTTTGTCAAAGGTTTTAGACAAAAACAAGGTCTTAATCTTTTTGACTCATACTCGTCAGTAACTGAAATTACATTCATTTGGATGTTAATTGTGTTAGTTATGGCATATGACTTTCAAATTCATCAAATGAATGTGAAAACAACTCTCTTATACGGAGCATCAGAGAAAGAAATTTACATGGAATAACCCAAGTGGTAAATAAAAGAAAGTGTGCGAACTTGTTAAGTCACATTATGAATTATAACAAGCACCCAAATAATGACATAAGAAATTTGACCAAACCATATTGGCAAATGGATTTAAGAATGATGAAGTGATAAATGTGTTCACATTAAAATCACAAGGTCATTGTTTGTTTGTATATTGGTGATATGTTGATCATCAATAGAGACATTAATGACATAATGACTACTAAACGTATGCTAGAAAGCAAGTTTGGAATGAAAAATATTGGAGTTGCTGATGCGATCTTAGGTATAAGAATCCTTAGAACTCTATAATGTTTAACATTTTCATGATCTCATTGCATTGAAAAGATACTTTACTAGTTCAAATATTTGAATTTCAATATTGTCAAGTCTCCAATAAAAGTAAGTTTTGCATTTCGAAAGAGTGAAAGCGAAAGTGACTCACAATTGGATTGTACTAGAGTATTGGAAAGTATGATGTATATCATGAAGTGTGCGCGATCAGATGTAGTATTTTCTATTAATGAACTGAGTCGGTTCACGAGTAATCTCAATCGAACTCATTAGATGACAATGAAAAGAGTTTTGGAGTATTTAAGAAATACTTAAAAACTATGTCTTGCATTATAAAAATATTCAGCAGTATTGCAAGGATATAGTGATGCAAATTAGATTACTGGACAAATAAAGTAAAATCCACGAGTGGATATGTATTTACTCTTGGTAGAGGAGCAGTCCCTTGTAAATATTTCAAAAGAGACATGTATCGCTAGCTTTACAATGATCTTTGAGCTAGGTACTCTAGATAAGGTCGGTGAATAAGTCGAAAGACAACAAAATTTCTTGATAGATATTATTTTTTGGACACAAATCATTGGCATTAGTATGCTTACACTTTGATAGTCAAGATGCAATAGGTAGGGCATGGAGCATGATGTATAACGGAAAGGCCCGTCATATAGGACATAGACATGATACCGTTAGAAAACTACTCTCTAGTGAAATTATCAAAATTGACTATGAAAAGTTAAAGGATAATGTGTCCGATCCACTTACAAAAAGACCTAACTAGAGAGAAAGTTTAAATATCATCTAAGGTAATGGGTTTATGGCTTAGGAAAAGTCATCATGTCGGTAACTCTATCTAGCAGACTCGAGATCCCGAGAGCTAGATTCAAGGAGAAAAATAAAGTTGTGACTGACGGTTCAACATTGTCAACAAACTCAATCCATTCTCATGATGAAGACAATGCTCAAGAACAAGGATACAACATTAAGGATTGTTAATACGTTAATAAAACTTAATGTTTTTAATAATTTGCTGAGTTTGACAGATTTGACCAAGTAGTGTATCTACGTGATAACACGATTAGAAATCACCTATGTGAGTGTGAAGTGTAAGCCGCTTCAAAGAGAATTATTGTCAAAAGCCTATTCTCTATACGCTCATGAAATCAGGAGGTGTTCATGGCTAAAACAAACACACCCCGTAAGAATCATAAATGGTAAAGGGTTAATTGTGTAACATATGGTTGTCTGGGTATACACCAAAGCTCGACGGTTCAAGGATATCATCTACTAATTGACCGAGTATATCCTACACATGTTCACTACGAAAAGTCCAAGGGGAAACCTACTTAACTATCCAGATGTAATTAATTTTTGCTTGTAAAGTACACATAATTGTCCGTTTCTTTGTCTAGAGTCATTTCCTATTCATGCGGTGGGATTGTTGGATGTTAAAAGGTGTGAATGGAAAATGAAGAGTTGCGACTTTTATGAAGAGTTGCGACTTTTATCAAGATGCGACTTTTATGAAAGATGATGACCTTTCCGAAATATTGTGACTTTTCCAAAGGTTTGTGACCTTTCTGGTAAGGCACAATAAGAACATTTTCGCACTACCCTTTCTTTTCTATAAATTGAGGGATTTCCTCTCATTTAAAAAAAAATCTGGACTTCTACTACTACTACTAAATCTAGTATTCTACGTATACTTTACTATCATTGAGTGGCTCGCTGACACCAGCGTTTTAGGTAACAATACACTGGTGATTAAGATCATTTTATCCTGGGAGGAAATATTCCAAATCAAACCTCAGATACTATAGGGGAATAATTTCCTTAAGGGGACACTGTAAATTTCAGTGGACTTGATCTTCTTTCTGTTTTTCCAGATTCTATATCTTAGGAATACAAGATAAACATCAGCTTTACATACATTAAACACTACACAAATATTGAAGAAGATTTTTAGAATTTTTGGCAAAAAACAACTCTCAAATATGACTCATATCTAATTACATCCTTATATTATCTAAGTGGACAAAAAACATACTTATACTATTCAAATAATAACAAAATTCATCCTTCACTCTATTTTTCAATTAAGAAACTGATTGAACCAGTAAATTATTTTTCTTTTAATTTGGTCATGTCTTAGCCACGACGACAAGATCAAAGTTAACTAAAATGAATAAGGATATGGATAGAAAATGAATCTTTCATTCCCAGAATTTAATATTTGTATGTTAGTCTAAATGTTTATTGCATTATCAAGTAAATTGACTTGCAACAATACATAAGTCTTGAAATTTATATAGGAGGTTCGATAGTTAGAAAGATTATGTAAAAAAAAAAAAAATTAAAATATTATGCTCAATTAATTTGAGATTTTTTTTTGAATAAATATTTAGTACGTATGGACCTTATATACAATATAATTCACATTTCATACAATGTACGTAAATGCTGAAAATTTAGTGAAATTACATAGCATTTTGTTATGAAAATAAAAAAATAATTACTTTATTTGAAATTTTTGAAGTTGGAGTTTGTATTTGGCTATAGTACTTTTACAAAGAATATTTAGAAGTTGGATATATTTTGTCTGAATATGATTTAAACCCTCAATTTCTAAGTTTTTATTTTTAAAAAAAGACCCAACTTGATTAGTTTAACCATGCGTATCTTTTTTCATTCAACTTGACACATTTTTCTTTTTAGTTGTTGGCATGAGTTTCTTAAAAAATTAGACAGAAGGATGAAACTTGCAACTTGTTGGATAGTGCAAGGATGTTTTTTGTTTACTTATGTAATACAAGGATGTACTTTAGGTTTATGTCATACTTCAGGGATGATTTTAGTCAAAAACTCAAGATTTCTAACTTGATAAAAAATGATCAAGAAATCTTTTCTTGAAATTTTTGAATTCACTTCTTAAAAACCATATGACCACGGTTAAGATTTATTTTATAATTCTTAAAAACCCTATGACCAAGGTGTTTTTATATTTATACACGATGTTAGATGATGTTATATTTATCTTTGTATGGATCAAATTAAGTTTGGTGTGAGAATTATCCTATCTAGGTGTTAGAGTAGGTAGGTGCCTGTACAACCTGATCGTTTGATCCGAGACATTAACACCTATGCACAATTTAAAATCATCTAATTTAAACCTATACATTTAAAAAAAGAATTCGAATCTTAGCTTACAAATTTTTGAAATGTTGCACTATACAACTAGAAAAGAGATCATTTGGAGAGACTGATGGTCTAGCCTGATAGAGCAGGACAAGATATTCATTGTATTATTATTGTTCAGTTTTTATCTTTTAATTTATTCTTGGAATTGACAATTTCATTATTTTATTGCAATTTCAATCTAAGAAAGGACACTACTAAAGTGATCTTGAAATGTGTTTGGAGGTTTTATGGTCATTTTTATCTTAGGTGTGGTTTTTCATTGTCCAATCTATTAGGAATATATCGACTCATAAAAAAGTTTTATTAATTTTAATAGATAAAAATAGTAAATCAAACTACATAGATTATAATAAACATATCAAAATTAAAAATAAGTACATGTAATACACTAAAGAAGTGGTTTATAATTATTCAGAACATATTCAAACATTTCTAATTGATCCGTTCAATATACACGAAATATACTAGTACAAGAAGTTGAAATTATACTATTATTAGGATCGAATTATTAATCTTGTGCTACAATCATTAAGATGTTTGTCCAACTTCATCTCTAATTGTGAATATTTAATTTATAACTTAAAAGAACAGATAATTTTAATTATTCGTGTGTGAGTTAAACAATTTCATACACAAAAATTATTTACTATAAAAATAATGAACACACATTAACACAATGAATAATCTATATATAAATACTTAATGATAATAAATAAGACAAAATAAAAATTCTTTACAAGTAATTAAATAAAATACTATAACTCAACCACAAGTTTAATTATATACTCCAACAATGAGATCGTAAGGTTATCTCATCTTGTTTCTCATTTTAATTTTGTTTATCATTTGAATTTCTTTATCTTTTATTCTAATCTATTAATAATATTATTTTTTATCAAATGCCTTATATTTTCTTTATGTTTGTTTTTTAAAATTGTTAACACCAAATACTATCGATTTAAATTTATATTTATTAAAATAATACATTACAATTTAGAAAATGATATGTAACAACTAATGACTATACATCTAATTCATCATCGATTTAAAAAAAACAATATAAAAAAAAATAAAAAAAAATGAGACGTGGTCATTGTAAAACCCTCTACGTGGAAGTTGTATTCAACGCAATCCCAATTTCCAACTATAAATACCTTCACCTTCCTGTTTGTCAATTTTCACTAATAACTCTTCATTCAATTAGGGACCAATTTTATTTTATATACCAATCAATATAAATTAGCATAAAATCAAAAATCAAACTTATAATTTTTTAGTTATATAAAAAAATGGGTTTCTAAGAAATATTGTTGTATAAATAGATTTGTGTATAAAGGGATCATTTGGTAAAAAATGGGTCAGGCATTTCGTCGAGCAACTGGAAGGATCGGAAGTTCTACTGTCGATGCGGCGAAGAAACCTATCGACCGGAGAATCCCGACGGTGAATAAAACTCCTGCCGATAATGTTGGTCCAGTTGCCGGTATGTCCTTTGCAGTTTCTAATTCATTTATTTCGATTCTATCTTTTGCAATTTTGGAACTTAGGTCTTATTCATGCCGCAGCTAGTTGAAATTTCTTGCATTGCACAAAATAACTTACTCTGTGCAAATAAAATTTACATTTTATAAACTACTACAGTACAAATCTCAACTTTCGGTAGCAAAAAATGGCACCCGAGGTGTAGATTAGGATCAATGAAGCGGGAACCATGAGTTCTCAGGTTCAAAATCTAATGGAGATACATGGAGAGAATAACATATATCTGTGTTGGTGGGAGGTAGCATGTATCCGTGGAATTAATAGAGGTGAGCACAAGTGGTCTGGATACCGCGGTTATCAAAAATATACTATCATTTTAATAACAAGGAATGAAAAAATGTTTGTTTCCAAATAGAGTCTTTCTTTTTTGGATGAAGGTAGTACATTACATTGCTGGCAAATGATTGAGTTAGGACTGAAACTGAAGGGAAAACCTGTGACTAATTGGGGGGACAGTACGGTGTAAGCTTGTTAATCAATTTCGCTACTATGACCTCAAGTACAAATACAGACAGTTCCAAGTTGGTTCAGGTTATCTATACGAGTCCTCGCTGTCATTTTTGTTTCATTTGCACCGGTTCATCTCGTAATCATAAATTTAGTAGTTTTACGTTTGCCTTCAACATACTGCAAGTTTATGAAACACTACCATAAAAAGGAAATTTTGGAATAATCGATGTGTGGTTGGTTGTCCCTCTTCTTTAGTTTCCATTAGGAGTGAATCTGCAAAAACTGAGTTTGTTGCATGTATTGTTAATCACACGTATTGGATCAAACTACAATTTGAAGGTAAATATGTCATTCAAAGAAAGGGAAAGAAAGGGAAACTTACATAAATATACTATAATAAAAAAATATTTACCATTTATAACAATAATATTTCTTTTTCACTTTTAATTCACTTATAATACAAGTTTAATTCATATTACAAAGAATAATTTTTATTCACATATAATACAAATTTTAATGATAGATAATTCATTTATCATACATTTTAATACACTTATAATACAATGTGTCAAATTTTTACCAAACAAATATAATATATTTTAAAAAACAATTATAATTCATATATATTGCATACATAATTCACTTTTAATACATATTGCAGATTTAACATAGTATTGCTATAAATGGTAATAAATAAAAGTATTGCTAAAATCAGTAATTATTTATTAAAATGTATCAATTGATGTAATTTTTCCTTGAAAGAATATGGAAGTAGCAGGAGAAATATTTCTCATTAAAGAAGTCAATGTTCTTATCAAAATCTTATGCTCGCTTGTTGATTCAGTTGTAGTTTTCTCAAGAACATAACTAGTGCATCATTATCCATCAAATCAGTTGACTATACATCTATACCAAAATGGTTGGGTCATTTAAATTAGGGGTAGGTGTTTGGTTCTTCGGTTCAATAATTCAATTGTGTGTACAAAATGCCAAACCAAACCGATTCGGTTAGGTTCATTTGGTTTTTCTAATTCTTTATTTTTTCGGTATGAGCATAATAAATGGGCTATTTTTCTGCTTGTAAAATGGACTACTTTTTTAATTAGAAATGTCTTATGTGAACTCAAGACACATTGAACAATTATTGGTTGTCTACTGTCTTCCTTTCAGCCGCTCCTGTTTAGTAATTTAAAGAATTGCGAAGTTGTACGTACTTTAAAGATATGGGAACGGTCTCCTTACTAGATGAATGGCTTTTGTGGTTGAACGCCTTGGCATGAATCCGAACTGCTTCTCGAAAATAGACACACCCTTACTCCTTACCCTCATCTTCACCACCCTCTCAACTTCCATGGTGTGACTTGGCAGCTTTATACCCCTATAGTTGTTAAAATTCTGAATGTCACCCTTGTCCTTGTATGACGGAGCCATTATACTCCACCTCCATTCTTCGGGCATTTTGGTCGTTTTAAAAACGACATTAAACAACTCAATCAGCCCCTTCAAACCCGTCTTGCCTGCACTCTTCCAAGATTCCACTTAGTGTTTTTTTTTTGTCTGCTGGGATTCGAACTAAGGTTCACACCCACTTCTTGACCACTAGGCCATTATTTATCATAATCTGACTGCAAGCTTATTGCGAACCTCTGCATTTATCCTGTTTGGGATGTGCAAGGCTCACATAGGGCAGTGATAATTGGAGCTTGATTGTTTAAATAAATAAGCCTGTGCATTCAGTTAGGATAGGTAGAACTGGTATGTAGCTAGAATGGTGAATACTACTTTGGGTATGCATGTGTGCTCAGGAGCACAGGTCATTTGTACCGAGTTGCTGTGTCAGTAATTGAACTATATTTATGTCAGTTATATGCTATTTTGTGTGATCTCTCAATGCAAGCTGTGTGAACAACTTAAGTCCACATTTGGGTTTTGTCTAGTTAATTTGCTTTTGATCGAAGATAACAATCAGGGAGAAACAGATCTTTACGCCACCACAAAAAATGGATCTTTCATCCTGTCCATTTATTGTTAGCATTGCAATATGTATATGTTTCTACTTGTGAAATGGGAACAAATATCCCCAAATATCTAAATACAATTTCGGACGTATGAATTGATATTAGTCCAACTTATTGCAAAATGAAATCAAATTTGAGTCTCCATCAGCGAAATGGGTCTATAAATTTGAGATAGACCGAGTTCTAATCACATCGCACAACAAACTGGGGGAGTCTTGGATTAAACATTGATATCATCCATTTAGGTGTCTTTTTTGCTGTGAGAACGGTTAATGCCTTTCGCTTGTTTACTTTTCTATCTTCCCAGGAAAACAACTTGCTTCAATATTTCCATTGTAAGAGTGTTTGTAGAACTTCATAAATACTTACATGATAAGTGACTATTTGGTTTTGCTTTTTTAGAGAGCAGCCCAAAGGTTGCTGTTAAAAACACCGTGGAAGAGAAAGATCCCAAGTTCGATGCAATGCTTAGTCAAATGGTTGGTAGAATTCAAGCCAAGCCTGGTGGAAAGCTAGAGATGGGTGAGGTTAGTTTCATTTGTTTGCATAACTTTCAGATTGGACGTGTGCGCCATGGACTCTGCAACTTTTGAGACACTCATAGATTATTTCTTAAATTAGTCAATCACTATTTCAACTTTTGTGTAAAGCTTCACCTTCTTTAAAAAAGGAAGGTATGAGAGTGATTTAGAGGGGCCAATGTTGTCTGCCCTTGAAGCAAGTATATTCTGAATTTCTTGTGCCATCTTGCTGTGCTGGTTTAACTAAATTTGGTCCGGATGATTCCCTCACCCCTCACCCCATCCCACATACAGCACCCTCTATATATCTAGAAGTTGTAAACACTCACATGAAATTTCTCTTCTTTTTATCTTTTAACTCCTTTCCTCATATCACATCTTTATGTGCAAGTAAGGAGTAGTGTGAAATGTGCAAGTCAGGAGTTTTAATTAGTACTTAACTCATATCAATTCTTTTTCCTTTATGGGGGGACGAAAAGCACAAGGCAATGAAATAATAACATGAAATATTCCAGGCCTTGAGAATTCAGCTTGCACTAATCTGTTGAAACTTCGCAATCCTATAGAATTTTTTTTTAGTCTTAAGTTGTTGGAGCCTTAAACTGATGTATGATCACCATGTCTGTGTACTTCATGCTCCTATCTGTGACTCTTCTGATGATGGTCAAGCTTCTGAGAAATTAATGTCATATGTTGTAGTTAAACCGTTCTTATCGCCTGTTGGATATTCTTCCCTTCATAGTAGGTTTAATCTCAACAATGGGGCTCCCTCTTGGGTGCAAATAAAATAGATATCTTAAGTTATCCAGCACTAAATTGTGCTGTCTGATTAAATGTTCCAGTTGATGTAGATTCGGATGTATTAATAGGTACAAGAACACATGTATCAGGAATAATTAGTTGTTAATTCATGCCTACTGTGACAGGCAACAGTGGTGGAGAGGTATGATAGACCCTTGCCTAAGCTAAGGAATACAACTTCACAGTCTAGCCGATATGAGGAAAGGCCTGCTCCTACAGGTACGCTGAATGTGGCACAGATAAAAGAGATTCTACTCCTGCATCAAGGCAGATCCGATGATCATCAAGGGCCTATGGATATCAATGGAATTTCTGAGCGGTTTAGAATTGATGCTGCCCAGGTTCAGAGGATTCTGCAGTTCGTATCTTTGCCTCCGGAAGACACTAGTAAAAAGAGGAACACATAAGTGTATCATATTTTATAGTCATTGATATCTCAAAGAAATGAGTGAGTTCACACTTCCCCTGAGGTGGTTCCCTTTATGCATCAATTTTGCAGCTGTAAGTGGTCTGTTGTAATAATGACCTATCATCATGGTCCTGGAGAGAAAATGAATACACTAAACTGATCCTAATGATGTTTGTTGCACTAGAAGAGAACCTTTTTTTCTTTCATATTCGAGAAGTTACGATAGGTCCTTGTGGTTGGGCCCTGTGCATAGCGGGAGCTTTAATGCACTGAACTGGCCATTGCTTAATTCTACAGACAACCTGACTTGATGATTCCTTGATTTATAATTTCAGAGAGCTCCCTTCGGGTCTAAGCTTCATCCCTTTGTGGTTTACGATATTACACTTGTGTTTCTTATTTTTAGTTTTTCGTAATAATTCTCTTTACCTATTTATTATTGAATAAATTTTTTATAATATGACTAATTTGCCTTCTGTAATATAATTTTATTCAATTAATTTTGTAAATTATTTTAGGATAAAATATTTTCTATGTTCACTAAAACTTGTAAATCCGTTGGTTCCATTTTTCTCTTGAAAGGATCTTAGTTGGAAGTTTAACTCTCAAAGATTAACTAAGTTTTGAGACGGCGAAAATTGAATTTAAGAAATCGGATATCACTTGGAATCGGTCTAGAGACTAGCAATTAAGATTATCAATTCTGATTTTGTTGTTCCATTGATGTTTTAATTTTAAAATTAGAACGTGGTTGCTCATTTCTGTTCTCGAATTCCTTTTTATTCGATACTCATATTAGTTAATTAACCACATCTCATATTTGAAATTCAATTCTGAAATCGTATCTCTAAAATATCTTCCATTGTTCAATTGGAAACAAATATGCATGTAATATGCTAGTATGGTAAAAGTTTTGCCTAAACTGGATCATGATATATCATATATGGTAGCCAAGTAACGATAGAAGTTGTATTTTTCAACAATTTTAGAAAAAGTTCTTCCAATTTGTCGAGTAACATACTAAAGAATGGAGGTTTTAAAAGAGCTAGCAGGTCACTTCAATGAAGCTAAACGTGAGAGAAGTCTCGGAAATTATCCCTTGTATATTTTTACCCAACCCTAGGAGGCAGGAGCTCCCACCCTCTATGCGGAACTGGTCAACTAACTCCTTTTTGCTTTTTTTTGTTTCTACATGACAGTTTACAAACTTACTACCTCCTCAAAACAAGAAATTAATCGAAGGCACACTTGACTCAATGATTGGCTCCAGCATTATTTGCCCATCGCCTTATAGAGTGGATCAGTTTAAAAGCATCTAAGGGAGATCCAAAAGACAAAAAGGAAGCTAAAAAAGCACCAAGAGCTTCCAACAAACCTCTGATATTGTCAAGCCATGAAATATTGTGGTCGCCTTAAAAGGAGCTCAGTATCTTTCTCTTGAACAGAACAAAGAAAAAAAGACGTCATTCAACTCAATTAACCCCCTATAATACTCCCCATCTTGCAAGAAGTGTCAATTATAGCCCGACTTTTTACTTCCTTCGGACTTCTTAAGATGCAAGGAGATAAAGAATGACAAAAAAATAAACGAGCTCAAAATTATCAGGCCCTTTCCAGTTGCCACCGCCAATGACGAGGAAGTAAGAAAAAGTACTCTGCATGCTTCAAGTCAATTTGGACTCTAACCAGTCTGATGTATACTCGTAAGCAACAAATGTCACAGCACCTGCAGGTGCAGCTTTAATAACTGACGGAACAATCCCTTTGTAAAGTCCAGCCCAACCCTCCTCGATCAAGATCCGTCGGAGGCCATCATACATATTCTTGTAGGCGTGAGGCTTCAGTTGAGCTCCATACCTTGGATGTCTTTGTAGTCCTTCAATCTGCATGGTATAGGGTTACAACATTAACTGTTCATCATCCACTTGCATATGATTTTGTAATCTCTTTCCTTTTAACAATGCAAGGGACATACCAAAAAATAAAAGATGATCACACATAAAGGAAGACTTGTAAAAGAATTGGTCTGAGTTAAACATGACAATTTTTTACACGACACTGCACACATCTAGAATTGCTCATGGGTTGTAGAGGATAACGATGACAAATTATTTTTTAATTATATGAGTGTAGAAATAGTGAGATAGCAGGTCAAATTTTGAAAACTAACACCAAAGGATTGGAGATGAAGAAAAAGAAGCAAGAGGAGGATGTTTGTATTGCATATGAAGTCTGGAGGTTCTAAATCCAGACATCGCTAAAGACACATATCGGGAACACGTCTATAGAAAGAATTATAACTTTTAGGCACTCGAAGAAGGAATATGGAGAAACTGGACCTTTTCCTGGTTTCCAAATTCAAAACACAGTTCAGACAGACGTTTGGACTTGAAACAGATTTCATTGGGTTTTGGGGGACAATGTGTGTGATTGAACCAATAAAAGATGTTTTTGCCCCAAACCATATTTGGGGATAGTTGAAAATCTTTAAACAAAAAGAACAATTAAGAAAATAGAAAATGGTTTTTGAAAAAAAAAAAAACTCCTCTTTAAAGCACCCCATCACCCCTCCCCCTTCCCCCCCGAAAACCAAAACCTGGACCTGGAGAACAAGATAACTATTGTTTGTCTTTTAAAGAGGAAACAGGCATTTCCTGAATTTGTTTTAAATCAAAAAGAGCACTTGGCCCACTTAGGGATAAAAGCACAGGCTGTTCTTAAAATGTTAATAAGCTTCACTTTATTTGTATTTCGGACTAAACCACAGATAGAGAATCAACTGAAAGAGAAATCTACCTGGAACCTCTTCTTGACAACATCAAGAGGATGACAGACAGCTTTCGCACATGTCCCAGCAGCTAAACCGCAGATGAAAAGCTGGAAGCTTGACACTTGCTCATCACCATGGATAGCATTAGAAGATCTAAGATGATTCCAGGCCTACAAACATAAATCCAATTGTGAGAGACCAAAACTTGCTACATTTAGCTTGAGAGAAGAGTGGTGGCAAAAGCATATTCTCACTGTACAACAAATAAGTTAATAATCAAATGGAACTGTAAGTGTGTGTGAGCTTCTGACACATAAATACATGTCTCAGCAATCTCCAGAATAGTGCTGCGAATTTGGAGGGTCAGATTTTTCAAGAAAAATAAACCAGTGTAAAATGCACAAACTGCTAGGGTGGTTTAAAATTCTTATCAAGCTAAAATAATTCAAGGAACAGAATGGTTCAATAAAATCAGTCACTCTAATCCTCAGAATGATTCAGGGACAGGACTTCCATAGAATGGAATTGGCTTCATCTAATAACATTGATGTCATGCCCATTGGTGTCTACAACTGCATATACCACTCTCTCTGACCCAAAAGTTGTAAGTTGACTCTGAAAAGTACTTGATTTCGGAAAAATGTAGTTTTAGATAATTTTATGCACGTTTAGAAAATCATAAAACTTCTACATCATAATACGTCCCATGTACATCATTGTTTCTTCTATTTCATCACTTTTTAAATAAATCTAGTATTAAGTAGCTTTGACCTAAGCCTAGCTTAACCTTTTGGACATCAAATCTTTAGGATATATGGAGTACCTTTTTGTGTATTTAGTATTACAGATAAGAGCATCTCTCATAATTTAACAGCTTATGCACATAAATGTCGTCTATGAATTTAGAAGTGTTTCCTTTAAAGTTGTCTCATTCTCATCTGCAAATATTATCCCAAGTCAAAAACCCAATTTAGTACATTATCCTCGATGGCCCAAACAACTGTCAACAGTATCAAACATTGCAAGTGAGAGACTCTATGAAAGGGTAAGCCTTTACCATCATCCAGCGTTTGAATGTATCATAAGTCCCAAATTGCAAACCAGCATAAGGAACAATCTCAACAAGAGTAGGTGTCAATCCAGAATACAGTCCTCGAATGCCACGAGTTCTGAATATATCAACAGATGCAGCCCTCATGTTTGGATAAACCTGTTAGTTAGAATATCACATAAGTCCCATGAAACTTAGTTAACATGACTGCAGAGAAATAGCATACAAAATGGTAATACAACAGGTTTGAAGTGTTAATACTTATATCTTACTTGACTTTTTCATCTGTAAAAAAACCCACTAAACTTGAATTTCTGATCGTTACGTGCAAACTCAATACTTACATCAACTAGGATGAACATCGTGTTTAATTGTAATCACTAAAATAAGTCTATGGGGAAACAATGAAGACAATGACATTGCATTCTTTTACATCAAATTTAGCAGTATTGACAAATGGATTCTGCAAATTCAACTGTCCAATATCAATGTATTCAAATAATGATGTCAAAAGCATTCAGATGGACAGTAAGTTTGTGTATTTTCTCCCACATGCATGACTTGACAACCGAGGACCACAATCTACACTGTCCATGCAAGACTATATTCTTATCAATTGTTTATTTGACATGACAGTGATCAATCAATCAATCCTCTACATGTCTACGCCTATCTGTAATTTGAGTGAAAACACTGCATGTAATTGGAGATGAAGGTGAATTTGCGAATCTTATCCCTTTCTTATAGAGATAAGTTTGTCAAATTTACCCAATACAAACATGATTTGCTTTGTAAGAGACCTGGTTCAATCAATCCACTACTTGTCTACGTCTATCTGTAATTTGAGTGTTCAAACTGCATGTAATTAGAGGTTAAGGTGAATTTGCCAATCTTCTCCCTTTCTTATAGAAATAAGCTTGGCAAGTTTACCCAATAAAAACGTGATTTCAATTGCAAGAAACCTGGTTCCCACATGTATGAGCACAGTTTGTATTAGATGCAACAAAGGTTATACTATAGTCACAGATCACAAGTGATGCGGACCTTTGGCTCTCCTTGAGAAGCTAAAATGGTTCTCAACAGATCAAACGGATAAGAACCAACAGTAGCTGCACAGCCTGCTAATGCTCCACTGATGTAAGAAAGATAAGGGCTCAAGTTAACGTGATCCTCTGCATCATTGAAAAGAATGCCATCAGATAATGACGCTTACTTGAGGGAAGCACAAAATAGCTTACTTATAGACATCTTTGAACAGCTAAATATGTAAATCAAATTTCCGTACTGAACTTAGACTAGATAAAACTTCTTCATGTAGTGAGATTGTAAAAGCAAACATGGTGTAAAAGCTATACAACTTGTGACAGAGGAGAAAAGGGGAGAACTATGAATAAAATCTAACTAATCTACTCGAGTAGGTCAGACAACTGTACAGACCTGACTTTGAAGAACCACTAGCAAAACTTTTCAACTTGTGCAACACCGCAAATTGTATTGCAGTGTATGGCATAACCATCAGTAAAGCAGGAACATTACCCCGCCAAAATCCCTGTCATGTGAGCAAGGGAAGCAGAATAAATTTGAGAACTG
Source organism: Solanum lycopersicoides (assembly GCA_022817965.1). Classification (NCBI taxonomy): domain Eukaryota; kingdom Viridiplantae; phylum Streptophyta; class Magnoliopsida; order Solanales; family Solanaceae; genus Solanum; species Solanum lycopersicoides. The sequence continues at coordinate 104,128,801 of CM040618.1, forward strand.
TGCAGAATTTCAGAAGATACCATTCGTCAAAATCATTAAAACTAATAAGTAAAAAATCTCTTGCACTGCTCCCCATATACAGACAAGTAAACTTAAATATGTGAAGAGAAGGAGGACGAAATTATTGTACACAGAAATATCAAACTTGAATATCTTCTGAGGCACATATAGATTAACACCATAAATATAGAAAATGGACGGAACAGAATCAGTAACCCCATCAGCAGGCCTTTTTTGGGTAATTTAGTGTGAGTTTGCTATAATGTTCATCAATTGGAGAGAGAAATATTTTACAAGGAAGGAGCCACAAGCTTGAAATAAACAATTCGACAAACCCCCATCATTGCTCGTACCGGTATTTTGATAACACCTCAAAAAGTTTTCATCAACTGAGTAGAAAAATGACAAGAGCAACATGTATAGTAAATTAAGGATAAAGCTGTGAAAAGGAATTTTGACAACAAGAAGTCATAGAGTGCATGCCTTGGTTTTTTAAAAACTAAATATTTTTCAACCAACAAAAGAGAGTACATTTACAAATTTATTTGAGTGCAATAAAAAATCTGACAAAGCATAATTAGTAAATGTGTTATCAAAGGCGAAAAGTGCAAAAAAGCTCTAAGGTCCGCGGGGACTTTAAGCGCAAAGCGCAAATAAAGTGTGGGCTTTAATAAAAAAGGCGCAAAGGGAGAAAAAAATACAAATATATATGTTTAGTCCAAGACTAATAATTATAAACATGAATGACAAATATATGACCAATAGAATTGATTTGTTTTATTTATAAAGTGAAATATCCATTGTTTAGTGTCAATTCTTCATAAGAGACTCATTGACAAGGAAAAGTTAGCCTTAGAACCTTGATGATGACACTAAAGCGCACTTAAAGCGAGGCGAAGCGCTCAACACGTTTTGAGCCTCGCTTCAGGGCTTAAGCGCGCTTAAAGCGCGCCTTTGATAACACTGTTAGTAATATATCCAACTCTCGAAAACTCTGAGACCAACACATGCATCAAATAATTATTAGATTCCTACAAAGTCCTCAATATGATAGGAAGCATACCGGTAAACCTTCTTCTCTGAGTATGTCTTTACTGGCTTGCAACATCCCCGTGTATTTTGAATTGGGATTGCCACATACAGTTCTTGTAAGTAAGGCCCACTGGGTAGTGGGTTCCAGTTGAACCTGAAAAAAGATTAGAATATATCAAAAACATCAGCTCTTTTTGTACTTGATATGCACAGAAGATCAAGGCAATTTTTATGTTACTGGCTATCCCAATAAGGAGGTCTGATGAAAATGAAGGAACGAAGAAAAACTATCAAAGAAGCACGAGAAAGCTAGATTCAGCACCATAGAGACCAAATACCAACTACTTTTTCTTTTTAATGACGAGGGAAACCCGCAGCCGCTACCCTTTGGGTACGCACAGTGTAAAACCCCCGCTCCTATGCAATAGCTCGCAAACCACATAGGAGAGGTGACCCGCACTAAGCAAGCCCGGTGCGACGAGCTTGACCCAAAAGGCAAACCCCTTTCTTTCGCTGGCAAGGGGTTTCGAATTTGAGACCTCCAACATGGAAGTCCCAAGCCTAAACCATTGGGCCACCCGAAGGGTATACCAACTACTTTTTTATCGAAGGAAGTTCGTCGAAGAATATCATTTTGAAACAAAACGAGAATTCTATAAACTAATTGAGGGTTTCCGCTGTAGAAAAACTGTCAAAGAAGCATGAGAAAGCTAGATTCAGCACCATAGAAGACCAAATACCAACTACTTTTTTATCGAAGGAAGTTTGTCGAAGAATACATTTTGAAACAAAACGAGAATTCTATAAACTAATTGAGGGTTAGCGCTGTTTATGGCCTCTACATGTCAAAGTGTAAGCGTTGAGCTTAATTAGTGGAATGTTTGAGGGTTCTCTATTTCACATGAACGCAAATCATCCTACAGCTAGAATTAGAGATTCAACAAATGATCCGGCCAAAGTCTGAGAAAAGTAGGTTATCTCTGCAATCAAACATATTCCTAATCTAATGAGCTAAATTCACACTTTTGAAAATCTCAAACTGTTGTTCTGACTGCCTTCTATAGAGAAGTCAAAGGATCACTGTGGTAACAAGGATAACACTCACGAGAGAACTTGAAAATATCAATCTACAAGACTAGTTAATGGGCTAAACCAATTGTATAACCGTGTGCCCTCCCCAACTGTTTTATTTTTTTAACAACAACCAATAACAAAAGCAGTTAGGAATATCCAATCCATAACAATGTTAGAAAGATGACTCATCATTTTATGACTACTGACTGATCATCTTGATAAGCTGATTTAAGTTTCCAGGCAATACTATGCTATTACCAGTATTTGTATAAATACTAACCACAATAACAATAACAACTACTACTACAAGTCTACAACACCTCGAATGAGGCTGGGTGCACTAAACATATACAAGAATGTGTTACCTGGAATCTGATTTTAATAACATCAAGAGGTGATGTTACAGTCCTGGATATACCACCAGAAATTGCACCAGCCGAAGCATCTATAAAAGCTCTTTTAAGCTGCCCCGTCTCTTCCATCCCTCCTAACAGACACCACCACAACTATCTGCAAACCCAAGAAGAAACCACACCCAACTTAAAAAACGAATTCAACAACTCAAAAAGCTACCAAAGATTAAGAAATCACTAATAGCAATATGTAATACTACTAACGTACAAAAAGAAAAATATAATAAACTGATCTATACATAGAAAAGAAGCAATGAATTGGGTTACAACAAATCACAAGCATGAAGTAATTGAAATAAAATCTCTAAATTTACCTAATAGAAGTCATGATTGAAGATTTCATATTTGAGAGCTCAAATCATATTATTGTGAGCTCTGAATATTATATATCTCCACCAAAATGTGAAAGAGGGATTTTGGCGCAATACGGGTCGGGGCAGCAGCAGCAGCGGCGACCCGGGAAACTTCTCAGAATGGAGAAGAAGAAGAAGAAATTTCCCGGGTTGGTGGCTGTGGAGGCGAAAGGCTAAAAAGTTGAATTTAATGGCGGTTCTGTTTACCTGAAAAGCGAACAAAAAGGAGGGAGATGAAAGGAGAAGCAAATATTCTCTTTTTTTTCATTGGCCAAATCATTTCTAAATTATTCATTTTAACTTCTCTCATTATTTTAATTACGTTATCAAAACACTCTTCTAAAAAAAAAAAAAAATTATTACATATTTTTATCGAAATTAAATCTCTCTAAATTAACCTTCTCTTTTCTTTCACAATTTCCATGTCAACCATGTGTTTGATATTTGATCTCATCTATTATTTTTCTCATTAAATCATGTTATAATGAAAATTATATTAATATAATATAAATTCCAATATAAATAAATTTTTTATTAAAATCACATTACATAATTAAAAAATAATAAATAAAAGAGAGCACTAATTAAAGGATTGAAAACAGACTATTCTTCTTTACCCTTTTTTTAGTGGCTTTTTTGGAGAAAGGAAGGGGTGACCAATTAATAAAGGAAAATATCTAACACTTATTGGTGGCTTTTGAAAGTCGGCATCTCTAAATTAGTACAAGAAATATTGTTGAAAAACATATTCACAATTCAGAAATCATATTATAAAACAATTAGTATAACAGAAATACTTTAGAAAGTCTTAGAAGATTATCTTAAATAGGCTAATAATTAAAAAAATTAGATTAGGAGAACTCTACTTGTAACGACTTTTTTTCCAGTCCAAATCTAGAATTAAAAACATGTCCTTTTTTTTTTCCTAAGACAAAGTATAATTTTGAATTCTAGCTAATTATCTTTGGTTTCCATTAAGAAAATAATTTCAAAAATAAATTTGAATTATTTGTACCGTGATTAATTACAAATCATATCACTATATTTTTGTAATTATACTTCTCCATTTATATTTTGAAATTTCAATTAAACACAAATATAATTTCTCGTGTTAAGATTATAGATACTAATTAATAAATTATAACAAATGAATTTAATTTAATGATTAAGGTTCTTTAGAGTAGTGCTTAATTTATTTTATGTACCAAATTCATCGGCCAAGTTTGCACATAAAAACTTGGGGATAAGACATAAATATTTCCTAAACTATGAGCGACACTTCAGGGATACATTTTATGCCGCGTATGTAAATATTATTCTTTTTTAAAAAACTTTTAATATTCTTTTGATACTTATTATTTTCTTTATTTTGTATTTAAGCTAAGTTAATACGCGTAATTTTTATTTTAAAAAATTGTCTTATGTTATAAAAAAACCATTCTTTGTTTTTTCTCTTTGTTTTTTCCTATTAATTTTAATTATTCTTTTTATTTTATTTGTATTTTCTTTTGATTGATTTCAAATTTAATTACAAATGTCTTTTATTTAAAATAAGTTAATTTTAAAAAATATATAATAAGTGAAAAAAATTTAAATAAAATATATAAAAATTGAACCGTTAAAATTAAAGGACACTTTAAAAAAAATACAACATAATTTTTAAAAATAGTTAACAGTGAAGATAAAAATAATAAAAGAGAAAAACTATAAAAAGTCTAAAGTGAGGATGAAAATAAATATTTTACAAAGAAAGAAATAAAAATAATTAAATATATATAAATTTTAACGTAAATAATTATGTGTGCAAATTAATTATAATAGACCAATTAAAAAGGATATATGTCCAATTTTTATTTGTGGTTCACTTGTATTCAAGAGAGTGTGCACACTCTATATGTCATGTCTACACTTGGGGTGTATCTGTTTCATTTTAGAATTGTTTAGGGGTAATATTACCTAGCTAAGTTTAGGTGTATCGCTAGATTTCGATCATAGTTTAGAGGCTCACTTATGTCTTGTCCCGAAAACTTATAAGTTTTTCAAATGATCTCTATATTGAGATGCAGATTACATCAACTAACTAATTATTCATCAACGTATATTATTTTCGTCCAATCTACCAGACATATTGATCCTTCTCAATATCTCACCTTTTAATAAATCAAAATTAATATATAACTCATAATTGTTATGTCAAAATTAAGAATATAAGTAGATTTAATAGTTTAGAAAATATTTTTTGTCAATAAGTCTAAAACATCTATCCATACTCATTTCGTTCAATACGTACAAAATGTACTAGGAAAAGAAGTCGAAACAATATCATTTCTATAATCAAGATATATTTAATCTTGTACTACAATCATACTGATAACTTGTCCAATTTCCACCTTAGATCATGAACAAAATATTTTATATATATAAGAATCGGTACACTAAATTATCTATCATATCATATATCATATATTACTAAAAGCGTGAATCAAAAAAGTTAAAAGTTGAATTACGATTTTACCTTTTCTATAAATTAAATTGTTATAAAATATTTAAATATTTGATTGTATAAGTTTAATTAAAATGTTAATGACTTTTAGACTTCCTAAGATTAATTCCTAATTAAATATCTAATTTATTAGTATTTATCATCTATAATCTAGATGTCTATAATAATTATAATTTTTTTTTAAAAAAAAATCTCTACCTAAATTGCTATATTTTTCCTTAACCCCTCTCATAAATAATAATTTATGTGGATAATGTATTATCCTTTATGATAAATAACGAAATTTAATAATTTTTAAGGGTGCAAATGTGCAACACATTGATAATGTCCTCTTGATTATTATTAAAGAATGACTCTAGCTTCATAAATTTTAATTCATTGATACTTAATTACGTGATAAGAACTTTAGTTGTTCTTTCTACATGATTTGATAACTTTAATTTTCTTTTTCATATTCTTCATTTATTTATTATTATTTTCTAATTACTTATTCAACTTTTATATTCTTAATAGTCATAACTCTCCTCTTTTCATATTCATAACCTCCAAATATTTAAACTAAAACATTATGACATCTTTTGATATTCCTTCTTGTCACGACCGAAATCTAGACCCCAGACGAGACTGACGTCGTTGACCTCTCAGAGGTCGCAGACAAGCCTACATACGTCATTCTTACTTCATCTAGGTTAATTTTAGCGAAAAATTTGAAACTTTTTATTTCTTATCATGCATAAAGATCATTCTACTTACATTCATAATGTTCACAATCAACCATCTAACATTAAGATTATCAACTGAAAGAAATAGTTCAATACTGCATTAAATGTATAATTGCCAAAATGGCACCAATACAATGTTTGAAATAAAAACAGAAAGAAACACTAGTGGAACATACTCCACTAGCTAAAGCTTACATCTAAGCTAGATAGTAACAGTAGACATCCTCGAAAGCATGAGGGCCTACCAAGTCCGGATGAAAGCTCCACGTCCGGATAGCTGCAACGTCAACCTGTAAGCTCTAGCGTACACCTGCGCCTGCACCTAAAAATATAGAGTTGTATGGAATTAGTACACACTTGTACTAAGTATGGGTATATGCAAGCACACACCAAGGACATGCATGAGTAAGAATAGCTCTTTCCTAACAACATGATTATGGAAAGTCAAGTCAGTGGACTTGCCAAATTGGGATTAGGAAAGTTAGTGAACTTTCCAAATTTGGATTAGGAAAGTCAGTGAGCTTTCCAAATTTGGATTAGGAAATTTAGTGAGCTTTCCGAATTTGGATTAGGAAAGTCATGCCATGAGAGTAACATGCATCATCATACTTATCATATTGCACACAACACATAACATCTTACACATAGCACATATCATATTGCATATAGCACATAACATCTTTCATATCAATTCATTCATATGCCATGAGACCTTGGAATCATGGACTTGACATTAAGACTTCCCAAAATAAGGGCTCAACATATGGGACCTCAACTAGGGAGTCTTCTTTAGCAAACACAGAGTCTGCTTCATTCATTCATTCATACGTACTTCATTTCATTCATTCATAAGCTAGTGTAAACACCAGCTATACCTATGATGTAGTTTAAGACTCTCATCGGGTTTGCTGTGCAATGATCAAGAATAACCTAGTGTCATTACTTGAGTCTAGCTCACCTCTTGATTATCCTATCCTATCTCCTTTGGTATCGTTTATTTCATTATGTGCATCATTTGAGGCTGGCCTCATTCATTCATTGGGAACTTTAACTTTAACCGACATAGATCACGTGAGCATCATGAAATCCAGTGTCATGAAATCCCACACCGAAAAGAGGTGGAATCACCGGCCGAAGTTATCCAAAACATGTTAGCGTACATGGGAATTGAACCCCGCCAGATCCCTATATTGGCAGTATAGGTTCGAAGACTAGGAGATATAAGGAGACCCATACCCGGCATGCCGGACAGTCTCATCTCATGAGAGTTACGTGAACCTCCGACCTTCCCGAAAGAAGGCATCACCGCTCATAGCTAGTCTATCGGTGCTCAGTATAAAGTTCCATTACATTCAACTCATACGTCATGGAAGTTGGCTTCTAGTATGAGGACATCATAGCTCAGTAGATGATTTCTCATCTCATCATTAGTATTAAGTGTGTTAATCTCAATACTTTCATTAGAGTGTTCATAGAGACTGGTCTCTTCATTAACTTTACACTCTCATATGTGAGTACGTTTTGGTAACATTTACTTAGGCTCATTTGAGATTGTTCTCATCTTTATTAGCCTCATATCATGTTGTCACCACATTCATTAACATTAGCACATTTGCTCTTCATAATTACTCACCCTTTTTTTACGTGAATGTTCATTTCATCATATGCCAATGCACTTGGCCATTTGTGTGTTTCACACTCTTACTTAACCCTTCAAGGGTTTCATCATTTCATTACATAATAATCATTTCATCGTATGCTAATGCTCTTGGCCATTTAGTGTATTTCACACTCGTACTTAACCCTTCTAGGATTACATCATTTCATTACATAAATCTTAGGTTCACTTATTCTTAAACGTATGCTAGACTTATGGGTCTATACATACAAGCCATGTGGCTTCATTCATAGTTCGTTCAAGTGATTTATATCTTCCTAAGATTATGTGGTACAAGACTTATGCATCTTGTATATATGCCAAGATCTTGATTTCGATCTAAGTAGGCAGCATTATTTTGAACATTTATTCACGTATGACTTTTGTGTCAATACGAAATTGGGCAAGGGAACCCGATTTCGAATCCCTTGGACAACACTTAATCTTATTTTAAACTTGATAATTGCATTTTTCAGATTTGGGGGACCCTAGTTCGATCCCCATCAACCCCATAATATTTCCTTTCTTTTCCTCCTCTCCTTTTTCGTTTAAGTTAAGGAGGTTGTGGGTTCAATCCCCCACAAGCTCATTATTTTTCTTTTAATTTATCTCTTAACTTTCTCACCTATCCAAGAGGTTGTGGGTTCAATCCCCATTCACCTCATTTTATATTTCTCCTTTATTTTTCTCCTAACTCTCTCATCTATTCAAGAGGTTGGGGGTTCAATCCCCACTCTCCACATTTATTTTTCTCCTTTATTTTTCTCTTAACTCTCTCATCCATTCAAGAGGTTGGGGGTTCAATCCCCACTCTCCACATTTATTTTTCTCCTAACTCTCTCATCCATTCAAGAGGTTGGGGGTTCAATCCCTACTCTCCACATTTATTTTTCTCCTTTATTTTCCTCCTAATTTTCTCCTTAAATCTGCCTAAGAGGTCGTGAGTTCGATTCCCACACGCCTCAACCCTTTTATTTTTCTTTTACTCTTCCTTAAATCTGATTGAGAGGTGGTGGGTTCGAATCCCACTCCTCTCAATTTTTTTTTTGAGTTACATTTTCCAGCCAAGACCATGGTTCGAATCCCCCTCACCATAATACTTTTAACTCACTTATTTTCATGGTTTTTAACATGGTGAGGTCACCGGTTCGACCCTTAGTGACCTCACTTATTTTTTCTTCACTTTTCATGACATTTTAAACCACTTAACTTGGCTGAAATTAATCAACAAGGTGCTGAAAATTTGAGTTACATTTTCAGCTTCTTTTTCATTACATTACACGTTAGTTCTTAGGGGAATTTCATAGTGCATTTAGAGCGCTTTAGGTGAATTTTTATGGATTCGTTTAGCCAAGAGATTATCACTCAAATCAGCCACATTTTATTTCATATGAACATCACGATTTACATAAACATGTGTACATAAAATACAAAGAACTAACATGCCATTTCAAGTCCTAAACCGTGACCAATAGCCACGACAACACACCCAAACGCACGTAGTTATATTTTTGGAAAATATTAACATAAGTCACATAATTCCAAACATTACATATAAACACATAATCATCACGAAAACACGTTTCATCCCTAGTTTTCAACCAGCAAACATAACCAACCTATGATTCAATGGGAGCTAGTGACAGGGACATGCAACGGGGAACAACCCTAGTTTTCGGACTGAATAATCTGAACCTTAAGGGGTCTCTTGGAAAAGGTACCAAGAGAGAAGAGAACCCATACCTTTTTGACGTTCAAACCTTGACTTGCTGCCCAAAGAACTCCTCCAAACACACGTCCAACACCCAAAGTTCAACACCAAACTCAACGGAAAACCTTCTCTTTGCCTACGTGATTGATTAACGTTTATTTTTCTTATATTTTCGTGTGAGTTCTTCAAGTGTGAAGAACTTTTGTTTACCTACTATTTTTGAAGTTATTTTGGCAAAGAAAAACGTGAATGAGAGTGATAGAGACGTGAGAGAGAGAGATGAGAGTGGGAGAGAAGAGTTTTCTTAGGCTTAGAAGTCTAGTTTAGGACTTAGTCAAATAAGGTTTTATTTAATTATTAAAAATATGATTTCCTTTTATTTTAAATCAGCTAATAAATAATAAATATAAATTAATTACATTAATTTACCAACTTAGATTAAAAACAAATTTAATTCATTGCTTCCACCTAGGTTCGAACCCGGGTGGAGCAAGACTTCACTTCAAGAGCCAATTTCGGCCCTCTCTCCCCAAAATGCCCCTCCACCTTATTAATTAAATAATTAAATATATATTTAGAGTAATTACGATACTACCCTTATCCTTGAAAAAGACCATTTTACCTCTAGACCCTCCAAAACTATGATTTTCCCTTTTTAAGTCCGGTAAAGACTCATTCAAGTAAATCTTCGTATTCGAGAGCCCTACATGGTTGGACACCAACCTTTTCAAGCTCAAATAACTCCCCAAGTTAGTTGGCTTGGCTGTAGCAAGGGTTCAGAGGTCTGGTTCTACGCACATCAATCCGTGTGAACCCGGTCTAATCGTAGGCATTCTATACCCATTAAGCATTACTTAGCATATCAATTTTTAGGGTTGTTATATTATCCCCCCTTAGAACATTCGTCCCGAATGACAGTACTCTTACTAACAATAAATAAGTCATCTATAGAATGTATGCATACATAGGTAATTCAATACTCCCCATTGGTGAATATCTGATTCACATATTAACATGATGGTGCACATCCTTGAAACCTACTAGTAGCTTCACATTAATAGACTAAGGAACTCTTTCCTAAACTAGTCTCATCAAAGCATACAACATAAGTAAACATATAAGTCATACAAATCAGCCACCAACATGATGACTCAAACATAATAACCTCATACTAGTGCATAAACACCAAACACAGTCAAATACATGAAAGACTAATTAAGGCTACGCACCCGAGACTTCACCAGAAGTGCCTTCCCCTGCACCCCTAGACTTGAGTGCGAAGAATCGTTGCCTCCTTGGAGCCTCTTTACTTGGACCATTAGGCTGAACTCTCTCCTTCCCTTGTTCTTGACTTCTCCTATTCGGACAATCTTTTACCATGTAACCCGGTTTGCCACAACTGTAACAAGCGTTAGAGCCCATCATACACTCTCCTCCATGCAGTTTGCCACACTTCCTGCAAGGTGGCCTCTCCTGAGGTGTATCTACTTCATTGTTTCTCTTAACTCTGGACTCAAAATCCCTATCATAGCGACCCTTGGATGAACTTTACTCTCCTTGGTGGGAGAGTCCCTTCTTAAACCTAGGCTTATCCCTGATTCCAGTACTACTCTTCCTAACCACACCCAACTTTTAAAAAACGAATTCAAACAACTCAAAAGCTACAAAGATTAAGAAATCACTAAATAGCAATATGTAATACTACTAACGTACAAAAAGAAAAATATATAAACTGATCTATACATAGAAAAGAAGCAATGAATGGTTACAACAAATACAAGCATGAAGTAATTGAAATAAAATCTCTAAATTTACCTAATAGAAGGCATGATTGAAGATTTCATATTTGAGAGCTCAAATCATATTATTGTGAGCTCTGAATTATATATCTCCACCAAAATGTGAAAGAGGGATTTTGGCGCAATACGGGTCGGGCAGCAGCAGCAGCGGCGACCCGGGAAACTTCTCAGAATGGAGAAGAGAAGAAGAAATTTCCCGGGTTGGTGGCTGTGGAGGCGAAAGGCTAAAAAGTTGAATTTAATGGCGTGTTGTACCTGAAAAGCGAACAAAAAAGGAGGGAGATGAAAGGAGAAGCAAATATTCTCTTTTTTTCATTGGCCAAATCATTTCTAAATTATTCATTTTAACTTCTCTCATATTTTAATTACGTTATCAAAACACTCTTCTTAAAAAAAAAAAATTATTAACATATTTTATCGAAATTAAAATCTCTCTAAATTACCTTCTCTTTTCTTTCACAATTCCATGTCAACCATGTGTTTGATATTTGATCTCATCTATTATTTTTCTCATTAAATCATGTTATAATGAAAATTATATTAATATTTATATAAATTCCAATATAAATAAATTTTTTATTAAATCACATTACATAATTTAAAAAATAATAAATAAAAGAGAGCACTAATTAAAGGATGAAAACAGACTATCTTCTTTACCCTTTTTTTAGTGGCTTTTTTGGAGAAAGGAAGGGTGACAATTAATAAGGAAAATATCTAAACTTATTGTTGGCTTTTGAAATCGGATCTCTAAATTTAGTACAAGAATATTGTTGAAAACACATATTCACAATTCAGAAATCAATTATTAAAAACAATTAGTATAACAGAAATACTTTAGAAAGTCTTAGAAGATTATCTTAAATAGGCAATAATATAAAAAAATTAGATTAGGAAACCTTACTTGTAACCTTTTTTCCAGTCCAATCTAGAATAAAAACATGTCTTTTTTTTTTCCTAAGACAAAGTATATTTGAATTCTAGCTAATTATCTTTGTTTCCATTAAGAAAATAATTTCAAAAATAAATTGAATATTTGTACGTGAAATTACATTACAATCATATCACTATATTGTAATTATACTTCTCCATTTATATTTGAAATTTCAAATTAAACACAAATATAATTTTCGTGTTAAGATTAAGATACTAATTAATAAATTATAACAAATGAATTTAATTTAATGATTAAGGTTCTTTAGAGTAGTGGCTTAATTTATTTATGTACCAAATTCATCGGCCAAGTTTGCACATAAAAACTTGGGATAAGACATAAATATTTCCTAACTATGAGCGACACTTCAGGATACATTTTATGCCGCGTATGTAAAATTATTCTTTTTTAAAAAACTTTTAATATTCTTTTGATACTTATATTGTTCTTATTTTGTATTTAAGCTAAGTTAATACGCGTAATTTTTATTTTTAAAAAATTGTCTGTATTTATAAAAAAACCATTCTTTGTTTTTCTCTTTGTTTTTTCTATTAATTTTAATTATTCTTTTATTTTATTGTATTTTCTTTGATGATTTCAAATTTAATTACAAATGTCTTTTATTTAAATAAGTTAATTTAAAAAATATATAATAAGTGAAAAAAATTTAAATAAAATATATAAAATTGAACGTTAAAATTAAAGGACACTTTAAAAAACAAACAACATAATTTTTAAAATAGTTAACAGTGAAGATAAAAATATAAAAGAGAAAAAAACTATAAAAAGTCTAAGTGAGGATGAAAATAAATAGTTTTACAAAGAAAGAAATAAAAATAAATTAAATATATATAAATTTTAACGTAAAATTATGTGGCAAATTAATTATAATAGACCAAATTAAAAGGATTATGTCCAATTTTATTTTGGTTCACTTGTATTCAAGAGAGTGTGCACACTCTATATGTCATGTCTACACTTGGGTGTATCTGTTCATTTTAGAATTGTTTAGGGGTATATACCTAGCTAAGTTTAGGTGTATCGCTAGATTTCGATCATAGTTTAGAGGCTCATTATGTCTTGTCCCGAAAACTTATAAGTTTTCAAATGATCTCTATATTGAGATGCAGATACATCAACTAACTAATATCATCAACGTATATTATTTTCGTCCAATCTAACAGACATATTGATCCTTCTCAAATATCTCACTTTAATAAATCAAAATTAATATATAAACTCATATTGTTATGTCAAAATTAAGAAATAAGTAGATTTAATAGTTTAGAAAATATTTTTTGTCAATAAGTCTAAAACATCTATCCTACTCATTCGTTCAATACGTACAAAATGTTACTAGGAAAAGAAGTCGAAACAATATCATTTCTATAATCAAGATATATTTAATCTTGTACTACAATATACTGATAACTTGTCCAATTTCCACCTAGATCATGAACAAAATATTTTATATATATAAGAATCGGTACACTAAATTATCTACGATATCATATATATATATTACTAAAAGCGTGAATCAAAAAAGTTAAAAGTTGAATTACGATTTACCTTTTTCTGTAAATTAAATTGTATAAAATATTTAAATATGTTATTGTATAAGTTTATAAAATGTTAATGACTTTAGACTTCCTAAGATTAATTCCTAATTAAATATCAATTTATTAGTATTTATCATCTATAATCTAGATGTTATTAATAATTATAATTTTTTTTTTAAAAAAAAATCTCTACCTAAATTGCATATTTTTCCTTAACCCCTCTCATAAATATAATTTTATGTGAGTAAGTATTATCCTTTATGATAATAACGAAATTTAATAATTTAAGGTGCAAATGTGCAACACATGATAATGTCCTCTTGATAATTATTAAAGAATGACTCTAGCTTCATAAATTTTAATCATGATACTTTATTACGTGATAAGAACTTTAGTTGTTCTTTCTACATGATTGATAACTTAATTTTCTTTTTCATATTCTTCATTATTTTATTATTATTTTCTAATTACTTAATTCGACTGTTTTATATTCTTAATAGTCATAACTCTCCTCTTTTCATATTCATAACCTCCAAATATTTAAACTAAACATTATGACACTCTTTGATATTCCTTCTTGTCACGACCGAATCTAGACCCCAGACGAGACTGACGTCGTTGACCTCCAGAGTCGCAGACAAGCCTACATACGTCATTCTTACTTCATCTAGGTTAATTTTAGCGAAAATTTGAAACTTTTTATTCTTATCATGCTAAAGATCATCTCATTACATTATAATGTTCACAATCAACCATCTACATTAAGATATCAACTGAAAGAATAGTTCAATACTGCATTAATGTATAATTGCCAAAATGCACCAATACAATGTTTGAAATAAAAACAGAAAGAAACACTATGGGAACATCCACTAGCTAAAGCTTACATCTAAGCTAGAAGTAACAGTAGACATCTCGAAAGCATGAGGGCCTACCAAGTCCGGATGAAGCTCCACGTCCGGATAGCTGCAACGTCAACCTGTAAGCTCTAGCGTACACCTGCGCCTGCACCTAAAAATATAGAGTTGTATGGAATTAGTACACACTTGTACTAAGTAGGTATATGCAAGCACACACCAAGGGCATGCATGAGTAAGAATAGCTCTTCCTAACAACATGATTATGAAAGTCAAGTCAGTGGACTTGCCAAATTGGGATTAGGAAAGTTAGTGAACTTTCCAAAATTGGATTAGGAAAGTCAGTGAGCTTCCAAATTTGGATTAGGAAATTTAGTGAGCTTTCCGATTTGGATTAGGAAAGTACTAGCCATGAGAGTAACATGCATCATCATACTTATCATATTGCACACAACAAAACATCTTACATACATTAGCACATATCATATTGCATATAGCACATAACATCTTTCATATCAATTCATTCATATGCCAGAACCTTGGAATCATGACTTGACATTAAGACTTCCATAAGAGACATAATGGCTCAACAATGACCTCAACTAGGGAGTCTTCTTTACAAACACCAGAGTCTGCTTCATTCATTCATTCATACGTACTTCATTTCATTCATTCATAAGCTAGTGAAACACCAGCTATACCTATGATGTAGTTTAAGACTCTCATCGGTTTGCTGTGCAATGATCAAGAATAACCTAGTGTCATTACTTGAGTCTAGCTCACTCTTGATTATCCTATCCTATCTCCTTTGGTATCGTTATTTCATTATGTGCATCATTGAGCTGGCCTCATTCATTCATTGGGAACTTTAACTTTAACCGACATTGATCACGTGAGCATCATGAAATCCAGTGTCATGAAATCCCACACCGAAAAGAGGTGAATCACCGGCCGAGTTATCCAAAACATGTTAGCGTACATGGGAATTGAACCCCGCCAGATCCCTATATTGCAGTATAGGTTCGAAGACTAGGAGATATAAGGAGACCCATACCCGGATGCCGGACAGTCTCATCTCATGAGAGTTACGTGAACCTCCGACCTTCCCAAGAAGCATCACCGCTCAAGCTAGTCTATCGGTGCTCAGTATAAAGTTCCATTACATTCAACTCATACGTCATGGAAGTTGGCTTCTAGTATGAGGACAATCATAGCTCAGTAGATGATTTCTCATCTCATCATTAGTATTAAGTGTGTTAATCTCAATACTTTCATTAAAGTGTTCATAGAGACTGGTCTCTTCATTAACTTTACACTCTCAATGTGAGTACGTTTGGTAACATTTACTTAGGCTCATTTGAGATTGTTCTCATCTTTATTAGCCTCATATCCATGTTGTCACCCATTCATTAACATTTAGCACATTTGCTCTTCATAATTACTCACCCTTTTTTTACGTGAATGTTCATTTTCATCATATGCCAATGCACTTGGCCATTTGTGTGTTTCACACTCTTACTTAACCCTTCAAGGGTTCATCATTTCATTACATATAATCATTTCATCGTATGCTAATGCTCTTGGCCATTTAGTGTATTTCACACTCGTACTTAACCCTTCTAGGATTACATCATTTCATTAACATAAATCTTAGGTTCACTTATTCTTTAAACGTATGCTAGACTTATGGTCTATACATACAAGCCATGTGGCTTCATTCATAGTTCGTTCAAGTGATTTATATCTTCTAAGATTATGTGTACAAGACTTATGCATCTTGTATATATGCCAAGATCTTGATTCGATCTAAGTAGGCAGCATTATTTTGAACATTTATTCACGTATGACTTTTGTGTCAATACGAAATGGCAAGGAACCCGATTTCGAATCCCTTGGACAACACTTAATCTTATTTTAAACTTGATAATTGCATTTTCCAGATTTGGGGACCCTAGTTTCTCATCCCCAGTCAACCCCATATATTTCCTTTCTTTCCTCCTCTCCTTTTTCGTTTAAGTTAAGGAGGTTGTGTTTCAAGCCCCCACCAAGCTCATTATTTTTCTTTTATTTATCTCTTAACTTCTCTCACCTATCCAAGAGGTTGTGGGTTCAATCCCCATTCCATTTTATATTTCTCCTATTTTTCTCCTAACTCTCTCATCTATTCAAGAGTTGGGGTTCAATCCCACTCTCACATTTATTTTTTCTCCTTTATTTTCTCTTAACTCTCTCATCCATTCAAGAGGTTGGGGTTCAATCCCCACTCTCCACATTATTTCTCCTATTGTACACAGAAATATCAAACTTGAATATCTTCTGAGGCACATATAGATTAACACCATAAATATAGAAAATGGACGGAACAGAATCAGTAACCCCATCAGCAGGCCTTTTTTGGGTAATTTAGTGTGAGTTTGCTATAATGTTCATCAATTGGAGAGAGAAATATTTTACAAGGAAGGAGCCACAAGCTTGAAATAAACAATTCGACAAACCCCCCATCATTGCTCGTACCGGTATTTTGATAACACCTCAAAAAGTTTTCATCAACTGAGTAGAAAAATGACAAGAGCAACATGTATAGTAAATTAAGGATAAAGCTGTGAAAAGAATTTTGACAAACAAGAAGTCATAGAGTGCATGCCTTGGTTTTTAAAAACTAAATATTTTTCAACCAACAAAAGAGAACATTTACAAATTTATTTGAGTGCAATAAAAAATCTGACAAAGCATAATTAGTAAATGTGTTATCAAAGGCGAAAAGTGCAAAAAAGCTCTAAGGTCCGCGGGACTTTAAGCGCAAAGCGCAAATAAAGTGTGGGCTTAATAAAAAAGGCGCAAAGGGAGAAAAAAATACAAATTATATGTTTAGTCCAAGACTAATAATTATAAACATGAATGACAAATATGACCAATAGAATTGATTTGTTTTATTTATAAAGTGAAATATCCATTGTTTAGTGTCAATTCTTCATAAGAGACTCATTGACAAGGAAAAGTTAGCCTTAGAACCTTGATGATGACACTAAAGCGCACTTAAAGCGAGGCGAAGCGCTCAACACGTTTTGAGCCTCGCTTCAGTGCTTAAGCGCGCTTAAAGCGCGCCTTTGATAACACTGTTAGTAATATATCCAACTCTCGAAAACTCTGAGACCAACACATGCATCAAATAATTATTAGATTCCTACAAAGTCCTCAATATGATAGGAAGCATACCGGTAAACCTTCTTCTCTGAGTATGTCTTTACTGGCTTGCAACATCCCCGTGTATTTTGAATTGGGATTGCCACATACAGTTCTTGTAAGTAAGGCCCACTGGGTAGTGGGTTCCAGTGTGAACCTGAAAGAAAGATTAGAATATATCAAAAACATCAGCTCTTTTTGTACTTTATGCACAGAAGATCAAGGCAATTTTTATGTTACTGCTATCCCAATAAGGAGTCTGATGAAAATGAAGGAACGAAAAAAACTATCAAAGAAGCACGAGAAAGCTAGATTCAGCACCATAGAGACCAATACCAACTACTTTTTCTTTTTAATGACGAGGAAACCCGCAGCCGCTACCCTTTGGGTACGCACAGTGTAAAACCCCCGCTCCTATGCAATAGCTCGCAAACCACATAGGAGAGGTGACCCGCACTAAGCAAGCCCGGTGCGACGAGCTTGACCCAAAGGCAAACCCTTTCTTTCGCTGGCAAGGGGTTTCGAATTTGAGACCTCCAACATGGAAGTCCAAGCCTAAAACCATTGGGCCACCCGAAGGTATACCAACTATTTTTTATCGAAGGAAGTTCGTCGAAGAATATCATTTTGAAACAAAACGAGAATTCTATAAACTAATTGAGGGTTTCCGCTGTAGAAAAACTGTCAAAGAAGCATGAGAAAGCTAGATTCAGCACCATAGAAGACCAAATACCAACTACTTTTTTATCGAAGGAAGTTTGTCGAAGAATACATTTTGAAACAAAACGAGAATTCTATAAACTAATTGAGGGTTAGCGCTGTTTATGGCCATTATGTCAAAGTGTAAGCGTTGAGCTTAATTAGTGGAATGTTTGAGGGTTCTCTATTTCACATGAACGCAAATCATCCTACAGCTAGAATTAGAGATTCAACAAATGATCCGGCCAAAGTCTGAGAAAAGTAGGTTATCTCTGCAATCAAACATATTCCTAATCTAATGAGCTAAATTCACACTTTTGAAATCTCAACTGTTGTTCTGACTGCCTTCTATAGAGAAGTTCAAAGGATCACTGTGTAACAAGGATAACACTCACGAGAGAACTTGAAAATATCAATCTACAAGACTAGTTAATGGGCTAAACCAATTGTAAAACGTGTGCCCTCCCCAACTGTTTTATTTTTTTAACAACAACCAATAACAAAAGCAGTTAGGAATATTCCAATCCATAACAATGTTAGAAAGATGACTCATTTTATGACTACTGACTGATCATCTTGATAAGCTGATTTAAGTTTCCAGGCAATACTATGCTATTACCAGTATTGTATAAATACTAACCACAATAACAATAACAACTACTACTACAAGTCTACAACACCTCGAATGAGGCTGGGTGCACTAAACATATACAAGAATGTGTTACCTGGAATCTGATTTTAATAACATCAAGAGGTGATGTTACAGTCCTGGATATACCACCAGAAATTGCACCAGCCGAAGCATCTATAAAAGCTCTTTTAAGCTGCCCCGTCTCTTCCATCCCTCCTAACAGACACCACAACAACTATCTGCAAACCCAAGAAGAAACCCACCCAACTTAAAAAACGAATTCAACAACTCAAAAAGCTACCAAAGATTAAGAAATCACTAATAGCAATATGTAATACTACTAACGTACAAAAAGAAAAATATAATAAACTGATCTATACATAGAAAGAAGCAATGAATTGGGTTACAACAAATCACAAGCATGAAGTAATTGAAATAAAATCTCTAAATTTACCTAATAGAAGTCATGATTGAAGATTTCATATTTGAGAGCTCAAATCATATTATTGTGAGCTCTGAATATTATATATCTCCACCAAAATGTGAAAGAGGGATTTGGCGCAATACGGGTCGGGGCAGCAGCAGCAGCGGCGACCGGGAAAACTTCTCAGAATGGAGAAGAAGAAGAAGAAATTTCCCGGGTTGGTGGCTGTGGAGGCGAAAGGCTAAAAGTTGAATTTAATGGCGGTTCTGTTTACCTGAAAAGCGAACAAAAAGGAGGGAGATGAAAGGAGAAGCAAATATTCTCTTTTTTTCATTGGCCAAATCATTTCTAAATTATTCATTTTAACTTCTCTCATTATTTAATTACGTTATCAAAACACTCTTCTAAAAAAAAAAAATTATTACATATTTTTATCGAAATTAAATCTCTCTAAATTAACCTTCTCTTTCTTTCACAATTTCCATGTCAACCATGTGTTTGATATTTGATCTCATCTATTATTTTTCTCATAAATCATGTTATAATAAAATTATATTAATATAATATAAATTCCAATATAAATAAATTTTTATTAAAATCACATTACATAATTAAAAAATAATAAAAAAGAGAGCACTAATTAAAGGATGAAAACAGACTATTCTTCTTTACCCTTTTTTTAGTGGCTTTTTTGGAGAAAGGAAGGGGTGACCAATTAATAAAGGAAAATATCTAACACTTATTGGTGGCTTTTGAAGTCGGCATCTCTAAAATTAGTACAAGAAATATTGTTGAAAAACATATTCACAATTCAGAAATCATATTATAAACAATTAGTATAACAGAAATACTTTAAAAGTCTTAGAAGATTATCTTAAATAGGCTAATAATTAAAAAAAATTAGATTAGGAAACTCTACTTGTAACGACTTTTTTTTCCAGTCCAAATCTAGAATTAAAAACATGTCCTTTTTTTTTTCCTAAGACAAAGTATAATTTGAATTCTAGCTAATTATCTTTGGTTTCCATTAAGAAAATAATTTCAAAAATAAATTTGAATTATTTGTACCGTGATTAATTACAAATCATATCACTATATTTTTGTAATTATACTTCTCCATTTATATTTTGAAATTTCAATTAAACACAAATATAATTTCTCGTGTTAAGATTATAGATACTAATTAATAAATTATAACAAATGAATTTAATTTAATGATTAAGGTTCTTTAGAGTAGTGCTTAATTTATTTTATGTACCAAATTCATCGGCCAAGTTTGCACATAAAAACTTGGGATAAGACATAAATATTTCCTAAACTATGAGCGACACTTCAGGGATACATTTTATGCCGCGTATGTAAATATTATTCTTTTTTAAAAAACTTTAATATTCTTTTGATACTTATTATTTTCTTTATTTTGTATTTAAGCTAAGTTAATACGCGTAATTTTATTTTAAAAAAATTGTCTTATGTTATAAAAAAACCATTCTTTGTTTTTTCTCTTTGTTTTTTCCTATTAATTTTAATTATTCTTTTTTTATTTGTATTTTCTTTTGATTGATTTCAAATTTAATTACAAATGTCTTTTATTTAAAATAAGTTAATTTTAAAAATATATAATAAGTGAAAAAATTTAAATAAAATATATAAAAATTGAACCGTTAAAATTAAAGGACACTTTAAAAAAAATACAACATAATTTTTAAAAATAGTTAACAGTGAAGATAAAAATAATAAAAGAGAAAAAACTATAAAAAGTCTAAAGTGAGGATGAAAATAAATATTTTACAAAGAAAGAAAAAAAAATAATTAAATATATATAAATTTTAACGTAAATAATTATGTGTGCAAATTAATTATAATAGACCAATTAAAAAGGATATATGTCCAATTTTTATTTTGGTTCACTTGTATTCAAGAGAGTGTGCACACTCTCTATATGTCATGTCTACACTTGGTGTATCTGTTTCATTTTAGAATTGTTTAGGGTAATATACCTAGCTAAGTTTAGGTGTATCGCTAGATTCGATCATAGTTTAGAGGCTCACTTATGTCTTGTCCCGAAAACTTATAAGTTTTTCAAATGATCTCTATATTGAGATGCAGATTACATCAACTAACTAATTATTCATCAACGTATATTATTTTCGTCCAATCTACCAGACATATTGATCCTTCTCAATATCTCACCTTTTAATAAATCAAAATTAATATATAACTCATAATTGTTATGTCAAAATTAAGAATATAAGTAGATTTAATAGTTTAGAAAATATTTTTTGTCAATAAGTCTAAAACATCTATCCATACTCATTTCGTTCAATACGTACAAAATGTACTAGGAAAAGAAGTCGAAAAATATCATTTCTATAATCAAGATATATTTAATCTTGTACTACAATCATACTGATTAACTTGTCCAATTTCCACCTTAGATCATGAACAAAATATTTTATATATATAAGAATCGGTACACTAAATTATCTATCATATCATATATTATATTACTAAAAGCGTGAATCAAAAAAGTTAAAAGTTGAATTACGATTTACCTTTTCTATAAATTAAATTGTTATAAAATATTTAAATATTTGATTGTATAAGTTTAATTAAAATGTTAATGACTTTTAGACTTCCTAAGATTAATTCCTAATTAAATATCTAATTTATTAGTATTTATCATCTATAATCTAGATGTCTATAATAATTATAATTTTTTTTTAAAAAAAAATCTCTACCTAAATTGCTATATTTTTCCTTAACCCCTCTCATAAATAATAATTTATGTGGATAATGTATTATCCTTTATGATAAATAACGAAATTTAATAATTTTAAGGTGCAAATGTGCAACACATTGATAATGTCCTCTTGATTATTATTAAAGAATGACTCTAGCTTCATAAATTTTAATTCATTGATACTTAATTACGTGATAAGAACTTAGTTGTTCTTTCTACATGATTTGATAACTTTAATTTTTTTTTTATTCTTCATTATTTATTATTATTTTCTAATTACTTATCAACTTTTATATTCTAATAGTCATAACTCTCCTCTTTTCATATTCATAACCTCCAAATATTTAAACTAAAACATTATGACATCTTTTGATATTCCTTCTTGTCACGACCGAAATCTAGACCCAGACGAGACTGACGTCGTTGACCTTCAGAGGTCGCAACAAGCCTACATACGTCATTCTTACTTCATCTAGGTTAATTTTAGCGAAAATTTGAAACTTTTTATTTCTTATCATGCATAAAGATCATTCTACTTACATTCATAATGTTCACAATCAACCATCTAACATTAAGATTATCAACTGAAAGAAATAGTTCAATACTGCATTAAATGTATAATTGCCAAAATGGGCACCAATACAATGTTTGAAATAAAAACAGAAAGAAACACTAGTGGAACATACTCCACTAGCTAAAGCTTACATCTAAGCTAGATAGTAACAGTAGACATCCTCGAAAGCATGAGGGCCTACCAAGTCCGGATGAAAGCTCCACGTCCGGATAGCTGCAACGTCAACCTGTAAGCTCTAGCGTACACCTGCGCCTGCACCTAAAAATATAGAGTTGTATGGAATTAGTACACACTTGTACTAAGTATGGTATATGCAAGCACACCAAGGACATGCATGAGTAAGAATAGCTCTTTCCTAACAACATGATTATGGAAAGTCAAGTCAGTGGACTTGCCAAATTGGGATTAGGAAAGTTAGTGAACTTTCCAAATTTGGATTAGGAAAGTCAGTGAGCTTTCCAAATTTGGATTAGGAAATTAGTGAGCTTTCCGAATTTGGATTAGGAAAGTCATGCCATGAGAGTAACATGCATCATCATACTTATCATATTGCACACAACACATAACATCTTACACATAGCACATATCATATTGCATATAGCACATAACATCTTTCATATCAATTCATTCATATGCCATGAGACCTTGGAATCATGGACTTGACATTAAGACTTCCCAAAATAAGGGCTCAACATATGGGACCTCAACTAGGGAGTCTTCTTTAGCAAACACAGAGTCTGCTTCATTCATTCATTCATACGTACTTCATTTCATTCATTCATAAGCTAGTGTAAACACCAGCTATACCTATGATGTAGTTTAAGACTCTCATCGGGTTTGCTGTGCAATGATCAAGAATAACCTAGTGTCATTACTTGAGTCTAGCTCACCTCTTGATTATCCTATCCTATCTCCTTTGGTATCGTTTATTTCATTATGTGCATCATTTGAGGCTGGCCTCATTCATTCATTGGGAACTTTAACTTTAACCGACATAGATCACGTGAGCATCATGAAATCCAGTGTCATGAAATCCCACACCGAAAAGAGGTGGAATCACCGGCCGAAGTTATCCAAAACATGTTAGCGTACATGGGAATTGAACCCCGCCAGATCCCTATATTGGCAGTATAGGTTCGAAGACTAGGAGATATAAGGAGACCCATACCCGGCATGCCGGACAGTCTCATCTCATGAGAGTTACGTGAACCTCCGACCTTCCCGAAAGAAGGCATCACCGCTCATAGCTAGTCTATCGGTGCTCAGTATAAAGTTCCATTACATTCAACTCATACGTCATGGAAGTTGGCTTCTAGTATGAGGACATCATAGCTCAGTAGATGATTTCTCATCTCATCATTAGTATTAAGTGTGTAATCTCAATACTTTCATTAGAGTGTTCATAGAGACTGGTCTCTTCATTAACTTTACACTCTCATATGTGAGTACGTTTTGGTAACATTTACTTAGGCTCATTTGAGATTGTTCTCATCTTATTAGCCTCATATCATGTTGTCACCACATTCATTAACATTAGCACATTTGCTCTTCATAATTACTCACCTTTTTTACGTGAATGTTCATTTCATCATATGCCAATGCACTTGGCCATTTGTGTGTTTCACACTCTTACTTAACCCTTCAAGGGTTTCATCATTTCATTACATAATAATCATTTCATCGTATGCTAATGCTCTTGGCCATTTAGTGTATTTCACACTCGTACTTAACCCTTCTAGGATTACATCATTTCATTACATAAATCTTAGGTTCACTTATTCTAAACGTATGCTAGACTTATGGGTCTATACATACAAGCCATGTGGCTTCATTCATAGTTCGTTCAAGTGATTTATATCTTCCTAAGATTATGTGGTACAAGACTTATGCATCTTGTATATATGCCAAGATCTTGATTTCGATCTAAGTAGGCAGCATTATTTTGAACATTTATCACGTATGACTTTTGTGTCAATACGAAATTGGCAAGGGAACCGATTTCGAATCCTTGGACAACACTTAATCTTATTTTAAACTTGATAATTGCATTTTCAGATTTGGGGGACCCTAGTTCGATCCCCATCAACCCCATAATATTTCCTTCTTTTCCTCCTCTCCTTTTTCGTTTAAGTTAAGGAGGTTGTGGTTCAATCCCCACAAGCTCATTATTTTTTTTAATTTATCTCTTAACTTTCTCACCTATCCAAGAGGTTGTGGGTTCAATCCCCATTCACCTCATTTTATATTTCTCCTTTATTTTTCTCCTAACTCTCTCATCTATTCAAGAGGTTGGGGTTCAATCCCCACTCTCCACATTTATTTTTCTCCTTTATTTTTCTCTTAACTCTCTCATCCATTCAAGAGGTTGGGGTTCAATCCCCACTCTCCACATTTATTTTTCTCCTAACTCTCTCATCCATTCAAGAGGTTGGGGTTCAATCCCTACTCTCCACATTTATTTTTCTCCTTTATTTCCTCCTAATTTTCTCCTTAAATCTGCCTAAGAGGTCGTGAGTTCGATTCCCACACGCCTCAACCTTTTATTTTTCTTTTACTCTTCCTTAAATCTGATTGAGAGGTGGTGGTTCGAATCCCACTCCTCTCATTTTTTTTTTGAGTTACATTTTCCAGCCAAGACCATGGTTCGAATCCCCTCACCATAATACTTTTAACTCACTTATTTTCATGGTTTTTAACATGGTGAGGTCACCGGTTCGACCCTTAGTGACCTCACTTATTTTTTCTCACTTTTCATGACATTTTAAACCACTTAACTTGGCTGAAATTAATCAACAAGGTGCTGAAAATTTGAGTTACATTTTCAGCTTCTTTTTCATTACATTACACGTTAGTTCTTAGGGGAATTTCATAGTGCATTTAGAGCGCTTTAGGTGATTTTTATGGATTCGTTTAGCCAAGAGATTATCACTCAAATCAGCCACATTTTATTTCATATGAACATCACGATTTACATAAACATGTGTACATAAAATACAAAGAACTAACATGCCATTTCAAGTCCTAAACCGTGACCAATAGCCACGACAACACACCCAAACGCACGTAGTTATATTTTTGGAAAATATTAACATAAGTCACATAATTCCAAACATTACATATAAACACATAATCATCACGAAAACACGTTTCATCCCTAGTTTTCACCAGCAAACATAACCAACCTATGATTCAATGGGAGCTAGTGACAGGGACATGCAACGGGGAACAACCTAGTTTTCGGACTGAATAATCTGAACCTTAAGGGGTCTCTTGGAAAAGGTACCAAGAGAGAAGAGAACCCATACCTTTTTGACGTTCAAACCTTGACTTGCTGCCCAAAGAACTCCTCCAAACACACGTCCAACACCCAAAGTTCAACACCAAACTCAACGGAAAACCTTCTCTTTGCCTACGTGATTGATTAACGTTTATTTTTCTTATATTTTCGTGTGAGTTCTTCAAGTGTGAAGAACTTTGTTTACCTACTATTTTTGAAGTTATTTGGCAAGAAAAAACGTGAATGAGAGTGATAGAGACGTGAGAGAGAGAGATG
Organism: Solanum lycopersicoides; assembly: GCA_022817965.1. Lineage (NCBI taxonomy): Eukaryota > Viridiplantae > Streptophyta > Magnoliopsida > Solanales > Solanaceae > Solanum > Solanum lycopersicoides. Next base: position 104,155,222 of record CM040618.1, read on the forward strand.
AGAGTGGGAGAGAAGAGTTTTCTTAGGCTTAGGAGTCTAGTTTAGGACATAGTCAAATAAGGTTTTATTTAATTATTAAAAATCTGATTTCCTTTTATTTTAAATCAGCTAATAAATAATAAATAAAATTTAATTACTTTAATTTACCAACTTAGATTAAAAACAAATTTAATTCATTGCTTCCACCTAGGTTCGAACCCGGGTGGAGCAAGACTTCACTTCAAGAGCCAATTTTCGGCCCTCTCTCCCCAAAATGCCCCTCCACCTTATTAATTAAATAATTAAATATATATTTAGAGTAATTACGATACTACCCTTATCCTGAAAAAGCCATTTTACCTCTAGACCCTCCAAAACTATGATTTTCCCTTTTTAAGTCCGGTAAAGACTCATTCAAGTAAATCTTCGTATTCGAGAGCCCTACATGGTTGGACACCAACCTTTTCAAGCTCAAATAACTCCCCAAGTTAGTTGGCTTGGCTGTAGCAAGGGTTCAGAGGTCTGGTTCTACGCACATCAATCCGTGTGAACCCGGTCTAATCGTAGGCATTCTATACCCATTAAGCATTACTTAGCATATCAATTTTTAGGGTTGTTATATTATCCCCCCCTTAGGAACATTCGTCCCCGAATGACAGTACTCCTTACTAACAATAAATAAGTCATCTATAGAATGTATGCATACATAGGTAATTCAATACTCCCCATTGGTGAATATCTGATTCACATATTAACATGATGATGCACATCCTTGAAACCTACTAGTAGTTTCACATTAATAGACTAAGGAACTCATTCCTAAACTAGTCTCATCAAAGCATACAACATAAGTAAACATATAAGTCATACAAATCAGCCACCAACATGATGACTCAAACATAATAACCTCATACTAGTGCATAAACACCAAACACAATCAAATACATGAAAGACTAATTAAGGCTACGCACCCGAGACTTCACCAGAAGTGCCTTCCCCTGCACCCCTAGACTTGAGTTCGAAGAATCGTTGCCTCCTTGGAGCCTTTTCACTTGGACCATTAGGCTGAACTCTCTCCTTCCCTTGTTCTTGACTTCTCCTATTCGAAAAATCCTTCACCATGTGACCCGGTTTGCCACAACTGTAACAAGCGTTAGTGCCCATCATACACTCTCCTCCATGCAGTTTGCCACACTTCCTGCAAGGTGGTCTCTCCTGAGGTGTATCTACTTCATTGTTTCTCTTAACTATGGACTCGGAATCCCTATCATAGCGACCCTTGGATGAACTTGACTCCCCTTGGTGGGAGAGTCCCTTCTTAAACCTGGGCTTATCCCTGATTTCAGTACTACTCTTCCTTGAAAAATTCTTCTCAGCTTGCCTTGACCTGTTCCCTGCCCTAGTATGCTTCCTCTTCCTGCATTCCTCCACTTGTTGGACATGGACCATAAGCCTGGAAAGGCCCATGCTGGCATGCAGCATAGCAGCCCTACACTCTTCCTCGAGATTCTCAACAATCTTAGATCCAGTGTAAATGGGAGGATTCATCCTCGTGAAGTCCCTTAACCTGCTAGCCATGGTGCTGGCATGTGGGTTCTTCCTGGGAACACCTTGTTGCTCCACCTTCGTTTCTCCTCGTATTCATCTTTCTGAATCTCAAGTGTTGATGTTAGATACGCTATTAACACCAAGAATAGACATTAGAGAAGGCACGATAAGATCAGAAGAAGGGAATTTTCCTACGCATCATGCAGTCTCTAATTCAGGATAGTGGTGCACTTCACTACCATGACTTAGAAACTACTCAATGTGGTTGATGTGAACTTATTATTCTCAGAATTTAACCTAGTGCTCTAATACCAACTTTGTCACAATCAGAATCTAGACCCCAGACGAAACTGACGTCGTTGACCTCTCAGAGGTCGCAGACAAGCCTACATACGTCATTCTTACTTCATCTAGGTTAATTTTAGCGGAAAATTTGAAACTTTTTATTTCTTATCATGCATAAAGATCATTCTACTTACATTCATAATGTTCACAATCAACCATCTAACATTAAGATTATCAACTGAAAGAAATAGTTCAATACTGCATTAAATGTATAATTGCCAAAATGGCACCAATACAATGTTTGAAATAAAAATGGAAAGAAACACTAGTGGAACATACTCCACTAGCTAAAGCTTACATCTAAGCTAGATAGTAACAGTAGACATCCTCGAAAGCATGAGGGCCTACCAAGTCCGGATGAAAGCTCCACGTCCGGATAGCTGCAACGTCAACCTGTAAGCTCTAGCGTCCACCTGTGCCTGCACCTAAAAATATAGAGTTGTATGGGATTAGTACACACTTGTACTAAGTATGGGTATATGCAAGCACACACCAAGGACATGCATGAGTAAGAATAGCTCTTTCCTAACAACATGATTATGGAAAGTCAAGTCAGTGGACTTGCCAAATTGGGATTAGGAAAGTTAGTGAACTTTCCAAATTTGGATTAGGAAAGTCAGTGAGCTTTCCAAATTTGGATTAGGAAATTTAGTGAGCTTTCCGAATTTGGATTAGGAAAGTCATGCCATGAGAGTAACATGCATCATCATACTTATCATATTGCACACAACACATAACATCTTACACATAGCACATATCATATTGCATATAACACATAACATCTTTCATATCATTCATTCATATGCCATGAGACCTTGGAATCATGGACTTGACATTATAGCAAACACAGAGTCTGCTTCATTCATTCATACGTACTTCATTTCATTCATTCATAAGCTAGTGTAAACACCAGCTATACCTAGGATGTAGTTTAAGACTCTTATCGGGTTTGATGTGCAATGATCAAGAATAACCTAGTGTCATTACTTGAGTCTAGATCACCTCTTGATTATCCTATCATATCTCCTTTGGTATCGTTTATTTCATTATGTGCATCATTTGAGGCTGACCTCATTCATTCATTGGGAACTTTAACTTTAACCGACATAGATCACGTGAGCATCATGAAATCCAGTGTCATGAAACCCCACACCGAAAAGAGGTGGAATCACCGGCCAAAGTTACCCAAAATATGCTAGCGTACATGGGAATTGAACCCCGCCAGATCCCTATATTGACAGCATAGGTTCGAAGACTAGGAGATATAAGGAGACCCATACCCGACATGCCAGACAGTCTCATCTCATGAGAGTTACGTGAACCTCCGACCTTCTCGAAAGAAGGCATCACCGCTCATAGCTAGTCTATCGGTGCTCGGTATAAAGTTCCATTACATTCAACTCATACGTCATGGAAGCTTACTTCTAGTATGAGAAAATCATATCTCAGTAGATGATTTCTCATCTCATCATTAGTATTATGTGTGTTAATCTCAATACTTTCATTAGAGTGTTCATAGAGACCGGTCTCTTCATTAACTTTACACTCTCATATGTGAGTACGTTTTGGTAACATTTACTTAGGCTCATTTGAGATTGTTCTCATCTTTTACATTAGCCTCATATCATGTTGTCACCACATTCATTAACATTAGCACATTTGCTCTTCATAATTACTCACCTTTTTTTTACGTGAATGTTCATTTCATCATATGCCAATGCACTTGGCCATTTGTGTGTTTCACACTCTTACTTAACCCTTCAAGGGTTTCATCATTTCATTACATAATAATCATTTCATCGTATGCTAATGCTCTTGGCCATTTAGTGTATTTCACACTCGTACTTAACCCTTCTAGGATTACATCATTTCATTACATAAATCTTAGGTTCACTTATTCTTAAACGTATGTTAGACTTATGGGTCTATACATACAAGCCATGTGGCTTCATTAATAGTTCGTTCAAGTGATTTATATCTTCCTAAGATTATGTGGTACAAGACTTATGCATCTTGTATATATGCCAAGATCTTGATTTCGATCTAAGTAGGCAGCATTATTTTGAACATTTATTCACGTATGACTTTTGTGTCAATACGGAATTGGGCAAGGGAACCCGATTTCGAATCCCTTGGACAACACTTAATCTTATTTTAAACTTGATAATTGCATTTTTCAGATTTGGGGGACCCTAGTTCGATCCCCATCAGCCCCATAATATTTCCTTTCTTTTTCTCCTCTCCTTTTTTCGTTTAAGTTAAGGAGGTTGTGCGTTCAATCCCCCACAAGCTCATTATTTTTCTTTTAATTTATCTCTTAACTTTCTCACCTATCCAAGAGGTTGTGGGTTCAATCCCCATTCACCTCATTTTATATTTCTCCTTTATTTTTCTCCTAACTCTCTCATCTATTCAAGAGGTTGGGGGTTCAATCCCCACTCTCCACATTTATTTTTCTCCTTTATTTTTCTCTTAACTCTCTCATCCATTCAAGAGGTTGGAGGTTCAATCCCCACTCTCCACATTTATTTTTCTCCATTATTTTTCTCCTAACTCTCTCATCCATTCAAGAGGTTGGGGTTCAATCCCCACTCTCCACATTTATTTTTCTCCTTTATTTTTCTCCTAATTTTCTCCTTAAATCTGCCTAAGAGGTCGTGAGTTCGATTCCCACACGCCTCAACCCTTTTATTTTTCTTTTACTCTTCCTTAAATCTGATTGAGAGGTGGTGGGTTTGAATCCCACTCTTTTTTGTTTTTTGTTTTTTTGAGTTACATTTTCCAGCCAAGACCATGGTTCGAATCCCCCTCACCATAATACTTTTAACTCACTTATTTTCATGGTTTTTAACATGGTGAGGTCACCGGTTCGACCCTTAGTGACCTCACTTATTTTTCTTCACTTTTCATGACATTTTAAACCACTTAACTTGGCTGAAATTAATCAACAAGGTGCTGAAAATTTGAGTTACATTTTCAGCTTCTTTTTCATTACATTACACGTTAGTTCTTAGGGGAATTTCATAGTGCATTTAGAGCGCTTTAGGTGAATTTTTATGGATTCGTTTAGCCAAGAGATTATCACTCAAATCAGCCACATTTTATTTCATATGAACATCACGATTTACATAAACATGTGTACATAAAATACAAAGAGCTAACATGCCATTTCAAGTCCTAAACCGTGACCAATAGCCACGACAACACACCCAAACGCACGTAGTTACATTTTCGGAAAACATTAACATAAGTCACATAATTCCAAACATACATATAAACACATAATCATCACGAAAACACGTTTCATCCCTAGTTTTCTACCATCAAACATAACCAACCTATGATTCAATGGGAGCTAGTGACAGGGACATGCAACGGGGAACAACCCTAGTTTTCGGACTGAATAATCTGAACCTTAAGGGGTCTCTTGGAAAAGGGACCAAGAGAGAAGAGAACCCATACCTTTTTGACGTTCAAACCTTGACTTGCTGCCCAAAGAACTCCTCCAAACACACGTCCAACACCCAAAGTTCAACACCAAACTCAACGGAAAACCTTCTCTTTGCCTACGTGATTGATTAACGTTTGTTTTTCTTATATTTTCGTGTGAGTTCTTCAAGTGTGAAGAACTTTGGTTTACCTACTGTTTTTGAAGTTATTTTGGCAGAGAAAAACGTGAATGAGAGTGATAGAGATGTGAGAGAGAGATGAGAGTGGGAGAGAAGAGTTTTCTTAGGCTTAGAAGTCTAGTTTAGGACTTAGTCAAATAAGGTTTTATTTAATTATTAAAAATCTGATTTTATTTTATTTTATTTTAAATCAGCTAATAAATAATAAATATAAATTAATTACATTAATTTACCAACTTAAATTAAAAATAAATTTAATTCATTGCTTCCACCTAGGTTCGAACCCTGGTGGAGCAAGACTTCACTTCAAGAGCCAATTTCGGCCCTCTCTCCCCTAAATGCCCCTCCACCTTATTAATTAAATAATTAAATATATATTTAGGGTAATTACGATACTACCCTTATCCTTGAAAAAGACCATTTTACCCCTAGACCCTCCAAAACTATGATTTTCCCTTTTTAAGTACGGTAAAGACTCATTCGAGTAAATCTTCGTATTCGAGAGCCCTACATGGTTGGACCCAACCTTTTCAAGCTCAAATAACTCCCCAAGTTAGTTGGCTTGGCTGTAGCAAGGGTTCATAGGTTTGGTTCTACGCGCATCAATCCGTGTGAACCCGGTCTAATCGTAGGCATTCTATACCCATTAAGCATTACTTAGCATATCAATTTTTAGGGTTGTTATACTTCTATTCTATCTTATATGATGAATTAAACTTCTTTATCTCATGAAACCCCTACCAAGATTACTAGGCTATTATTTTTATTCTATAGTTAAAGTAGATAAAGAAGACTCTTGAATTTTGATAGGATATAGAAGGAATCGATAAGCACTCAGAGAGTTGTGTATTAATTTTTTTTATCTGTATATACATGTATTATAAGAATAATGTCTACATTGTATTTTTTCTTAAATCTTATTCTTTTTTTTTCTCTATTAGACTTTTTAATTTAGGTTTCTATGAATATTTTATTGTCGTAAATCTTTATTCTTATTTTGTAATTGTTACATTTTATTATTCATTACAATTTACATATAGATTTCCATGAAATTTTAGTCATTCTAACGTATCTATAAAAATTCACATGAAACACAAGTGTGAAACACGTGCTCAGAAACTAGTTATATATAAGTAAACGGACACATAAATAAATGTGTCCATATTAAATTTTTTATTAAAATTGAATACACAATTGTTTTGTAATAAATATTATATCTAAACACATGGTTAATGGTATATACTACATGGTTAATAGTATATACCTCAACATTAAACAGATATGAGTAATCGTCACTGGTCTTATCATAGGATAGCTCCTTAGGCCATGCCTGAGAAAACCTTCCATCCATGATCTTTTCATAATAACTTTTAAGGCCCACAGTCATTTACTTCATGCTAGAAATATCCTACTATTGATAGAAATAGTTTTGAAAGCTTGATCTATAATCATTGATGACATATTCGGATACCATACTACTAAAGACTTAATTTAGGAAAATAGCCTGAAAAACATTTAGGGCAAATTTAGATGTCATTAATGTCATGTGGTCAATCTTCCTATAACATATAGATACCTTCATCTATAACCTTACTTGAGTCTTAAACATTACTTTCATAAAAACATACATAATTTCGTAAAACATATTCATATATTCAAGCTTGTTCATGTAAATTAGGAATAATAATCAAAATTCCTAGATCAATGCATGGATTCACATGAAATTGATTGAAAAGCATGTAGTTAAGTCCAAATCATCAAATAAGATCATTATAAAGCAATTGAATCCATACAAATAGAACCCATGTGGAATTGAGTGAAAACCTAATCAATTTTGGAAAATTGAATTGGAGAATTGGAGAAACCTTGGGGACTCAATAGGCGAATTAAACCCATTGATGAACTCCCTACATACCTTGATTGAAGCCCTAAGCAGTGATGAAGAAAGGAGACTTAAACTTGAAGAACTCCCACTTCTTCTTCTTCCTTGATCTAGAGAGAAGGTTTTTGGAGAGGATAAATTTAGTCAACTTTAAAAAATTTAGGAGAATGAATTGAAATTGTTATTTTTTGGGCTTAATTCACTTTATAGGTTTTGAAATTGGTTTAAAATGATGTAGTTTGGGTACCAAACACTTTGGAAAAAGACAAACATGACTTTAACTTATAAAGTGACGAAGTGACTTAGAACAAGTGCTTCATGAGCCGTATAAGGCTTCACGGGCCGTATAGCCGGTCGTGAAGATTCACCTGACCGACATGACTTCACTAAAATGAGCATAACTTTTTACTCCAAATATGAAATGAGGCAAACTTGGTGGAGTTGGAAGGAAGACTCAAAGACCTTTAATTTGATAGTTCATGGGCCATCTAATTCATTTCGTGCTGAGAGATATGATCGTTTGAAATTGATCCAAAACTCAAAATCGAATCAGCGTTTCACAGATGAATTTATGGTCCGTCTTAAGCTCCATGGACTGTTTAGGCGACCTTGGTCGTTCACAGTATCTTGGGGGGTTCTATGCCTCTTTTCACGGACGACCTCACGGTCTTAGTGACAATTCACAGACCGTATAGGCGTCGTGGTCATCCACAATGGCTGGGTGCAACACCACGAGCAGGGTGATGAGTCGTAGTCCTCTATACGGCTCATGGACCCCTGATTCATTAACGCTTCAAAGACACTTCATCCAATTCTAATTGTCAACTATCATAAATCAGTATAAGACCCAACTAAATGAGTTAGGGTTGAATCCCACAGAGAGTGGTACATGTTTCAGATTCAATTGGGAAGTATGAATGTGGTTAAATCAGTCATAGGAATAAAATTGTCGAATAAAGACATCATTCAAATCAAGGGGTTACACGAATGTCAATGAGGGTTTTGATTTTGATTATCAAATACGAACAACTTTCACAAACAATAAGAATTAACAATAGTGAGACGGATTCTTGGGATGTGATCGATTATAGACTAATATAGACATATGGGTAATTGCAACTATTAGCAAATAGCTAAATATTAGTGAGTAGGCTAAGCTATAGAGGAGGTAATTTTTCTCTCGAATAATTTACCCTGAATCAAGTGATTTCTCTCGAACATCAACAAGCATGCAAAATAAAAAAAGTCCACACCTTAATCTATTCACTCTCTCGAGCTGAATGTGTGGGATTGAGTTTAGGATTCACTCTCTCGAGCTGAACCCAGGTCAACCCGATACTCACAAACCATCAATCAATAGTCTTAGTTCTAAAAGCCCTCTCTCTCGCAAGCCAAGAACACAAACATAAAACTGCATTTGCAACTACAATTTTTAAATTAAACCATAATTAATTATTAAACTCACTTCTAAATAACATTAAACTAATAATTAGCAATACCCATAAACTAAATTAGCCCATAATCACATTATCACACCCCAAGAATTGATGTTTTAGCTAGACATTATAAAAAGGTAAAAACAGTTATCAAATTGATTATTCATCAACTGGGTAAGAGTTATTTCATCCTTACAATGCTCCAATTTGATGAATCTCAAAGACCCACTTTCAATTTCTCAAAATTCAATCTTCAATCCTTGAAAGCGAAGGTAAACTAGAAAAAAATTGTCTTTATATGATCAAAACTTAGAAATATAAATTGTTCTAAAAGAGTATTTGATACTAAACTAATTGTTCAAAAAACATATTATAGTCTCCAAAAATGTGCTACAAAAGTTCATTCGGTGAAGTAAGTCGGGCTCTCCGAACCACTCGACGAGCCACTCTTTGATCTCTTTCATCGCCTTTTTGCCTTGGTATTTAGCATTCTCAATTTCTGTAACTTTGGGCGATGTATCTTGGCTTCAAGAAATCACTCGGCGATCCACCGACTGCTCTTTTTCATCGCCAACTTGATTATATCCTTCAAGGTTTGGCACACTAGAACTTTAGGTAGTCTTCTGAGCACATGTCGAGTGCTCTTGGTGATCCTTAGGATTGTCCATCTTCATTTCTTCAGCCTGTATTGTTCCTTTTGTGTGTTAGTGTCATTGTTTGGTTCCTCAATCCATATTCCTGAACTCAAGGATTTAACATCAGTTATTGGCACAAAATAAGCATTTGAAGACACTAATCTATATAAACAAAGCCTTAAATGAGTCCAAATACAAGACTCATCAACCCCTCCATGGTTTGCCCTTCTCTTTTATTCTATCTTAGTACAGATTTTAGAGGGATTGCATCTCTCTCGGATAAATAACACTTATTATCATAATAATAACAATTAAATCAGTAGCTAGTCAATAATTAAGTTTCGGTGAGATCGATAAACATGATTATCTAAACAATCGCTTATTACTTACGACTAGGTATACTTACATGTATGGATGACCAAACCTACCTTACGGGATACTCTACTACATTAACTCAACACCTCTTTCAAGTTGATATGTTCTTTGTTATAACAAATGGAAATAACCTGACGGTGTAAAATCATTCATATTATGACGTATATTGCTTGGACTCTTTTTGTAAGTGCCGATTTACCCATCAATATTTTTCTCTTTATCCCAAATATTAATCTAGTATACATATAACTGTTACAATTTTTGAAATTTGAAAAATGTCCAAAAAAAATTGTCACAAATTTTATACTCTAAATAACTCAAAAATTCAAATACTAAATTCAATTTATATTTGTGTGCAAACATAACTCATATCTATCTATTTGTCTCTCTCTCTCTCTCTCTCTCTATATATATATATATATATATATATATATATATATATATATATATATATATATACACATATTTCACAATTTTTATATTCAAAATTCACTAAAGTTGTTGAAATGTCTTATACAAACTTTTTTACATTGAAGGGGCAAGGCGATACAGAAGGCATTATGGAGCCAAATACAAGATGAATATCACGACCCAAAAGATGAAGTCATGATGGCTTGCACCTTTGATAATCCAAATTGATGTAAGCCGAAGGAAATAACAGATACGCGACTTCAAAGGAAAGTCAGGTCACAACAGAAAGTTTTGAAACACAACAAGGAAATTTCCAAAGCATAGTATCATAAGCATAAAAAGCATCTAATACATTTCTAAAATATGGAATACATATAAAGTCTATGAAGATAAATCAAGACTTTAAAATATAGATGGAGACGAATAGCGATTCGGAAAGCAGGATCTCACCAAAACTCTGAATGAGAAGAAATCGAAGATCCAATCAATCACTACGAAAATCACCTTGACTAGATCTGAAACAAAAGATAATAGAAGTAGGGGTGAATAATCCACATGTACTCAATAGGTTAGACCCACTGAGTAATAAACAACTAACACACTTTTCACATGTATACAAAAAAGTCAAATTCTAACATCGGTGCCACTAATGTATATAATAACGATGTGAATAAAATAAACACATAAAGATTTA
>CM040618.1:104167155-104189097 GCA_022817965.1 Solanum lycopersicoides
CTATACGGCCCGTGAAGCCTTATACGGCTCATGAAGCACCTGTTCTAAGTCACTTCGTCACTTTATAAGTTAAAGTCATGTTTGTCTTTTTCCAAAGTGTTTGGTACCCAAACTACATCATTTTAAACCAATTTCAAAACCTATAAAGTGAATTAAGCCCAAAAACTAACAATTTCAATTCATTCTCCTAAATTTTTTAAAGTTGACTAAATTTATCCTCTCCAAAAACCTTCTCTCTAGATCAAGGAAGAAGAAGAAGTGGGAGTTCTTCAAGTTTAAGTGTCGTTATTGTTTTTGGTGACAGATTGACCAAGGCCCGGTCAAATCCTCTTTAAAATGTAATTAACTAATTATGGGACCAAATTAACATTTTTAAAACTTTCTAATCTTTTATAAAATACAAAAAAATACACTTTTATAATTCAAACCAAATCATTTAAAAAGAAAAATCTTTTCATCTTCCCTCCTCTCTTCTCTCTCTTCTTTTCTTCCTCCCTTGGGTGATTGTTCATCTTCTTCCTTAGAAATTCTAAAATCCGTCGTTACTCTTCCTCTGCAGTTGGTATTTCTCTCCAGTTGTTACTCTTTTACTCTCTCATCTTTCTGAACTGTAATCGTGTTCGACTAGAAATGGGTAAGTTACATTTTTGAAATACTTTACGATTTTCGAAGTTTTTTTCTTGGATTAATGAACAATAAATTGTTCAGTAGGTGTAAAAAATGAATAATCGACTTAATGGTGTGTATTATTTATCATTTTTGAAAGAAAATCAGCCAACTCAGTGAAAAGTCATTTTTTGTTGCTGTTGTTGTTCTTTTTTTTGGCCATTTTGTTGATATGATTTTAGAAATATAGTGTTGTTTACACTGTTCAGGCGTCCAAAATATATTTAGCGTATGTTGCCACATTTAGTGATATGTTGGTCATCTGTTGCCACATAAGATTCAAATGTTGCAATAATCTGTACAGACGTGTCAACATATGATGCATCTGTTGCTACATAAGAGGTATATGTTGTGCAACAGCAGGTACATATGTGGCAACATATTCATAATTTATCGCAATAGACTATCCATCGGTTGCAACATATTGCTATTATTATTTTATAATGAATTGTAAAATTGATATGGTGGTCATCTGTTGCTACATAAGATGTATATGTTGCGCAACAGCAGGTACATATGTGACAACATATTAATAATTTATCGCAACAGACTATCCATCGGTTGCAACATACTGCTATTATTATTTTATAATGAATTGTAAAATTGATATATTGATGCATCTGTTGCTACATAAGATGTATATGTTGCGCAACAGCAGGTACATATGTGGCAACATATTGAGTTGTTAAATCTCAATATTTTTTTATTTACCTTGTAGATGAAATGATACAAGAAGCAGCTTCATCCATGACAACAACTCAATCTTCTAACATGAAATATTCTTTTTGTCTATGCGAAGAATGTGAGCAGCAACATGATTATTTTATTAGTCGTGTTAAAAAACTCACTGATATTTTTAAGGAAATGTCTCATAATATTGATGTGCAAAGATCCAAGAAGACTTCACAGCCTTTGAAATGTAGGAGGTTGAAAATATCTATTTCTCAAACACTTTCTATGATTATTGAGAAGAAAAAAAAGGAGAAGAAGGCAAATGAGGAGAGGGAGAAGGAGGAGAAGGAAAAGGAGAAGAATGCAAAGGAGGAGAAGTAGAAGAAGGCAAAGGAGGATAAAGAGAGGGAGAAGAAGGCAAATGAAGAGAAGGAGAAGGATAAGAAGGCAAAACAGGAGAAGAAGAAGAAGAAGAAGAAGGCAAAGGAGATGGAGATGGAGAAGGAGAAGGATAAGGAGAAGGAGAAGAAGGCAAAGGAGATGGAGATGGAGAAGCAGAAGGAGAAGGAGAAGGAGAAGAAGGAGAAGGCAAAGGAGATGGAGAAGGAGAAGGTGAAGCAGAAAGAAAAAACGAAAGCGAAAAAGAAAGGGAAGAATGTCGAAGTTGTCAGTTGTGATGTGAAGTGACAATATCCATTTGAAGGTTTTAACATTGACGGCGAGGGTCCAAATGAAATAATGTCATCCTTCTCGCAATGGATAAACGAGGGTCTTTACAAGCATCATGCAAAAAAGTAAGTAAAGTAAAACCTTAGAACTATTATTAGAATTTCTTCTTGTTGTCCAATAAACAATGATTTATAATGATTACACAATTGCAGAGAAAACAAGGAGGATCACTACTTAGCCAGTTGCTCAAAACTTGAATTTGACCAACTTGATTTAGTAGTTGCATTTCCAATGAATAATGATTGGTTCTACGTAATGTCTCAACCCAATAGGTGCTGGAATGATGAAGTAAATCCATGCCCACTTTTATATGTATTGTTTAGTACATGAATATATACAATTAAATTGATACACTTGTTTGATGCATGTGTGCAGTATGTGGATGTCATATTTTACTATTTGCGTAAGAAGTCCAAGCAAAAGATTCAGTCTAAATATCAATATACCACCACTAGTTGTTTTTTCAAAACATACATTGACAATTCTAGTGAATATGAGGATAAAATAATTGACATATTGAAAGGGTATGCTATACCTTTTGGAATGCCTTGGCACTTGACGGATGATGTTTATGTCCCTATAATAGTAATGGGGAATTCCATTGGGTCTTGGCAGTCGTTGCATTGAAGGAAAGGTGCATAAAAGTGTATGATTCCATGTCCTCAAATAGGTCTAATAGAAAACTATCCTCCGAGATTCAAAAGATGGCTACAATGTTGCCAAAGTACCTTGAGTTGAGTGGATTTTTTGAGCAAAATGAGCGAACCAACTGGTCAGTTCTTAAATGTTACCAAGGAAAGAACAAATCTCGCCCATTCGAAGTCAGTCATGTTACTGGTATTTCCCAACAAGAAAGTAGTAGTATGTAAGTATCACAATATTATTCTGTTTTACGACTATCAAAATGTAATGTTATTATATTTTCTGATTGGTGATATACCATGCAGAGATTGTGGAATTTTTGTTGCTGCATACGCTGAGTATTTGAGTGATGGATTACAAGTACCATCATGTGGAATTAGTGCTGACACCCTTCGCTTGAGATATGCTTCACTCCTATGGAATTATGGGATTGTAAAGGCTCGAAATGGCTATGTTAGTAACAATGAAGACCCATAGATGCGTAGAACTAAAAAAAAAAAGCTAAGATCGATGAAAATATTGTGTTTACAACCATTGATTAGATACATAGGTGGTTATGTATTAAAATATTTTTTAAGATTATTTTGATTTTGTTTAAACAAATGTCAATTATGATGGAAAGGATCAAAATTATATGTGGCAACAGAGCGAATCATCTGTAGCAATAGATAGTATATGCGTCGCAACATATGTAATTTCTGTAGTAATAAACACGACAAATTTATATGTCGCAACAGATTGTATATATGTAGCAACATATAGTATATATGTGGCAACATATGTCACAGTTTGAATTGTCCTAATTAAAAAAAAAATTGAAACGGCTTTAATAATTTTAATTTTCCCTCGCTTCTCTCCTCTCTCCTCTTCTCTCCCTTCTATAAATGTGTCATTTCGTATTCCAAGATTTATTTAAATTCTCCTCTCCCTTTTGCCAGTACAGTACAGTACACTTCTCCGATCCTTCTCTTCTCTCTTCTTCTCTTCCTTCTTTCACAGATCATCTTCTACAGCAAAGGCGGTGCGGTGTTGTGTTCTCATAATTTCTACTTTATCGTTGATATATATCTTATCAGGTAATATTTAATTAGGGTTTTATCTGCTTATTGCCCTGTTTTGACTTGTGATTGTAACTCATGTGTGTGTGACTTTCAAATATTTTATTTTTGTGGTTGCAGATACAAGTATAATGGCTCCTGTCAAAAAAAAACTTGATATTGATACATCTGACCAAACAAAGATCCAGAAGAAGGCTAGGTCTAAAATTTCTAGGAAGAGGAACGAAAATACTACACTTTTAGAAAATCTTGCAACTGAAGCAGTTTTTTCTTCTCAAGTAGAAGTAGAATTTTGTCAAAAGGAATATGAACAAAGACAAGTAGTGGAAAAATAAGATGGAAAACAAGAAGGAGTTGAGGAACAAGGGAAAAAAAATGAAGTTCAGGAAGAAGAAGGGGAAAATACAGAGGTAGTATTTGTGGCATAACAAGAAAAAATAAATTAAGTATGAAGAAGAACAAGAACTTCATGAAGAGTTCAATGCTAGTGGTAATGATGGGATTAAAATCATCAATGCAGACACTTTCCCTGTGTATCTGCAGCCTGATGCTAATGGTGACAACATCATTAGGTCTGTTCTGGGAAGACCTTTCGTCGAATTCAGGGATATCCTCAAGAGAAATCAATTGGAAGATTTTTTTAGAAATAGTTGTTTTGGTCATTTTCTTGATTTACCCATTGATCCACTTCCACGTTTTCAAATGACCATCGTGTATGAACTTCTGAAAAGAAGGTTCATTTTTGAAAATCCCAATAAGAAGGATGAAATTCTAATTAATTATTGTGGCATGCCAGCTTTCTTTGGCATAAGAGAGTTTGCCATAGTTACAGGACTAAAATGTCATTCTCCTGTTGAGCCCATCCCTGAATACATTGTTAAAACAAAACCACGAAGAAAGAAAATAGTTAAAGAAGTAGCAGAAGCAGGACTTGAAGTCCCTTGTTGGCAAAAGCTTTAAAAATTCTGACTTATTAAGTTTGTTGAAACGGGAGGATACACCAAGGAAGCACAAGGAGTCATTGTGCTTACTTTGGTTTACACATAATATTCTTTTGCCGAAGGATTCGGGCAATAACATACTTTTAAAGTATGTCAATTTCTGTCAGGATATTGAAGCTTTCAAGAGCTACCCGTGGGGTCATGAGAGATTTCATCTAACTGTCGACACATGTTGAAGCCTTTAGGAGAAAAGACCAGTAACTTGTTTGGGTTTCCATGGGCTTTCATGGTAAAGCTGAATGTTTTTAATCTTTTTATATTATATTAAGTAATAATTCAACATTTGATTATTGACAGGTTTTCCTTTTTTACAGGCCTGTACATTTGAAGCCATTCCTTATTTGACCAACCAAGTAATTGCAGCAGAAGAGAGATCATCCCCAAGGATGATGAGATGGTTGATGGCAAGAACAAAAACTACCAAAGAAGGTCATATTCCAGATCTTTTTAACCCTCCTTTTGATGCAGTAAGTTATTAGTATATTACAGGCATATGTTGCTACATTTGTGTCACATGTTGCTACAGATGATGCATTTGTTGCTACATGTGACACAAATGTTGCTATAGACGAATCATGTGTTGCGACATATGCTACAAATATTGCTACAGATGAATTATCTGTTGTGACATATGCCACACATGTTGCTACAGATGAGTCATGTGTTGCAATATTTGTGACACATGTAGCAACGGACGATTCATCTGTAGCAACATTTGTGACACATGTAGCAACAGACGATTCATCTGTAGCAACATTTGTGACACATGTAGCAACAGACGATTCATCTGTAGCAACATTTGTGGCACATGTTGCTACAGATGAGTCATGTGTCGCAACATGTGTCACATGTTGCGAAACATGACTCGTCTGTAGCAACATTTGTGACACATGTCGCAACAGGCAATTCATCTGTAGCAACAGATAGTTCTTACTGATGACTCAATTTTTCAATTTTAGGTTGTCCATCCATGGATTACCCCAACAGAAGAGGAATTGCAAATGTCATATGTAATAACTCTTGGGTTGGTTGAAACCATTTTCGATCCTGTTGTGGATAGAGTTAAAATGGTGTTGACTGGAGCAAAAACCATCAAAAGAGAGAGAGTTCCTACTGAAGTCATTAATGAATAAGTTGTTTTTGATGGGACTGCTGCTGATGATGGTGCTGGTGTTGGTGTTGATGATAGTGCTGGTGTTGGTGTTGATGATAGTGCTGGTGTTGGTGCTGCTGCTGCTGCTGGTGCAGGACAACACGAAAGGGCTACCTCTTGTAGACTATGTTGTGGCTTTCTCTGTGAGAAGTGTAAGAAACATGATGAAGATTCTATCATGTATCTACAAAAATTGAGTGAAGCTGTCAATGAATTAAAAAACAAGAGGGGTGTGAAGGGCATTGTATCAAAGAATGTGCGGCATGCATATACTCCAAAGTCCAAGGGGAGAAAAGAATCATTTGCCAAGGCAATGCAAAATTTGAAGAGGAAGATGTTTGGAGAAATTCCAAGGGTCGTAATGGAGGAAGTGGTAACGGAGTATAAAAAGTTGACTATTTATATAAAAAGTTGAATATTCCAAGGGCCGTAATGGAGGAAGAGGCATTGGAAATACCCGGACTACTATGATCCCAGAGATAGAATCCTGGATCTCAACTTCTATATGAACTTCCTACATAGATATAAACAAATGAGCGATGAGGCAACAATCGCTCGTGGTAAAAGCATGAGGCAGTTACTAGATGACTTTGTATGGGATGATGATATGATTAACTATGTCAGGGGCATTAGGCCAACTCCTGGAGGCATGGATTGGATTGATGCAAAAAGGATTTTGACAGTCATGAACACGTCGGGTAACCATTTCGTGACTCTCGAGATTCTCTTGCACGAGGGATTGATCAATGTTTATGACTGCAACCTTGTGGTTATGAAACATGAAAAGTTTTTCACACTCATACAATCTCTCTTTGAGTTGCTGCCTAAATTGTTGAAGCAAAGTGGAATAATGAATCATTTGGCAGAGAAGTTGCTCACTCAACCATGGGAATTTAACGGTCGAATAGAACCTATGGTACAAAATGCAAGTGGATCGACGTGCGGGTCATATTCCATTGCATTCATTGAGCATTTGATTAGTCGGACAGAATTGCATCCACCCAGTTCACTGTTATGTGACAATCTAATTGAAAGGATGCAATTTATTTGGGTTAATGGGATAATATCTCAGAACTTAAAGCCTTGTACTTAAAGATAATGTTCAATTTATCAATTATGTTTTTTTTATTTTATCTTAAAGACTGTTCAATTTGTTGCATATGTTGCTACAAATGATTATATATAGAAACATATGAGTCATATGTTGGTACAACTGATGCGTATATCGCAACATTCGAGTCATTCATTGCTACATGTGATTATATATAGCAACATATGACTCAAATGTTGCTACAGATGATTATATGTAGCAATATTTAAGTCATATATTGCTACAGCTGATGCGTATATCGCAACATTCGAGTCATTCATTGCTAAATGTGATTATATGTAGCAACATATGACTCAAATGTTGTTACAGATGATTATATGTAGCAACATTTGAGTCATATGTTGCTACAGCTGATGCGTATATCGAAACATTCGAGTCATTCGTTGCTACATGTGATTATATGTAGCAACATTTGACTCAAATATTGCTACAGATGATTATATGTAGCAACATTTGAGTCATATGTTGCTACAGCTGATGCGTATATTGCAAAATTTGAGTCATTCGTTGCTACATATGATTATATGTAGCAACATATGAGTCATATGTTGGTACAATTGATGCGTATATCGCAACATTCGAGTCATTCGTTGCTACATGTGATTATATGTAGCAACATATGACTCAAATGTTGCTACAGATGATTATATGTAGCAACATTTGAGTCATATGTTGCTACAGCTGATGCGTATATTGCAACATTCGAGTCTTCGTTGCTACATGTGATTATATGTAGCAACATATGACTCAAATGTTGCTACAGATGATTATATGTAGCAACATTTGAGTCATATGTTGCTACAACTGATGCGTATATCGCAATATTCAAGTCATTCGTTGCTACATGTGATTATATGTAGCAACATTTGACTCAGATGTTGCTACAGATGATTATATGTAGCAACATTTGAGTCATATGTTGCTACAGCTGATGCGTATATCGCAACATTCGAGTCATTCGTTGCTACATGTGATTATATGTAGCAACATATGACTCAAATGTTGCTACAGATGATTATATGTAGCAACATTTGAGTCATATGTTGCTACAGCTGATGCGTATATCGCAATATTCGAGTCATTCGTTGCTACATGTGATTATATGTAGCAACATTTGACTCAAATGTTGTTACAGATGATTATATGTAGCAACATTTGAGTCATATGTTGCTATAGCTAATGCGTATATTGCAACATTTGAGTCATTCGTTGCTACATGTGATTATATGTAGCTACATATGACTCAAATGTTGCTACATATGATTATATGTAGCAACATATGAGTCATATGTTGGTACAGCTGATGCGTATATCGCAACATTCGAGTCATTTGTTGCTACATGTGATTATATGTAGCAACATATGACTCAAATATTGCTACAGATGATTATATGTAGCAACATTTGAGTCATATGTTGCTACAGCTTATGCATATATCGCAACATTCGAGTCATTCGTTGCTACATGTAATTATATGTAGCAACATATGACTCAAATGTTGCTACAGATGATTATATGTAGCAACATTTGAGTCATATGTTGCTACAGCTGATGCGTATATCATAATATTCGAGTCATTCGTTGCTACATGTGATTATATGTAGCAACATTTGACTCAAATATTGCTACAGATGATTATATGTAGCAACATATGATCCATATGTTGGTACAACTGATGATTATATGCAGCAACATATGAGCCATATGTTGCTACAGCTGATTACATGTAGCAACATTTGAAGCATATGTTGCTACAGATGATTATATGTAGCAACATTTGAGCCATATAATTCCACAATTTGTTGTTTGAGCAGGAGTGCAAAACTACGTCTATTTAATTGCACAACTATGATAATTGTATTGGTTGTACACAACTACATTATAATTTTGTATCCTCTATAAAATTCTTCTTGGTAATGCTTAAAAATACAAAAAAAAAAAAAAAGAACACCAACATTAGCTTCCAGATGCTACAATATTTTGTCTTTTTCTTCTCTTTCATCCCCCATTCGGTACTTCTTTTGATATGACTTTCATCAACAGTGTCCAACTCCTTAATTTTGTTCGCCAATCGGAGAATAACGAACTTGGATCGTATATCAACATCTTCACGATCCCTCCATCTAAAGAAGTTGCATGAATTCTCCTAAAATACAAACCACAAAGAAATAAATTTTAATTAAAAAAATAAAGAGATCTGAAGTCTCCAAATATTTTAGAAATAAACATACATACACGATATCGTGGACAAGACCAAAATCTGCGACCTGGATTGTCTTTTGACCATGAAGTTTGCATTGAAAGTAGATCTCCATGTTTGCAATACATTTTAACATTCAACATAGTATCATTATCATCATCACAAATTCGACTTAGTGTAGCATTTGACATCATACCAAATCAACTAACAAAAAATCGATCTAATGAAAAATGATTTACTGTTGAAATGGGAGTACTGAAATTTAGTTTAACCAAAGGCCAATCAAATATAGAACCCAGGAGATAAATGTAAAATCGATCTAATTAAATGTGATCTTATTTGATTTTCTGGGGAGTGACTGTGACTGATAGAAAATCAAATAAGATCATTACATTTAATGTGAAGCGACAGGTCCTATAGGAGATAGGACATCCAGGAGAGAGGAGAGAGAGTGAAAAAAAGGCGCCAAAACTGAAGCGGCAAAGACGAAAAATTTGGAAACCCTATTTTTAAAATGAAAATGAAAACGTATTCTAGAATGGGTTGGGCCTATTTTACTTTTTGTTAAAACCAATGGGTTTTGCCTATCATTGGGCCACAAGCCCCAAAAGAGTCATTTGTTATAACTAGATGTTGCAACAGTTGCTTATATGTTGCGAATTTAACAACAGAAACTGCATATGTTGCTACAGATGAAAAATCAAGGAGACACTAAAAGACGATTTGATCGATTTAGGAAAGGAAAAATGGAAATTTGAGCCAAATTTTAGTGATTTAGAACATAAGTCATCAATAATAATAAGGTATAATATTTGGAACAACTATTTAGAAGGGTGTTATATAACTATCATATGGATTTACTAGGACAATGTATGATGAACTAGTGAGATGATTGTCTTTATAAATATAATTGCTACAACCCAATGTAAAGTGTTGTTAACGACCATAATTTGTTACTTAGACATGTTGTAGGACTATATATTGGTGTTACACATCAAATTACGTGACAATTTAATTGAATTAAGCCCCAAAAGAGTCATTTGTTATAACTATATATTGCAACAGTTGCTTATATGTTGCGAATTTAACAACAGAAACTGCATATGTTGCTACAAATGAAAAATCAAGGAGACACTAAAAG
The DNA here is from genome assembly GCA_022817965.1 of Solanum lycopersicoides. Taxonomy (NCBI): domain Eukaryota; kingdom Viridiplantae; phylum Streptophyta; class Magnoliopsida; order Solanales; family Solanaceae; genus Solanum; species Solanum lycopersicoides. The sequence goes on from CM040618.1 coordinate 104,177,529, forward strand.
ACGATTTGATCGATTTAGGAAAGGAAAAATGGAAATTTGAGCCAAATTTTAGTGATTTAGAACATAAGTCATCAACAATAATAAGGTATAACAATGGAGAGTGTTGTGTACGACCATAATTTGTTATATCATAATTCAAAAATAAGTACAAAACAAGTGAAGGCAACATTTTCATTTTCACCATATGTAATATAATATGTTGCCACATATATAATTTCAAAATAAATACAAAAAACAATAAATTATTCAACATCGTCTTCAATACAGATTAAATTATTCTCACACAGTAGTATGCGGGAGAAATTTAACTAGATAATCTAGTTCTAAATCACAAATACACAATCCGCAATGAATATCGTCTTCATCGTCACTTCCTCTGGGCCAACCAATCTTGCGGGCATTTTGTTGGGGTTGATGCACAGTGCAACAAATGGGTCTTACACCCAAAATATTAGGTTCTTCCACCCACATTCGATTTAAAATGCACCGCAAATGGTGTCAACATCTTCTCACTATTAACATGTTTTTTTTCATGTTGGCAATGTACATCAAGCCTACTCTCATGGAAATACCGCCTTCAAAGATTGAAATTATGGCAAGCACATACTCTGCACCACTGTAGCCACCTTCTGTTGCTTTTTTAATCATTCTCAGTGCAGTTGGATCATTACGATTGAAAAAATCAAACTATAAAAGAAACAACACATTAAGATTACAAAATAAATTGATGCAAGGTGGAAAAAAACTAAAAATATTAAAATTACCACGCCTTGTCTGTATAAGGCTTCTAAGTTCTTCGATGCTATGCAAATATTCATGAAAGACCTGGCATGTTGATTCCTCGTCCATGTAGGTTCAGTGGGAAAGCTGGCCAATGTAACCTTCTGATATACAGAACGTTCATTACCAACTTCATTGAGGAACCTAGAACATAATTTAACACTAACTAAATCTTCTAGAGAGTAGGAAGCAACCCTTTCAACTATAAGAATTACTAGTTCAATCGGGAGGGATTCAAAGAGGTTTTCCCTAGTTGAAACCATTTTTGAGAATGAAGAAGAAGAGAAGAGAAGAAGAGAAGACAACTTTTGACTTATCTCTCCCTTTTTGTGTACTTATAAAGACCAACAATTTTGAAATATTGCAAGACATGACGTTTCAACAGAGTGAACTGAAGAGTCATAATTATTAAACAAAACGTATTATCTAATAGCACACTTCCACGTAATTATTATTTAAAAGTATATTGGGACAGATGATTATATGTAGCAACATTTGAGTCATATGTTGCTACAACTGATTCGCCTTTAGCAACATTTGTTGCATATGTTGCCACATCTAATATATCTAAAAGCACACTCTCACGTAATCATTATTGAAAAGTATATGTTACTACAGATGATTATATGTTGCAGTCAAATGTTGCCACAGATGATTATATGTAGCAACATTTGAGCCATATGTTGCTACAACTGATGCGTATGTCGCAACATTCGTCCGTCACAACATGTGGCATATGTTGCTACAGCTGATTCGCCTGTAGCAACATTTGTTGCATATGTTGCCACATCTAATATATCTAAAAGCACACTCCCACGTAATCATTATTTACAAGTATATGTTGCTACAGATTATTATATGTTGCAGTCAAATATTGCCACAGACGATTATATGTAGCAACATTTGAGCCATATGTTGCTACATCTGATTATATGTAGCAACATTTGAGTCATATGTTTCTACAGCTGATGCGTATATCGCAGCATTCGTCCATCACAACATGTGGCATATGTTGCTACAGCTATTTCGCCTGTAGCAACATTTGTTGCATATGTTGCTACAGCTGATATATCTAAAAGCACACTCTCACGTAATCATTATTTAAAAGTATATGTTGCTACAGATGATTATATGTTGTAGTCATATGTCGCCACAGATGTTTATATGTAGCAACATTTGAGTCATATGTTGCTACAGCTGATAATATGTAGCAACATTTGAGTCATATGTTGCTACAGCTGATAATATGTAGCAACATTTGAGTCATATGTTGCTACATATAATCATCTGTGGCAACATGTGTTGCATATGTTGCCACATCTAATATATCCTGTAGCAACATTTAACATGTGTTGACACAGAAACAAAGAAGAGCAACAAATCACGCATTGGGGCATTTCTAAATAAGATTATATAATAGACATCATCCTCAAATAAAAAAGAACCATTCATTAAAATTCAACAACACAACGCTTAACACTTCTTATGGGGCATTTCGATTTGGGCATGTAGTTATTTTGTGGCCAAAGTCCCTACATACTGAACGCTTATTTTTTTTTGTTGGAAATGATTCACCAACTCCACGCCGTCTTTTATATGTCCTTCTTTCGGGTTTACTTGGATCAACATATGGAGGAGGTATTTCTCTCTGTATGATATCCAAAGGGACAATCCAAGAATCTTCAGTTGGCACCGGGTGAATTTCCTGACAATATGCCATTATGTATTTTTCCACTGAATAATATGGAGAGGAGTACAGGTAAATATGATTTCCAAAATCATCACCATGTTGGGATCGAATCGCTGCCATGGCATGTGGACAAGGTATTTTGTCCAAATCAAAAATTCTACAAGTACAAGTTCTTCTTTGTAGATCCACAGTAGCAACATCTCCATGACCAGTGACACTGAACTTGTAGTTAGCGATTTGATGGGCCAACAACTTGTTGCCCTCGTTGACATACTCTGATATGTCTTTTTCAATTGAAGGAACAAATTTATTTGCGGAGTGCACCAGTTCCATACGCCTCTGGTGAAATAACAATGCAAATCTCCTGTTTATTTCATCAAATAGAGCACTAATGGGAAATTCTCTTTCAACATCAAACATAGCATTCACCGATTCCGCAATGTTTGACGTCATAATGTTATATCTACACAACAATAGATAAAAATCAAACAAAACACATAAAGTAAAAATAAACTCAATAGAGATGGTACCTATTTCCCGGGCAAAATGCCCTACTCCATGTGTGAAATCCAATACATTCAAGAGCTTCGGCGGCCTTTGGTACCAAATCTCTTATTTGATTGAAATGGTCATTGAACTCACACATATCGTACGCCTTTGCTGCTTTATAAAAATAGGACACTACCTTTGAATTGTGAAAGTTATTTCGAATATTTTCACCAAGGTGTCTCATGCAACAACCATAATAAGATGCAGGGTAGATTCTCAAAACCATCTTTCGAATACTTGGATGCCTATCAAAGATAATGCACAACTCATCAGTATCATCTACAAAGCTTCTCATATTTTGAAAAAAATATTCATATGAGGCATCGCATTCCTTGTCCACGACACAGAAAGCCACTGGAAATATATGATTCTCGGCATTTTGTGCCACCGCCGATAGCAGAACTCCTCCATACTTGCTCCTTATAAATGTGCCATCAACGGCTATTACTTTTCTCATTTCTTGAAAACCAATTATCCAAGCAGCATATGATACAAAAAAGTACTGGAACCTCCCATTTTCATCGAGCGACAATGCCGTCTTGCTTCCTGGATTCGCAACTTCAAGCATATACCGGTACGCATTAAGCACTGCGTACCCGTGCTCATGTGTTCCCCTAACATTAGACTTAGCATGCTCCGTTCCCTTATAAATCTTTCAATAGCTTACCTTACAACCCAATTCTGTGCGGAGTTGATTTGACATATCTCTTGTGGATGGGCCTTTACCATTGGAAAACCTATTTTCAAAGTACTTACCTATGACTTTTGCCGTGGCGTGGGGATTATTGCTTGTAAGATGCTCTGAACCACACGTATGGTACCTTTCATAGATTCTAATGGCAAACATGTCACTACTTGTAAATTTCACAGCCCTCAGCCACCAATTGCAATCCGGATATGAACATTTAAAGGAAAACACATTACGAGAATTGATCACCTTTTTCAGTCTAAAATCTTTTTTCAAGCAAGCAATTTTCAATGAATTTGCCAGTTCTTGCTTGTTCTTGAATGTCATTCCCTTATAAAATCATGTTTCATCATCTCTAACATTATTCACACGTGAAGTTTGAGAAGCACATGGATTGTTGCTGCCAACTATAGGTGTCACGACCCAACTCGATGGGCCGTGACTAGTGTCCGTTTTGGACACTCACACACGAACCTGCTAAGTATAACTGACTGAAACTAAGACAATAAGGAATTTAATCAAATCAAGCCAACTCCAACGCCAAATATAAATAAAGTGAATCTGTCTCATAAAAAGTCATAACCATTCAACTGTAACAACATACGCGAGCCGACAAGGCTGCCACTACACAATACACAATGATGTACGAAATCCGACAACCTTGTACACGCGGACATCCCAAACAAACCATGTCCAGACCATTATCCAAAACATACGTATACAACCCACATAATGTCTTACAGACCTCTAAGTGTATAGTAGTGAAACTCGACGGGACAGGGCCCCGCCGTACCCATAGATAAGCAAAAGACTTCATAGAAAGTTATGTACCAAAACGACTGGGCTCCAAAATAGTGGAGCTCTCCAAATCAGCAGAGTAGATATCCTAGGCGAGAGGATCACCGAACTGAGCGTCTACACCTGCAGACATGAAACGCAGCCCCCCCCCCCGAAGAAAGGGGGTCAGTACGGACAATGTACTGAGTATGTAAAGCATAAGGTAAAGATGACAGGATATCAACATGATAAGTCGAAACAAGATATCGTTACACAAGTACATTATAAGTGAAAATCATGCAATCTTTAACATATAAGGTGCCCAGCTTCCCTAGTAAGGGACTTGGCAAAATAATCATCATATATATACACATCATACGTACCCGGCCCTCTAATGAGGGACTCGGTGAAATAGTCATCACATCATCTCCGTCATCATCATCATCATAACCATCCTCATCACTAATCATATATATAATATACATACCCGGTCCTCTAGTGAGGGACTCGGTGACATATGCAAGAAACTCCGCACGAACATTACCCGGCCCGGGACTCGGTGAAATGATAAATGACTCTATGCACGAGCAGAACATTATGAGCAACCATATGCAATTAAAATCATTTCTTATAACTCAATAGAACAATCAACGTGAACCAGCAAGGAATATTACCAAAGATTAACGTTTTATCAAGATTATGAAACTTTAACACGATATGAAATCGTAAAATCTCAATGACTCTAAGAAGCACTATCATAGATATGAGAAATCACCATAGCCTTAGACATAGCCGATATATGGAGGAATAGTTTGTGTAAGCAAGAATATACGTCACCTAGACGTTCTAGAAGTAAGTATCAAACCTGTCCGTCATTCGCTCATTTTTAAAAGTCATGCCAAACAAAGAAAGAAAGGATAGCGTTACATACCGTATAGTCGAGACACACATCCAATATTTACTGCCCAAGCTATTAATCTATAACAAGCAACAATCGTGCCGCAATTAGATAGACGTCACACTTTACTACTTATTGTAAGCTAGCTAATAATCTAACGAAAATTCGGCAGCACTTCCCCTATATTCCTTACTTCGTCCCAATCCGACAACAACCCAAATTATCCATAGCAATACCAATAACACATTAAAATATACATAACGCCAAAACATAATTTCTCACATTTTGCTTTAATCAAAACAGCCCAAACACTAACACAACACCACTAATAATCCGACTATGATTTCCGTTCATACTTAGCACATTCAGTAACTAAAACAAATTCCTAAGCTACTGGTCACACCCCTTTCTTAACATTAATGGCTAATTAACAATGGCATTCTAAGAAATTAACACACCAAGCAAAGAGATTACTAACCAAATTCCTTGAAGCTGCTGGCCGAGAGTTTCATGGCTGGTTTTCTCCTTTTCCATGGCTGCCTAAGCTAAGTTGAAGAAGATGATATATTTGCTGTCATTTCACCACTTCATTCATTATATGAAGTGGAGACAGCACCCCACTACACATCCCACTAAGCCTAGCTCCCATCTGATTTCCTTTAATGCCTTGAGTGGTGGGGCCCTCCACTTAATTAATTTAATCCCAAATAGCCACTAATTTATCCCCCCACTAATGTTCCCCACTAAGAGCCACTAATTAATGTTAAAGATACTACATCCTCCACTAAATAAATCTCCCACTAATGTTCCCCACTAATGTTAAAGATACTACATCATCCACTAAATAAATCTCCCACTAATGTTCCCACTAATGTTAAAGATACTACATCATCCACTAAATAAATCTCCCACTAATGTTAAAGATACTACATCATCCACTAAATAAATCTCCCACTAATGTTCCCCACTAATGTTAAAGATACTACATCATCCACTAAATAAATCTCCCACTAATAATAATGACACTTATTTTAGCCAAATCATACTTAATATCATATTTGGAATTAACATCCTTGCCTAATATTTCTTTAATCACTTGGAACTTAAAATAAAATCTCATTCCCCGGACTTACATCGACTAGCTCATGACGCGCACTACGTATAAATATATGAGGCGTAACATCCTTCCCCCCTTAGGAACATTCGTCCTCGAATGTTAAGTTAGCGTCTTACAAAAAATATTCAGCGAGGTCTCTCTAACAGTTATACCTATCAACCCGCATTTCGTAACTTACAAATGCCTCACAGAGTCACAACTTACTGCATAATCTCGTTTATCAATCAATATAGTCAAGCTAGGAATTGAATTACCTGCAGGTACGGGGAACAAGTAAGGATACTTATTCTTCATTTCGTCTTCCGCTTCCCAAGTCATCTCCTCCCTATTATTATTTCGCCACAACACTTTGACGGAAGCCACATCCTTAGTACGTAACCTTTTAACCTGGCGATCAAGTATAGCTACGGGTTTCTCCTCATATGACAACTCCTCTGTTACCTGAACATCATCTATAGGGAATACTCTAGAAGGATCACCAATACATTTACGTAGCATCGATACATGAAAGACTGGATGTACCGCCTCCAAATCAGATGGTAGATCCAACTCATAGGCAACCTTGCCTATCCTACGAACAATCTGATAAGGCCCAATGTATCTCAGGCTGAGCTTCCCTTTCCTGCCGAATCTCATCACACCCTTCATGGGTGATACCTTCAGGAATACCCAGTCACCAATCTGAAACTCTAAATCTCGACGCCGATTATCTGCATATGACTTCTGTCGACTCTGGGCTGCTAATAATCTTTCCTGAATAAGCTTCACCTTGTCAACAGCTTGCTGAATCATATCCGGGCCTATTAACTTAGTCTCGCCAACATCGAACCAACCAATAGGTGACCTGCACTTCCTCCCATATAAGGCCTCGTACGGTGCCATCTGGATACTAGAATGGTAGCTATTATTATAGGCAAACTCAATGAGCGGCAAGTGGTCATCCCAGCTACCTTTGAAGTCAATAATACAGGCCCGCAACATATCTTCTAATGTTGAATAGTACGCTCAGCCTGCCCATCAGTCTGAGGGTGAAATGCTGTGCTAAGGTTCACCTGTGTCCCCAATCCCTTCTGAAACGATCTCCAAAAGTTGGCTGTAAATTGAGCTCCTCTGTCTGATATAATGGACGTGGGAACCCCATGAAGTCTCACTATCTCCCTGACATATAACCTCGCATAATCTTCAGCCGAATAAGTAGTCCTGACTGGAAGAAAATGGGCCGATTTCGTCAGCCTATCTACAATAACCCATATAGAGTCATACTTCCGTTGAGTGCGAGGTAAGCCTGTAATGAAGTCCATATTAATCATCTCCCATTTCCAAGTCGGGATCTCTATCTCCTGTAATAATCCACCAGGCTTTTGATGTTCGATCTTGACTTGTTGACAATTCGGGCACTGAGCAACAAACTCCGCTATGTCCTTTTTCATGCCATCCCACCAGTATAGCATCTGAGGTCATGATACATTTTCGTTGACCCTGGGTGAATAGAATAACGGGCAGAGTGTGCCTCTCCCATAACCTGCCGTCGTAGCCCCGCAATATCAGGTACACACAATCTGCCTTCATATCGTAACACTCCGTCAGGTGTAACCTTAAATGGGGTCTTTTCCTTTTGAAGAGCTGCATCTCTATACGTGCCAGAATAGGGTCCTCGTACTGGTGTCTCTTTACCTCATCTATGATTGAGGACTCAGCAACCTCTCGAATAGAAACTCCACTATCTTCTGAATTAGCCAGACGGACTCCAAGGCTGGATAGCCGCTGAATCTCCCGAACCATCTCCCTCCTTTCTGGTTGTACATCTGTCAAGCTACCCATGGACTTACGGCTAAGAGCATCTGCTACAACATTTGCTTTCCCTGGATGATATAAAATATCAACATCATAATCCTTTAGCAACTCTAACCACCGCCTCTGTCGTAAGTTCAGCTCCTTCTGTTTAAAGATATATTGGAGACTCTTATGATCTGTATAGATGTCCACATGGACACCATATAAATAATGCCTCCATATCTTCAAGGCATGAACCACGACTGCTAACTCCAGATCGTGAGTAGGATAATTCTTTTCATGCTTCCTAAGCTGTCGGGAGGCATAGGCTATAACTTTGCCATGCTGCATCAATACACATCCTAGCCCAACACCCGAAGCATCACAATAAATAACATAGCCGTCTGGTCCCTCCGGAAGAGTTAGGACTGGAGCTGTAGTCAATTTGTCTTTCAATAGCTGGAAGCTTCGCTCACAAGCATCAGTCCACTGGAACTTGGCTGCCTTTTGAGTTAGCCTTGTCAAAGGCGCTGAAATTGAGGCAAACTTTTCTACGAATCTCCTGTAATATCCTGCTAACCCCAGAAAGCTGCGTACCTCAGTAGGTGTCGTAGGTCTGGGCCAAGTCTTTACCGCCTCAATCTTCTGCGTGTCTACCCGAATACCATCAGCTCCAATAATATGCCCCAAGAATGCCACTGAAGTCAACCAGAACTCGCACTTGGAGAACTTAGCATACAACTTCTGGTGCTGAAGCACCCTAAGTACCGTCCTTAAATGGTCTGCATGCTCCTCTTCTGAACGTGAATAGACCAGAATATCGTCTATAAATACAATAACAAACATATCAAGGAATGGTTTAAACACTCGATTCATTAAATCCATAAACACCGCTGGAGCATTAGTCAGCCCAAAAGACAGCACTCTAAACTCATAATGCCCGTATCGGGTCCGGAATGCCGTCTTTGGAATATCTGCCTCCCTTACCCGACCTGATGATAACCTGACCGCAAGTCTATCTTTGAAAAACACTTAGCACCCTGCAACTGGTCAAATAGATCGTCAATCCTTGGGAGGGGATACCTGTTCTTTACTGTTACTTTGTTCAGCTGCCTATAATCAATACACATCCGCAGCGACCCATCCTTCTTCCTCACAAACAGTACCGGTGCTCCCAAGGTGACGTACTAGGCCTGATGAAGCCCTTTTCTAGCAAATCTCTCAATTGCTCTTTCAACTCTTTCAACTCAGCAGGTGCCATTCTATAAGGAGGTATAGATATAGGCTGGGTATCTGGCAGTACATCTATAGTAAACTCTATCTCTCGTTCTGGAGGAAGGCCTGGAAGTTCCTCTGGGAATACATCGGGAAATTCATTAACTACCGGGACTGATTGAAGAGTCGGTGCCTCTGCCTTTATGTCATGCACCCGAACCAGATGATAAATATAGCCTTTTCTAACCATCTTCCTGGCCTTAAGGTATGAAATAAATTACCTTTCGGCGATACTGTACTCCCCTTCCACTCTATAATCGGTTCCCCTGGAAATTGAAATCGAACTATCTTTCCTCTGCAATCAACATTAGCATAACAAGCAGCCAACCAATCCATGCCCATGATAATATCAAACTCAATCATATTTAACTCTATTAGATCTGCTACGGTACGACGACTATATATAACCACTGAACAATTCTTATATACTCGCGTAGCTATGACAGAATCTCCTACAGGTGTAGCTACCTCAAATGGTTCTATCAACTCAGACTCTATTCCGATCTACTAGTCAGACGAAGGGGATATAAATGATAAGGTGGAACCTGGGTCTATCAATGCATACACACTTCGGGAGAATAGTGATAATATACCTGTGATCACATTAGGTGACGCCTCCTGATCCTGCCTACTAGTCAAAGCATATATGCGGTTCGAGGGACCGCTAGAACTGGAAGCTCCACCACGACCTCTACCACGGCCTGCTGGCGCCTGAATACCCTGCCCCGTAGGGCGCATAGCCACAGAAGAAGATGAACCAGCAACGGACCCAGTAGGCTGTGCCATACCACCTGCACTACCTCTAAAGGGACACTCCCTCATAGTATGACCCTGACGGCCGCAAGAAAAACACGCACCTGTAGTCCAACGACATTCCCCAGGATGGGACCTACCACAGCGAGAACACCGAGGCAAAGGTGGCCTCGACTGGCTCAAACCCCTGCCCATCTGTGACCCTGACGCCCTAGAGCTCTGACCAGCTTCCGAATATCCCGTACGATCGAACCCCCTACCCATGAACGTGGGGGTGCACTCTGTGCTGGCTGGGAAGAAAATCTAACATGCTGTTGAGACTGCCCGCCTCGAAACTCGTCAGGATAACCTGCTGATCTAGCCCTCTTATGCTGGCCTCTATTATAATCTCTATCTGGCTGACGTCCCCGGTGCCGATCCTCTACCCCCTGTGCATATGCCTGCACCCGAGCAATGTCCATACCTGGCTGAAGAGTCACTGCCATACAACCGTCAATCAGATAACGATCCAATCCCATCACATAACGATGTACCCTGTCTGCCATATCAGCCACAATAGTAGGCGCATGCCTAGCCAATGAATCAAACTCGAGGCTATACTCTCGAACGCTCCTGCCATTCTGCCTCAAACGCAAGAATCTATCGACTCTAGCTCGCTTCATCTCTGGAGGCAGGAAGTGGCCCTGGAAAGCCTCCACAAATTCATCCCATACCGCTGGAGGAGCACCCTCACCCCTAGATAACTCCCAAGACTCATACCAATTAATAGCTACATCCCGCAAACGATACGTAGCCAACTCAACGACTCGGTCTCCGAAGCCTTGATTATCCTCAATGTACGCTGCATCTGACGAATAAACTCTTGCGGATCATCCTGGGGCCTTGACCCAAAGAACTCTGGAGGATTACAACTTAAGAAGTCACGAGCCCTTAAGCTATCAGATCTGTCCGCATGATCAACTCCTAGTCCATGCCTGCGAGCCTGACCTGCCACTAATCTAGTCAGCAACTGAACCGCATCTCTCATGGCCCTATCCTCCGCCCCTGGCTGAGGAGCTGGAGGTTCAGGTGCTGGGGCCTGGGGCTGGTGGCGGTGTAGCAGAGCTCTCCGACTGGAGCACAATACCAGGCATAGACTGGGCACGGGCCCTAGTAACTCTCCGGGTCTGACTAGTACCTTCTGCTACCGATTTGCCCTTCTGGGCGGCTGTCGCTTTCTTTGGAGGCATAGCTGAAAACACAGGGATTCGTTAGAGAGGGATTATCCTT
>CM040618.1:104190097-104213540 GCA_022817965.1 Solanum lycopersicoides
GTCCAAAAATGTTCTTGTCATCAATACTTTTGTCCGAAAATGTCCTTATTGTTAATTGATGGGTCAAAAAAGTTTATTTTCCAAATAAATATATTATTATTTTCTTTTTGACACATTTTTTTCAATTAATGTTTTTTTTAAAAAATTAATAAATATTTATCTTACTTTAATTCAGAAAATAAAATAAAAATATTTTTTATTTTATCATCAATATTTTTTATAGTTATATAAATATAAATTAATGATAGATATACTACGATTCTATATATATGACATATATTATCTATCGAAAGAGTACATGAAATTATTATATTTTAATTGATAAAATGAGATTAAGAAGAAAAAAATTTTCCTACATTTTATTTGTTAAAGTGATTCTTGAAGAAAGAAAACAAGAATTAATAATATTTTAATTAGAAAGAGAATGTGTTTAAAAAGAAAAAATAATATATTTATTTGAAAAAAAGGCATTTTGGCCCATTTTGTAACTATAGGGCATTAATGGAACAAAGTATTGAATGCAAGGGTATTTTTGAGCCAAACTATAAACGAAAGACATTTTTGTTCCTTTCAAATAGTCTAAGGTCATTTTTGACCCTTTTCCCATGTTAAAAAATAGATAAAATCTTAAGGAAAGACCAAAAGTGCACAAATATTGAAAACATGAGGACTATTAGTGTTTCATGTGAAAACTCAAGGATGACTTTGACCCCTAACCCAAAGATGAGAGACTATTTTGAGTCTTTCCTCAATTTAAAATGGAGGGAGTACTAGATGATTCATCGTTTCCAATGCAATTGATTATTCCCTCCGTTCGGTATTGTTTGTGATGTTGCGCTTTTCGAAAGTCAATTTGACTAATTTTTAAAATTAAATTAGATCACATTAATTCGATATTTAAAAAAAAAAATTAGATATTCTAAAACTATATGAAAAGTACTAGAAATTGCAATTTTTTGCATATTAATATGATGAAAAAATACATCTTAAAATATTAGTTAAATTTTTTTTAATTTGACTTTAAAAATAAAAATAATGACAAACAATACCGAACGGAGAGAGTACTACTATTAGACTTTTTTGGGAAGTTTCCCTATGAGGCAGCTTGACTCCATGTATTGTTTCTCGACGTTCTTTGGGATTCTTTCACATATATTCATTTATTATTTATCAAACTAATTTAGCTAAATTAAATTACTAAAGAATTTTTCAAATTCTAGAGGTTTCTTGTGTTTATGTTTTTTAAACCTTTTAAAAATATTTATTAAATTTCTTTTAAAAAAGCTTCTTATTTTCTTTATCTATGTATATTTAATCTAAGTGAATATATATAATTTTTTTAAAAATCATTTACCTAATATTTAAACCTTTTTTTCCTTCATTTTTTACCTTCATACATTGTTTTCTCCCTCTTTTTTCTATTCATTTTATTTAATATTTTTATTTTCTTTTGCCTTTCCTTTTATTTTGATTACCATTTAGTATTTTATTTGTATTTATTTTTATTATTCCTTAAACATAGACTAAATTTATGCATTAAAATGTTCAAAAATAAATAATTTTAACTATTTAATGTTTAAATCTTAATACAACATCTTAAATATTTAAATGAGCATTTAAATTTAAATGTCTAAATCTCGATACACATCTAAATATTTAGATGTGCATTCTAATTCAAACATATCATCTTTATGAAAACAAAATCACAACTTTAGTGAAAAAAGGCTTAGTGAAAGAATGTATATCAGACTAAGGGGTCGTTTGGTAGGCCGTATTAAAAGAAATAATCCATGTATTATGTATAATATTATTTAATACTATATTTGATAGAATTTGAGCCCATGGATTAGTTATACATCCTTCATGGTATTGTAGGATGTATTACTAATACCTTCCATTTGGAGGTATTAGTAATCCATATGATATAATACCAAGAAATAAGTCTATGTAAAGATAAAAGTATCCCTCAAATCATTTTAATTATTTTGTTTATATTCTTGATTTTATGTTTTATATTTGCATTAGTAAATTTATTTAAATAAATTACCTTACAAATTATTTAGAGAGTGTTGTTTGTAACTAAATAAATTCAATAAAAATTAATACAAATTTAAAATGTGAATTATTTAACATTTACTAATTAAAAAGGTAAATATATCACTACATGACGTTTGCGATCTTAATTTTGTGTCTGTGTATGTGTGTATGCTCGTGTGTGTGTGTGGGGGGGGTTTTCTAATTATTTGTATTTTGAACAATTTACAAAATTATATACATATTAAAACTATAACTTGCAATTTTTATTTGTAACTGTAGATGGTCTATTCAATTTTACCATAGTTGACCGTCTTCTTAATTTTAAAAGTAGATGATTTATCTTTTTTAAATTAAAAATTGACATTTTGCCAGTGATCAATTTATTAAGATGAAAGTTATTTATCGTCAAATAATTCAAGTGAAAAAAATAGGAAAAATGACAACAAAATTATTCTTCTCATTACTAGTTAGAAAACCATAAAAAATAATACCGTCCGATAATTATCTAGCTTGACCAATTACATAATAATTTTAGGGTATAATTGAAAAGAAGATTTTTAAAGCGTTTTAATCCAAACACAAGATGAGATTGGAAACAATGAACCAAACACTTGATAAAAATAAGCTCTGCAGTACCAGTTCCTGCATTATTAATCCCTACATTACTAATCTCTGCAATATTAATTTTTGTACCAAACGATCCCAATGATATAAACGAAATAACTATAAATTAAATGACATGAAAACATGTAAACCAAGTACATAAATCAGTATAATATTTTTTGCTTTCTATGAAAAAGAAAAAAAAAAGTTTTACCTATAAAATAAATAAAAAAACAAGTTACTATTTGTTTCTTGGACCCTTTTAGAGGAAATTTGTTTCCAATTTATTTTTGCTACTTGTTTCTGTTACTTATTTTTTGTTTAATTTTTTTTAATTCATTAACCAGCCACTTTTCGGCTGGTCAGACTTTTTTTTGTTTTTGAACAATTTTAGTAGTTTACATATTTGGGTCCAAATTCAATTAAAAAAGGAAAAAGTTTTAAGTTACGATTTTATAATACGCACACAAAATAAACCTTCTCAAAGCATAATACAAAAAAATAACTATTTTTGGAAACTACAATTTTCTTAATTATAAGATACTTAACAAAAAAGGAAAAAGCTTAACCAACTTTGTCTAGGAAAGGGTTTCTCAAGACTTACACAATTTGCATTCTATAAATACAACACAAGAATTTCATAGAATCTGTATCAGAAGATTGCAGTCATGACTAGTATGGATGCATTGCCTGAATGCGTTATTCACAAAATACTCTCTTATCTTAGTTTTGAAGAAGCAGCCAAGTTGAGCCTCGTCTCGAAAACATGGCTACACGCTTGGTTAGCTCATCCTAACTTGGAATTCACCTTAGTGTCTTCAAAACATGGCTACAATATTCATGATAGGAAAATTGTGGATCAAATCATGGAGAGATATAGGCAAACAAAAATCCCTATTGATGAATTTCATCTTTCAGTTACAATTTTTGCTCATCCTTTTGCGTTCCCTCAGATGGATAAGTGGCTCGACATTGCACTTCAGAATGGTGTAAAAGATTTGTCCTGTGAGGTTTCTCTCCCTTTGTACTCCTTCCCTATTTTCAAATTCTTGGCACCAAATTCCTTAAGAGAATTGGTTCTGTCGGGATGTAATCTCATGGATCATTCATTATCTATTACGAAAAGCTGTCATTCTTTGAGAAAGCTTTCTCTAACTGAGGTTGGATTAGACGATAACATGCTTCGAGCTCTGCTCAATTGCTGTCCTTTGATCGATGATTTCATCATTCAGCATTGTCGTTTATTGACAAAGATTGAGCTGCGAAATCTTCAAAATATCAAGTCAGTGTCTATTAGTTGCTGCAGGAACCAGAGTGTTAAAATCCAGACACCGACTCTACAACACTTGACTTATTTTGGGTGTTTTCGAGAAGATTCCCCTGTATTTGATATGGTTGAATGTCGAAATCTCAAATCTTTAGAGCTAACAGATATGAGGATATCTGAAGGATTTCTCCAGCGCCTTATTTCTACATCTCAATTCCTTGAGAGTTTGGCATTAGATAATGTTTCTACAAGGTTGGAGAGGTTCAAAATCTGCGGGAGTCCATCCCTAAAGTTTGTGGCGATTGAGAATTGTAAGGGATTACAGGAGATTGATGCACCAAATTTGGTATCACTCGAGTATGATGGCGATCAGATTCCTGAGCTTAAAATTGCTAAAAGGTCTCGCCAATTGAAGAAATCAGAAATATATCTTGATAGCTTGAAAAAATTGAATGCTGCATGGTTTGGTGAGTTGAGGAAATTTCTATCAAAGTCGAGCTCTTGGTCTCTAGTTTCCCTTACTTTTGAGGAATGCAGCGAGATTAACATGAAAGATTTGGTACTGAATTATATAGTCGCAACACCCAAAGTGAACGATTTAGTTGTATGTATAGAATCGTCTAACAAGTACCCGACACTACTTGTGGATGCTTTGCTATGGAGTTGTCATCCTAAGAGACTCGTCCTAAAATCAAGTATTCAAATGATATCTTGTTTCATGGATCGTTTAATGTATATGAGGAATTCGAGGCATTCTACTTGTCATGAAAGCAAGCGTCGCAAATGTAGTCAATTAAAAGAAGTAAAAGTCTATAAATTTGAGTGGGAGCATCAGTGTGTGGAACTCGAAAGTGGAGAGCTGGCAATGAGGGACCTTACAGAGACGGAGACAGTTTCGTTTGAATTATATTGGTGATGTAGTTAAGCTTCTACTGAACGTATTAGACATAGTTGTAGACTTATCACAACTCTGTTTTTTTTTGTTTTTTTATGAGACCTCTCTTTTCAACACAGTTTCGTTTCAATGATTTACAACTCATTTTGTTGAATGTACTTTTGAACTATATATTCCATTATTTCTTCGTCCTACTTTCCTCATTAGTCTTTTTCAAATCGAACTGAAGTATTGTTGAACAAACTACATTGCAGTCTAGATTGGAGAGAATGCACTATTTTTGCTTGCTTAGCAATTACATAACTAACTCTATACTGACTGTAACCAACTAATGTGCTAATCCTGTTCCTTTACACTCCGACAGTTAGGCTACAATTCATATCGCCAAAAATCCCATCTTTCATGAACGCACTAAACATATCGACTTGATTGTCATTTTATTCGACAACAACTGGCATTATTTTCCTTTCTTTTGTGCCATCCATTGCTCAACTTGCTGATGTGTTCAGCAGACCCTAGTCTGGCCCGACTCATTTTCCTCTTTATTCAAGTTGGGGTTTCTTCTTCCACGCCCTCCAACTTGAGGGGGGATGTTTGAAATAGTTAGCAAGCAAATTAATAATTTGTGGTAAGACTAGAAAGTACTGCTACTAGTACACCACACACTTATAAAATCAGGTAATTCTAAACGAGTGTTTAATAAATCAAAGAAGACGGATAATAAGTACTTTTATAAAACCCACAAGTACTTTATAAAAGTGTTTCTTGATGTTCTTTGGAATTCTTTCACATATTCATTTATTATTTTATCAAATTAAATTACTAAATATTTTTCAAATTCTAGATTTTTATTGTGTACATGTTTTTTTTAACCCTTTTTAAATATTAATTAAAAGTTTATTTTTTAAAATCTTCTTATTTTCTTTATCTTGTATATTTAATCGGAAGGGAATATACATAATTTTTTTAAAATTCTTTTGCTGTTATGAAATTATATAAATTTAGAAGAAAAACAAAGTAGGGAAAACAGAGAAGACTTCTAATTCTTCTTGAATGATATTTAGAGATTTTCAGATCTGGTTTACAATGAAGGAATATCCCTCTATTTATAGGGAAAACCTAACTTGGTCCCCAAGTAGTATTCTTAACTACTTCCTAAAAGAATTCCACATAATAAATATTCACTATAATACAAAGGCCGAACCCATCAGCGGCCCCTTAAAGTTGGCATCAACTTTCACTTAGACACTTTAACTGGACTTTGTTCATTTTGAACACTTATGGTAATCCTTTATCGTGTCATTCAACACTTTTTTTATATTTCCAGATCCAACTTAAGTGTGTGTTAACAAACGCCCTTGTTGGATAAAAAAGACCAATCTTTAAGTAACAAGTAGATTTTATTTCTTTTTTTTTTTTTAAGAAAAAGAACATCACTTATATTAATTTTTTTCTCAAGATCTGTAATCCCATGCCCCAGACCCCTTTCTTCATCTTCTTCTTCCTAATTCCAGTGAGAACATAAAAATTCCCCAACCATTTTGTTCGTAGTAAATTCGTTCTTCGTCTTCTTCTTATTTTGTGCCTTGAAATTATTATCTATTTCTTCTCAGTAATTTTATTTCATTTTTTTTAAAAAAAAATCTCTTCTCCTCCATTATCTATATATAATCTCCCCTTATCCCAACTCATTTCCTCCATTTTTTTTTCTTTTCTATTATGTATTTTTTTACGAAAAGTCATTATAACTTGTAGCAGGAGATACAAATATAAGAATTTCACTTTTTAAGAATATTCATCTATTATAGTGGAAAAGAAGTGAAAAAAATAAAATTATTGTGTATTTTGGTATTTTGTATTAGTATTGAATGATGGATTAAAAAAATTAATTTTCAAGAAAGAAGAAAAACCATACTGTACAAATTAAACCCAACAAAAATTATATGTTTTTCAAAAGTTGTCTGATGATGAGGGGTGGTCTATGGTGGCAGAGAAAACGAGTGAGGAGGAAGAAGTAGGAGTGAAAAGAAAATCAATGGAGGATGGTGGAAGATTGGAGAGAGAGAGAGTGAGGAAGAAGGAAAAAGAGGGGAAAAATCACCAAAAAAACTCCTCAAACGCGCTTAAATTTCGTGTTGCATAATTGCTATGCTGAGTCAGCAAAAAGTGTCAAAATGACGTAGTGCAACCCTACATAAAGTGCTTAAAATGAATAGAGTATACTTAAGGTGTCTAACTGAAATTTTGTGCCAAATTTAAGGGGCCACCGATGGGTTCACCCTAATACAAATATGTTTATAACACTCCCCCTTGAATGTCGATAGATTAAGACCTTACTAGATAAAATTAAGTTGGTAAAAAATATAGTGAAAGAAAAAGAGCACACATATCTAATAATACGCATTATGGATGCTTCATTAAAAACCTTACAAAGGAAAACCCAATGACACAAAACCTTATGAAGGAAAAATAGTACATCACGTATTAACTCTCCCTAATGAGAACATCAATTTAGAGACTTGAATCTTCGTTTTCTAAGCTTGTACACCATCTTCTTGAATTTGTAGAGACTTGGTGAATAAATCAACTATGGTATTACTTTAATAAATATGTTGCATGTTGGTATCGCCATTCTTGGGAGCTCATGAGTGTAGAAAAACTTTGACGAAATATGCTTCCTTCTATCTCCCATTATGAACCATACCTTTAAGATAAAAAATATCTGCAAGTTCTTTGCTTCAACTTCTTTAAGCAAATAATCTACTGTCTTTTGAAAACTCTTCAAGAGTTCAATTCTAGTCATCAACTTGCTTAACAATACTTTTATATATTTTATGAATTTTGAATCTATATGCTTTACATTTTGAACCCTTCAAATATTTTAAATATTAAATTATGACATCTTCTAGTGCCGAGATTGTAAGTCAAATAAGTTTTACGCCAATTCAGATGCATCATTCCACTTTTCACATAATAATTATTTCTACACCAGCATGCTTTATTAGACGTAGACTTCATATTCTCATAATCTTTGAGAAAAGGGTAAAATGCCCCCTCAAGCTTTAGCCATATTTCCAACTACACACTTAACCTTTGTGGGGGTCCTATTACCCTCCTGAACAGTCTTTTTTATATATTAGTTCACCCTCAGACGCTGACGTTGTCACATATACTAGATTTATAAAATGTTTGTATACATGCGCTGTACACGTGTATAATCGTGGACCCCACGACTTTACAAGACTTAAAAATTGACACGTGTGACATCTTTACCTTTACCTTTTGACTCTTCTTTCTTCTTTCCCTCCCAAACAATAACCATTTTCTTCTTCTTCTTTCTTC
The DNA here is from genome assembly GCA_022817965.1 of Solanum lycopersicoides. NCBI lineage: Eukaryota > Viridiplantae > Streptophyta > Magnoliopsida > Solanales > Solanaceae > Solanum > Solanum lycopersicoides. Next base: position 104,198,242 of record CM040618.1, read on the forward strand.
TTTCTTCTTTCTTCTTCCAGTCGCGTTGAGTAGCCATTATTGAATCGGAAAGCATTCTTACGATTTCTTCTGAGAAAAAGGTTAGATCTTTACTAGTTGAATACTATTTTGATGGTAGTGTTTGATTAGAGTTTTATTTTTTAAGCGTATTCAAATGTTATTTTGACTGGTGTGCTATAGTATGTAGTTTATTTGAGCCTTTTAATATTTATTAGGGTTATTCTTTACCAACTGAATGTTATCTTGATATTTGATTTTAGTTTTGATGGTAGTGTTCTGTCCTATTTTGAATTAAGAGGGTACATAAAAGAATTGGGATACACAACAACTTGCACATTTAGTATCAAACCTCCTAACAGTGGCATTTAGGAAGATATTCATAATGATATGGATATTTTAGAGTTAAGTTGTTCTTTGGAAGATGGAGATATTGTGGAGGTATATGTAAAGCACTTGATTGATGATGCAGTTGTGGACCCCACCCCTATTCTATTAGAAAATGTCCCTCATGGGGATATGGAGGAATCTGGTTCAGCTTTTAATAAAGTAAATGGCCAAAGTGGGGTAGGTGAAGACCCCTTTACTCCCTTTAATACCAGATCTCAATTTACCCCAACTCCTGAGATCTACCCCAACTCCTTTCACTACTCCTGCTGCTACTGAATCTGCTTCTACCCCAACTCCTCCCACTACAGCTGCTCCTCCTAGATCTCCTTCCACTACTAACGTTGTCACTGAAGATGTTGATGATCTAGTTTCAGGCCTTGTTGAATCTGATTTCTTAGAGAAAGAGGGTTTTGATTACTCAACAGAAGATAGTTCTGAGTCTGAATGTGGATTGGTGGGAGATGAGGAGGAGGACTATGGTAGTGATGTACATAAAGAGTTTAGGGAGTTGAGGGCTGAAAAGAGATTTTTTTTCAAAGAAGAAAAAGAAAAGAGAGAGTATCAACTGATACTGAAGAGGTACCAGTAGGTGAAGCTGGACCAGATTTAGGTTTTGATGAAACTCAAACAGGTAAAGTAAGTGTTGAAGGAATATTAGGAGGTTATGAGCCTTATTTTGCAAGTTCTGATGATGGAAGTTTTCAAATAGATGAAGGTGAATTTAGTGATGAATGTGTTGAATCTGAAAGAGTAAATTTACCAAGAAGTGTAAGTTTATCAAGAAGAAGGAGGCCAAATAATCAGAAAATTATACATGATCATACTGCCAAGAAAGTTGTATGGCAGTTGGGTATGGTCTTTGCAGATGTGAATGAATTTAGAAGAGCAGTAAGTAAATATGTTGTCCAAAGGAGAGTTCAAATAGAGAAGTGTGTGAATGAGCCAAAAAGAGTTAGATGTAGGTGCAAGGAAGGTTGTCCATGAATTTTGTTTGCATGTCTTGACAAAACAACAAATGATTTCATGATATAGACTTACAATCCAAAGCATAATTGTAACAGCACAACTAGAAACTATTTGTGTAATACAAAGTTCATAGCTACACACTTTAGAAAGAGGATTAATGAGCAGCCAAATATAAGAGTTTTCAAGTTGCAAAAGTTGATAAGGAAAAAATTTAAAATTCATGTTGGCAAGACTACTGTTAGAGGGCAAGAGCTAAAGTGTTGAAAGAGATCATGGGTGATCATGTTGTGAAATTTGGGAAAATTCTTGACTATAAAGATGAACTGTTGAGGACCAATCCAGGGAGCACTTGTATTGTTAAACTTGGTGAACTTGATGCTCTTGGTAGGCCAGTATTTCAGATCTTTTACATATGTTTTGATCCATTGAAGAAGGCATTCCAAAATTGCAAAAAATTCATAGGTTTAGATGGTTGTTTTCTTAAAGGGGTTTGTATAGGACAATTGTTAGTTGTTATGGCAAAGATGGTAATAACCAGATGCTGCCACTTGCTTGGGCAGTATTTGAATATGAAAAAAAAAGACATGGACATGGTTTATCAAACTTTTGAACGATGATCTAGGACTAGGAAATGGTGGAAATCTTACCTTGATTATGGATATGCAGAAGGTATATGTACTATTTTTTTTTTGTATCTGTCTTTATCAATTTTCATGTATTTGTTATTATAACATATCTAGATCTATTTTCCTTAATTAATAGGAGTAATTCAAAAATATTTTACCTGTTGCTGAACATAGAATGTGTGCTAGACACATCTTAGCTAACTGGGCTAAGGACTGGAGAGGTCTCCAAAGAAGACAACATTTTTGGTCTATTGCAAAGAGTACCTTTGAATCTCAATTGAGAAAAAATATTGCAAAGATGAAGTTGCTTGGTCCAGAAAAAATGATGGATGATCTTATGTACTACAACATAGAGTTCTGGTGTAAGGTTTACTTTAATACTCAAGTAAAATGTAATTCTGTAGATAACAATTTGTCTGAGTGCTTTAATTCATGGATCTTGGCACCTAGACGCAAGACAATTATCACTATGCTTGAAAAGATAAGAGTAAAAATGATGATCAGAATAGCCAAGTTAAGAGAGTTCACAAATACTTGAATGTGTGATTTTTCTCCAATGTGTCTGAAGGTACTACAAGAGAATATTGATAGGTCAATGAATTGCAATATTGAATTTAATGGAGTTGATGGGTTTGAAATGAGAGAAGGACCATTTCAACACAGTGTGAATCTTGGTAGGTGAATTTGTAGTTGTAGGGTATGGCAGTTAAAAGGCATACCATGTGCACATGCTGTGGCTGCCATTTACTTTAAGAAAGGTGAACCCCTTGACTACATTAACAACTGTTATAGTAAGGCAACTTACTTGAGGACTTATGCCAATGTCCTTCAACCTGTCACAAACATGGAGATGTGGCATGAATCTACTAACCCCACAGTTGCACCACCTGAAATAAAAAGCATGCCTGGCAGGCCAGGTAAACTTAGAAAGACAGAAGCTGGTGAAAGTAAAAAATCTGGAAAGCTACCTAGAACTGGACTTGCCATGACATGTAGTAACTGTAATTTTAAAGGCCACAAAAAGAGAGGATGTCCACAAAGGGTTGAGTCGTCAGCAAGGGAAGAACCATCAAATACAGACTAGGGAAATGGCAAAACTTTAGGTTTAGGCAGACCAAAGGTAAAATCTTTAACTTTAATTTGGTATGTGATATGAATCTCATATGTAATCATTACATTTATTTTAACTATATGTATATAGAAATCACAAACAGAAGTTGAGCATTCTACAAAGAGGTCAAGAGGAAGACCACATGCAGAACCTAGTGCATCTCCAGGACCTGCAAAGAGGTCAAGAGGAAGACCATCTACTGCAACACCTAGTGCATCTCCAGGACCTGCAAAGAGGTCAAGAGAAAGGCCACCTTCTGCACCTAATGCATCTCCAGGACCTAGTGCATCTGCAGCACCTACAAAAGGTGCAAGAGGAAGACCACCTGCCACACCTAGTGCACCTAATGCATCTGCAACACATGCAAAGAGTGCAAGGGGAAGACCACCCGCAGAACCTAATGCACCTCCTACATGTCCATCGCCTGATAATAGTAACAAAGGAAGAGGAAGGGGTCGGGGAAACACAACCTCATACAAAAGGCAAGTAGTCATTGGAATGGGTGTGTTTCAAGCTGAAGATGGATTCAAAGCTCTTAATGTAAATGTTTTCTATTGATTCAGTTATAGTATTTTTTAATGTTTAACTACAAATTCAGTCAGTATTATTTCATACTTTGAATACAGTCTGGGATGTCAAGTTGTAAGATCTTCTCTACTGGTTCAACAAAGGTGACAAAATCTGCTGATGTTACTGGTGATATTGGTTACAAACCAAGTATTGCACCCAAGTTGAAATGGAATGGAAAAGCAGCAATCACAACAAGAAAACTTCAACAAATGAGAGAGGAACAGAGAAAATTAAGAGAAAGTAATTCAACCAATCCAATCTAAGAAGTAATGATATTGCAGTACTGTTTTAAGTAGGCATGAAAACATTTCCCATTTTGAATGATGATGTACTAGTATTGAACATCATATTATGTTTTGTTTTGATCTTTTACTGTATTTTGACATTGTGTGAGGCCTGTTTTATAATCGATTATATCTATTAAAGGTTGTTTCTCTTACAAATTGTGTTATGCTTATCCTTATTTGTTGTAGTATAGACATTAATATAGACACTCTTAAAAATGGTGTTATGTCTACTAAAGACATGTTTTACAATCGAAAAGATTAATGATATTGATATACAAAATTTCTCATAATATATATGACAATCAAAATAGAGTTTCAACTCCTTTCACTACTAACTACTCACATACGTTATGACAATTCAATTAGTTCAATACTTGAATGAACCCTACTTTGAAATAGGTTGTTCATGAACAAGGCTGCAACACAAACCAAAATACATAAAATGACCTTCCAATCAAACGTACACCATTTCAAATTTCTTCGTTTGAACCTCTTCTCTCCTGTCAAATTATCAATCAGAACTTGTTGCTCATTGATTTGAATCTGTCTCTTCCAAATTTCATCTTCCAACTCTTTGATTTTGTTCACCAATTTTGGAAGAATAAATTGGGATCTTGGATCGATTTCTTCTCTATCACTCCATCGAAAAAAATTACAATTGTTCGACTGAAAAACTAAAAACAATATATTACGTTATTAACATTCACATCAGTTAAAAAAAATCAAATAACTGAAGAAAAGTAACATACACCATAGTAGGGGCAACCAAAATCGTCTACTGAGATTCGACTTCGACCAAGAAATCTGCATATGCAACAAACTTCCATGTTTGCATCTTACTATGGTTTTGAGCATCGGGTCTGATTCTTCCATGCATAGCTTATTCAATTTCACTTTAGATATTACTAACCCTAATAACAAAAAAAATAATCAATCTGTCGAATTGGAGGAAAATCAAGCTAAAACTCGAGAAAATTGGAAACCCTAACTTCAATCTTAGTTGAAAAAGTTACGAAAATGTTTGTTAATAAGAGAAAATGGTAGATGAAGAACAATGGTGGATGAAGAACAAAGAAGGAGGGAGCTTTAGGTTGAACAAAGAACAATGGTGGATGAAAAATAAAGTGAAAAGAATAAAAAAAATGTATGGTTAAATAAAGAGTAAAGTTATCGTTGGGAGGCTTATTTGGACTCCACATGGACATTTTATCACGTTCTTACGCGCCACACAGAGGTAAGTTCACGCTTGTGACCACGTCAGCGTCTGAGGGTGAACTAATATATTAAAAAAATGTTCAAGGGGGTAATAGGACCTCCCCCCCCCCCCCCCCCGCAAATGTTAAGTGTGTAGTTGGAAATATGACTAAAGCTTGAGGGGGCATTTGACCCTTTCCTCCATAATCTTTTACAATATTGCGCTATATTGTATCAAATATATCGTCGACGAACTATCACTTTGTATTGATTTACAATACGACATAACTTATTGAGATTTCATTACTTCATTATTTTTCGGTACGTACTCCTTTCATGAGGTTTGATGATGTGGTATGTCGTAGGCTCTTTAAGAGCACATTGTCTCCTTATTATGATCATTTTGATTCTTTGATCCTCCCCTTTTTTCAAGGATTATGTTATTTTGATTCGATTAGTCTATCATTCTTCATGCATATTGTAGACTTTATCCTTTAGAAACATTCAATAGGAGCATTAACAACTCTTGTGTTGCTTCTTAGCCCCCCATTATGTTAGACAAATTAACATGTATCTCAATCTATTTTGGAGAATCTATCTTTGTTCATCATAGTATATTTGGTCCCTCACCACAAACCAATTAAAAAAAATGGATCATAATTTATTGGTCTGATGCGTACAATTACTTTTGTATGCAATATCGTATTTCATATCAACACATGAAACTTTATTTTTATAAGCAATGATTTTACTATCTGAGATATTTAATAACACGTCATCTCATATATTTATCAATATTATCAAGATGAATTATCTTGATTTCATCTTCTGAAAGTTGTGCTCTTAACTCAATTATTTTGCACAAACAATTTTTCGAATGTCAAACTACAAATTGACAACAAACACACATATGATTATCTTATAGATACATCTCTTAATCATATCACATGATAGGTGAATGAACACCAATATTCACCTTTTATACTTTTCAGAATTTAGAAATTTAGTTCCAACATTGATTGAATCAACTTATCATGAGAACAAACAACAAAAAGAGTTCTTGAAAAATCTTCTAGCTCTTCAATGTATGTCTATTACTCAGTATGCATATCTTTGGGTTGACCAAATTATTCATGCCAACTAATAAAATTATTATTACTTGTAAATTCTAAGTTTCTATGTCATGTACCTTTTGCTTTAGTAAATTTCTTATTTACTATTGTATGAGTAAATTTTAATTTTACTACACCGGGAGTAAATTTTATATTTATTTCTTATCAATCACTCCACCTCTTCTAAGAGTGAGTCGTGATTCCATCACGATAAAATGCATATCCATTTTGATAAATTTTATTTTAAACTATCAAATTCACTTTAGTATTGAGTTTATTCAATCTCAGTCGATAGACATTAATCATTAAATGCTTGGGATGAAAATTCTACAGTATCATCAAGGCGAATGGACTTAATCACATTATCAGAAGATTGTGTTAGTAATCATATTATTTGTGCCAATAATTTTACAAATTTCAAGTTGCTAGATGACAATAGACACATATGAGACCATATAGAAGGATCATCTATTCAGACCATGAAGTATCGAAATAACCCACTAGGTGAATGAATAGGTCCACAAATATCCCTATAAGTACGTTCCAAGAACGTAGGAAATTCAATCTCAACTTTTATTGATGATGGTCTCACAATCAACTTGTCTTGATAACAAACAGTACAAGAAAATTCACTATTTAAAAGAATCTTTTAGGTTCTTTATTGGATGTCTATATGAATTATTTGTAATTCGTCTTATCATTATAGACCCATGTTGTCCTAGACGATATAAACCCATGATGTCTTAGATGATCATGTCAAAGTACGAAAGTATTGGAAGTAGGAAACTTTTGATTTACTATAGAATGTATCATAAATCCTTGTTCAATACAAATAAAAAAAATAACACATGTGTGCTAGAGACATTCTTAGTGATACCACATCTACAACAAAAGGTTGCGATCTTTTCCACGCCTAGCATGGTGGCTTACACTTGATCATTCACTTTAGAGAATGAATCTATATCTTTAGCATTTATCAAAAGTTTTCATTCTTCGTGAATGGAACACAAACATGTGAGCATATCAAATTATGATAGTTTTAGTACCTCATTTCATATTTATGTGTATTATTTCATCACTTGTATTCTTTGAAACATAATATGCACAACTATCTCATTCGCTTTAGGGAATGGATCTTCTTCAACGAGATATATTTCATGACTATTTTTTAACAAAAATTCATTATTTTGCCTTAGTCATTATTATCATCAATATGATGCGTTGAGACTCAAATTCAATGTTTTATCTATATAAAAACGTCTTATACCAGAAATCGATGGGACATGAATGTAACATCTTTTATCACGGTACCAAAATTTGAAACTAATGTCTTACCCTCTTGGTGCGATTGGACATGTATCCATCTCCTTATCCTCTTGGTGTGATAGTACTTGAATCCACCGTCTTATCCTCAATTAAGACTCACTCTAGAGCATTTAATAATTTTTTCACTTTGCAAGCATTCGTTACTAGTAAGTAATGATAGTATATATTAAATCAAAAAATTAAGGAGTATAAGATTTATACTACTTTACTGTCACCATATTGTGAAATTTAATAAGTAGTCACAAGATAATATAAATTAAATAACAATTAAAAAGTACTCTCTCTGTCCCTATGTATTTCTTTTATATTTGTCCCTATTTACTTGTTCATTTTAATAAATCAAGAAAGGACATTAATTTTTTTTCTAATATGCCCTTATTTAATTCTAGAAAATTTCTAGTACTACTAAGTTGTAATGCATGTTTTTTGGAACCAGAAAATACATTTATTATACTTGGGAGTTGCATAATCTTTTAAATTAAGGATAAAATTATAACTAACTTATGATAATCATTGATGCCTTAATACGTGTGTCACTTCTAAAATGGACAACTAAATAGGGACAGCGAGAGTATTACAAACCTTAATACATAACATGTAGTAGATTTCTCCTTTTTTTGTGTGTGTGGGTTGATGTTACAGTATAGCAAAGCATGTAATTTAACTAAGAGATGTGCTATAGCACAATTGGTTACACATTACATACTTACCTCGATTTTATTCTTTTAACAAGTAGCATACAAATTTCATTATTGCACAATTATTCATTTGGTTAGAATTTCGTGCTGATAAGGTATAAATTTAGAAGAAGAACAAAGTAGGAAGAAGAGAGAAGACTTTTAATTCTTCTTAAATGATATTTAGAGATTTTTACATATTCACTATAATACAAATAATATGTTTATAACATTTACCGTGTATTTAAAAAAATTTATCTTTATTTCTTACCTTCATATATTTTTTTTCTTTTTTTCTAGTGATTTTATTTATTATTTTTTATTTTCTTTCTCTTTCGTTTTTATTTGATTTCAATTTCGTAATTTATTTATATTTATATTCCTTTAACAAAGACAATTTTTATACATTAAAATGTTGAGAAAAGAGACAATTTTAAAGGCGTAGTTATTTTTCGCTTTAGATGAAAAAGAAAGAAAAAAGTTTTACCTAAAAAAAAACAAGTTTAATTTACTATTAGTTTCTTGGAACCTTCTAGAAGAAATTTGTTTCAATTTATTTTTGCTACTTGTTTTTTTATTTAATTTAGTGAATTTCTTGACCGGCTACTTATGGGCTGGTCAGATTCTTTTTGTTTTTGAACAATTTTAGTAGTTTACGATAGATATTGAAATTTTATAAGATTATATAAGATGTGTTTAATTCGAATTGAGACTCTAATATTCTGAATGTGTTTAGTTTTAAGTAGAATTCTTTGACTTTATTTAACCACAAACCATAGTTTATATCCTAAATTTTTTTTTGAAAGACCTTTTGGAAATTACATAAAGAAATCAAGATGTCGAATATTTCACACCTGAAATATTCCTATAGAGCGTTAACCAACTTTGCCTAGGAGATGGTTTTGCTTATTTAGTTTTAATCAAAACACAATTTGCATTCTATAAATACAAACAGAATTTCATAGAATCTGTACCAGAAGATTGCAGTCATGACTAGTATGGACGTATTGCCTGAATGCTTTATTCACAAAATACTCTCTTATCTTAGTTTTCGAGAAGCAGCCAAGTTGAGCCTCGTCTCGAAAACATGGCTACAAGCTTGGTTAGCTCATCCCAACTTGAAATTCAACTTAGTGTCTAAAAAACATGGCTACAACATCAAAATTGTGGATCAAGTAATGAAGAGATATAGTCAAACGAAAATCCCTATTGATAAATTTCATCTTTCAGTTAAAACATTTTCTGCCTTCCCTCATATGGATAAGTGGCTCGACATTGCTCTTCAAAATGGTGTAAAAGATTTGTCCTGTGAGGTTTCTCTCCCTTCATACCCTTACCCTATTTTCAAATTCTTGGCACCAAATTCCTTAAGAGTATTGGTTCTGTCGGGATGTAATCTCATGGATCATTCATTATCTATTACAAAAAGCTGTCATTCTTTGAGAAAGCTTTCTCTAACTGAGGTTGGATTAGACGATAACATGCTTCGAGCTCTGCTCAATTGCTGCCCTTTGATTGATGATTTCATCATTGAGGATTGTCCTTTATTGACAAAGATTGAGCTGCGAAATCTTCAAAATATCAAGTCAGTCTCTGTTAGTTGCTACGAAAACCAGAGTGTTAAAATCCAGGCACCAACTCTACAACACTTATCTTGTTCTGGGTGTTTTCGAGAAGATTCCCCTGTACTGGATATGGTTGAATGTCGAAATCTTAAATCTTTAGAGCTAACAGATATGAGGATATCTGAAGGATTTCTCCAGCGCCTTATTTCTACATCTCAATTCCTTGAGAGTTTGACATTAGATAAAGTTTCTACAATTTTCAAAATTTACAGGAGTGATTCCCTCAAGTTCTTAAAGATTTCGAGGAGTTGTGATAGATTACAGGAGATTGACGCTCCAAATTTGGTATCACTCGAGTATGATGGAGATCAAATTCCTGAGTTTAAGATTGCAAAAAGGTATCGCCAATTGAAGAGATCACAAATATGTCTTGATAGATTGGAAACTTTGAATACTGAATGGTTTGGTGAGTTAAGGAAATTTCTATCAAAGTCTAGCTCTTGGTCTCAAGTTTCCCTTAGTTTTGAGAAATGCAGATGGATCAACATGAAAGATTTAATAGTGAATCATAAAGTTTCAACCCCTAATGTGAATGATTTATTTGTATGTATAGAATCGTCTAACAAGTACGGAACACTTGTGGATGCTTTGCTATGGACTTGTTATCCTAAGAGACTCATCCTAAAATCAAGAATTGAAACGATTTCTTGTTTCATGGATCGTTTAATGTATTTGACATATTCTAGTTTTCATGGAAGCAAATATCGCATTAATCAATTAAACGAAGTAGAAGCCTACAAATTTGAATCTGAGCATCAGTGTGTGAAACTCAAAAGTGGAGAGCTGGCAATGAGGGACCGTACAGAGACGGAGACAGTTTCGTTTGAATTATATTGGTGATGTAGTTGAAGACTTATCACAACTCTGTTTTCTTCTTTTTTTGAATTATATATATGAGACCTCTCTTGTCAACACAGTTTCGTTTCAATGATTTACAACTCATTTTGTTGAATGTACTTTTGAACTATATATTCTGTTATTGCTTTCTCCTTTGTTTGTCCAACTTTCCTCTTTAGTCTTTCTCGAATCGAACTGAAATATTGTTGTACAAACTACATTGCAAGTGACTATCTATTTTATTTTCTAGCTATTTATCTTATATTTACTTCTCTTTATTCTCCTTTCACTATTTTTTATTCTTTCATTATTGAATATTGTGAAGTCTCTCAAATGTTAGAACATTCTACATTATGTAAAATCTATTTTTATGTATTTTATATGAAGCCATGCATAAGTACCCCCTAGACTATGACCGAAATCACAATTAACTAAACTAAAGTCCTATTAATCTTGAACTTATTTTTTTGTAATTTTGTGCACCTTTTTTATTTTCGTGACATCCAAATATCTCTCACGCGCCTCAATTGCGTGGAGTCACGGAATGAATCACGTAACACAAAAGGTGTATAAGATTACAGGAAAAAAAAGTTTAGGAGGTAATATGACCTTAGTTTAGTTAAGGCGTGTCTCTAGAATTTCGGAATAGTCTAGGGGGTACTTGTGCATTTTCCCGTTTATAAAAAAATCAAATTTGTTTAGGTGTCTTATTCAAATTTCATGTTTTATTATTCTAACTTTATATTACATAATTTTGATTGAAAATTTACATTGTTTGCATTCTTACTCATAATGTCTACACATATCTTGTCTCTCCAGACTTCATTTGTACGATTACATTAAGTATGTTATAATTATTTAATTTATATTTGTCAATTAAAACAATAAGACCTTTTTATAAAATTTGGCTTTAGGCCCCTAAATTTGTTGAGACGGTCCTGGATATAGTCAATACAACATATTCTCACAATGTCACATCCAATCTCCAGGTGAACAAATTCTAGTCTTTCAATAAAATTCACCATCCATTTTTTATAAAAGACAAAAGTATTCATTACCTCCCTGAACTTGAAGCTTTTTATTCGGTGTACACCTAAACTAGATTTTGTTTTAATTACCCCCTCAAACTTGTTTATTCCACCATCGCGTACACCTTTTTCAACCACTACTCCTATTGTGACTACACGCGCGCGTCACGTGACAAACGTGGTGATGATGTGGATTTCCACTTGGATAAATAATAGCCACCTAGATAAATTGAAATGGAAAAAAATAAATATCATATTCCAACAACTCTTCCACCTCTCCCACCTCATCTCCGCCTATCACCGCCCTCTCCACTTTGCCGGAACCACCATCCACCTTCGTCAATCAAAAAATTACATCCATGGCTGGAATCCATTCTCCACCTCCACCGTCAAATTTCATAGATACCCAATTCCAAATTACGAAAGCCCTCCTCCAAATCCAAATTTCACCACCAAATTCCTTCCCATTAATTCTCCGATTACTTCTAATTTACAAAAACTATCCAAAAATTACAAAAGAGTAATTGTAATTTATGATTCTTGTTTTATCGAAAATTTAACCTTTTATAAGAGTTTTTGATTTTTTAGAGTCGCCACTTAATTTTTGAAGAAAAATCAAGAAAACTATTGTTTTCAAATAACTTAACAGAGAAAATTGCTTGAAAACATTTAAAGGGTTCGGGGATTCAAATTAATGTTTTAGGAAGGTGTTAGGCACCTAAAACATCCGTCTAAAACGGTTTTCCAGCAACTAACAAATTTGGCTAAAACTTCGCTTTTAACTTGACTTGAATAAAATATTTAGAAGTAGAGAGTTGAAATACTAACTTATTTTTTAGGTCATTTCATTTTGCAAAATTATTTTAATTTTGAGTCGATAAAACATTTACGGCATTCGCGGGGATTCGGATTTTCTAACTTTTAAAAATAACGACAAGTATGCAAACAAATAAGCAAATAAAGTAAAAGAGAGAAATAGAGAGAGAGAGAGGAAAAGAGAATTGGGTCCAAAATCGGGTTCTCTGTCCGCTTTGACCGATTTTTTGACCCACCTGTTTTGGGTTTTTGACCCATTTCCTTTCGTACATGTCCTAGACTAAGCAAATAATTAATACTAAATAAATACAGTAAAGTAAAAGACGATAAGGGTTAATGCCTTAAAATAGATACAATACGAAAAATGCAAAATATAAAACGGGTCTTCTAATTCATCTTCTCCGACTTTCTTCAATTCTTTAAATCTGGGGACCCTTCCATCGGCTTAATAGGTTGACTGGAAAAGAGGAACTTTGAGCCTTTACGGCTCTTCTCATGGAATGCAAAGGAGAGGGTGAGAGTTCACGTTGAAACTCGGACGAATTTTACATGCAGTGAAGAGCAAAAATAAAAATTAGCACTTGAAAATAATATCTCTAAATCATATCTTAAAGAAGATTAAACGATTCCAAAGTAATGAATGTACCTAAGCAGATTACAACTTAACATCTAAATCCAAAATGAGTAAATAAATAAATAGCTTGGATATGAGAAGGCAATGATGTCGTTAATTTTATCTAAAAGCACACATAATAGATAAGCAATAATATCCAAAATATGTAATAATCTTAGAATTAAATATAACAATGATGTAGGAATAACTAAATAAATATTTTAGACCATGATGTAAAACGAAATCAATTTGCTATGGCAAATTAATACACACATAGAAGTATGACAGTAATAGCAACTAAACGTTAATACTAATTAAACTTAAGATCCAAATAGTTAGCAAATTGGGTAATTGACAAATTATCTATATGTATACATATATGCATATAAAAAAAAAAAAAAAATAAATAAATAAATAAATAAATAATAAAAAATAAAATAATAAATAAATAAATAAATAATAATAATAAATAAATAAATAAATAAATAAATAAAAATAAATAAATAAATAAATAAAAAATAAAAAATTAAATGATTCTGGGCAGCGAACCGAGACTACGAGTTTGACGGAGACGATTCCACCACCTCTCCAAACTCAAACAGCCGCAAAAAAATATTTTATAAATATTAAACTATGGAACCAAGAATTCCCAAAAATTTCTGGGTACTCTTTGGTCTCCTCTTTTTTTCCTTCTTTCTCCCTCCCTCTTTGGTGCAATGAAGAGGGGCTTATATAAGACCAATTTTTAGTTCAAAATAGATGTAGAAGCGATGTGGACAAATGCAAAGTCCAAAATTTTCTATTTGAATGGCTTAAAGCAATTGATTAATAGGATGAATTCACATAAATTAATTTAGCGAGCTTCTTAATCTTAACAAAAAATAAAATAATTAATTTAATCGTAAACTTCCCAAATTTATAAAAACCAATTATTTTAAATTGTTTGAGAATTTAAGAAGCTCATGAATTAATTCCTACAGGGGAGGGTCAAAATTGGGTGTCAACAATTCTTTAATAGATTGGGTTCTTCAAAATACTCCTTTTATACCAAATGTTGAGTGATTAGCAACTGGGTTGGAGAAAAGTGAGGAAAAAACCATATGGGTAATGAATATTTTTTTAAAAATTGAGATTTTACGTTTTTTTTATCATTGTAGCTTTATGATGTGACAAAAAATCACTCCCTCATGCGCCTAGTAGAGTGTGATTTCAATTTTTACGCCAGGTGGACAGAAAAGGTGCACGTGTTGGATGAATAAATAAACAAGTTCGGGGGGGGGGGATAATTCAAACGAAATAAAGTTTAGGTGTACACCGAATAAAAAACTGCAAGTTCAGGGGGGTAATGAATAATTTTGCCTTTAAAAAATCACCATGAAAGATTTGACATAATGTTTCTGATTCACTAGCTGGACAAATTCCAGTCTTTCAATAAACATATATCGTTTAACTAATATTATGAAGAAATAACTGATTTATATTTATTAAATTAATATATTTTAATTGAATTGATCATAAAAATCAAAGTATGAAGATTTTACGAACATCATGACATGCATTTTTGATAAAAAGATAAATATATAAATAAAATGTCATAAATTATTAAATATTTGACAAAAAGATAATCTATCAAGTCTAATTAAAAATGACATGCAAATGTAAATTCAAAATTACTAAAACAAATGAAACTGGAAATATTACATAAGTTATAAATTAAAAACAAAAAATTTAACAACTCTTATAACAAATCTCAACACAGCATACATAAATATGATTTTAACTTTTTTTTTAAAAGAAAACATAAGTCTATAACTTACTTAACATAAGCTCTATTTTAATTTAAGAATTAGAATACTAATAAAATTATGTTAATGAGAAAATAAGCATGGCATAAAGAAATAGATAATACGAAAAACTTGCATAGAAACACGTAAAGTAAGGTTGAGAACAAGAAGAAATTGAAATATAATAATATAAAATAAAAAATGAACTTTCAGAATTAAAAAAAAAACTTAAAATAATAGTAGTAAAAATTAAACAAAAAAAACAAAAAAGAGAATCAAAAATAAAAATTAAAAAAATCCATTGGTAATTAAACCATGTAATTACCAGCAATTCACAACT
>CM040618.1:104213659-104239964 GCA_022817965.1 Solanum lycopersicoides
TCTGTGCTCGTGTAGAGCTGTAATTACGAGTCCGGAGACTAAAGGTAAAAAAATTGACGAAAATCTCCAAAAGGTATATCAAAAAAATTTCTAACCAAAATGGTAAAATCGCTACATCAGTTAGCGATTTATTGGCCGGCGTTAAGAAAATCCTTGCTTTGCAAGCGATTTGTACAACCTTCTTTTTTTAATTTGAAATCGCTACCTTGTCAACGTTTTTTGTTATTTATTAAAGTTTTTTTTTAACAAATCGCTGTCAGCAGCGATTTTTTATAACTTTTTTTAAATTGTAAATCGTTGCCTGTGCAGCGATTTTACTTAAAAAATTTTATTATTTTTTTGAAATAAATCTGTCACGACCCGGACTCTGGAATCCGAACCGCCACCGGCGTCGTTTGACCTCTCATAGGTCGCAGACAAGCCTCATCTTGCATTCGTCACATTCATCTAGTTAAATTATGGAAATTTAAAACTTTTTTAAACATATGAAGTATACATAGACTTCATATAGTTATTAACTAGTTATATCATGTACTAAGCTCAACATAAATGAAACAACCATCTACATTAGAAATCAATTCCAAACGAAAATATGAATATAGTATAATAAGTTGTCAAAACGGCCTTACATCCAAAAAGCTTTGAAAAAAAGTGTGAAAGAAAATGCTAGGACAACATCCACTAGCTATGTCTATAACTAAGCTAGACTAAACTGTAGCATCCTCGAAATAGGGAACCTACCAAATGGTCTGGAGAAACGCTGAAGTCCAAAACCGCTGCAAGTGTCGTCAATCTGTCCTCTGACCTGCACCTATAAAAAAGTAAATTGTATAGGGTTAGTACACCACTTGTACTAAGTATGGGTGTATGCACACATACACTGGAAAAATACATAATGGCATATTATCAGGAAATTCACCCGGTGCCAACTGAAGATTTTTGGATTGTCCCTTTGGATAGATATCATGCAGAGAGAAATACCTCCTCCATATGTTGATCCAAGTAAACCCGAAAGAAGGACATGACGGCGTGGAGTTGGTGAATCATTTCCAACAAGAAAAAATAAGTGTTCAGTATGTAGGACTTTGGCCACAAAAAAACTACATGCCCAAATCGAAATGCCCCATAAAAAGTGTTAAGCGTTGTGTTATTGAATTGTAATGAATGTTCTTTCTTATTTAAGGATGATCTGTATTATATAATCCTATTTAGAAATGCCTCAATGCGTGATTTGTTGCTCTTCTTTGTTTCTGTGTCAACACATGTCAAATGTTGCTACAGGATATATTAGATGTGGCAACATATGCAATACATGTTGTCACAGATGATTATATGTAGCAACATATGACTCAAATATTGCTACATATAATCAGATGTAGCAACATATGACTCAAATGTTGCTACATATAATCATCTGTGGCAACATTTGACTGTAACATATAATCACCTGTAGCAATATATATTTTTAAATAATGATTACGTGGGAGTGTGCTTTTAGATATATTAGATGTGGCAACATATGCAACAAATGTTGCTACAGGCGAATCAGTTGTAGCAACATATGCCACATGTTGTGACGGACGAATGCTGCGATATACGCATCAACTGTAGCAACATATGACTCAAATGTTGCTACATATAATCAGATGTAGCAACATATGACACAAATATTGCTACATATAATCATCTGTGGCGATATTTGACTGCAACATATAATCATCTGTAGCAACATATACTTTTAAATAATGATTACGTGGGAGTGTGCTTTTAGATATATTAGATGTGGTAACATATGCAACAAATGTTGCTACAGGCGAATCAGTTGTAGCAACATATGACTCAAATGTTGCTACATATAATCATTTATCCCAATATACTTTTAAATAATGATTACGTGGAAGTGTGCTATTAGATAATACATTTTATTTAATAATTACGACTCTTCAGTTCACTCTGTTGAAACGTCATGTCTTGCAACAGTTCAATATTGTTGGTCTTTATAAGAACACAAGAAGGGAGAGATAAGTCAAAAGTTGTCTTCTCTTCTTCTCTTGTTCTTCATTCTCAAAAATGGTTTCAACTAGGGAAAACCTCTTCGAATCCCTCCCGATTGAACTAGTAATTCTTATAGTTGAAAGGGTTGCTTCATACTCTCTAGAAGATTTAGTTAGTGTTAAATTATGTTCTAGGTTCCTCAATGAAGTTGGTAATTAACTTTCTGTATATCAAAGTTACATTGGCCAGCTTTCCCACTGAACCTACATGGACGAGGAATCAACATGCCAGGTCTTTCATGAATATTTGCATAGCATCGGAGAACTTAGAAGCCTTATACAGAAAAGGCGTGATAATTTTAATGTTTTTAGTTTTTTTTCACCTTGCATCAATTTATTTTGTAATCTTAATGTGTTATTTCTTTTATAGTTTGATTTTTTCAATCTTAATGATCTAACTGCACTGAGAATGGTTAAAAAAGCAGCAGAAGGTGGCCACCGTGGTGCAGAGTGTGTGCTTGCCATAATTTCAATCTTTGAAGGCGGTATTTCCATGAGAGAAGGCTTGATGTACATTGTCAACATGAAAAAAAATATGCCAGTAATAGTGAGAAGATGTCGACATCATTTGCGGTGCATTCTAAATCGAATGTGGATGGAAGAACCTAATATTTTGGGTGTAAGATCCATTTGTTGCACTGTGCATCAACCCCAACAAAATGCCCGCAAGATTGGTTGGCCAAGAGAAAGTGACGATGAAGACGATATTCGTTGCGAATTGTGTATTTGTGATTTAGAACTAGATTATCTAGTTAAATTTCTCCCGCATACTACTGTGTGGGGATAATTTAATCTGTGTTGAAGACGATGTTGAATAATTTATTATTTTTTGTATTTATTTTGAAATTATATATGTGGCAACATATTATATTACATATGGTGAAAATGTTGTCATCACTTGTTTTGTACTTATTTTTGAATTATGATATAACAAATTATGATCGTACACAACACTCTCCATTGTTATACCTTATTATTATTGATGACTTATGTTCTAAATCACTAAAATTTGGCTCAAATTTCCATTTTTCCTTTCCTAAATCGATCAAATCGTCTATTAGTGTCTCCTTGATTTTTCATATGTAGCAACATATGCAGTTTCTGTTGTTAAATTCGCAACATATAAGCAAATGTTGCAACATATATTTATAACAAATGACTCTTTTGGGGCTTAATTCAATTAAATTGTCACGTAATTTGATATGTAACACCAATATATAGTCCTACAACATGTCTAAGTAACAAATTATGGTCGTTAACAACACTCTCCATTGGGTTGTAGCAATTATATTTATAAAGACAATCATCTCACTAGTTCATCATACATTATCCTAGTAAATCCATATGATAGTTATATAACACCCTTCTAAATAGTTGTTCCAAATGTTATACCTTATTATTATTGATGACTTATGTTCTAAATCACTAAAATTTGGCTCAAATTTCCATTTTTACTTTTCTAAATTGATCAAATCGTCTATTAGTGTCTCCTTGATTTTTCATATGTAGCAACATATGAGTTTCTGTTGTTAAATTCGCAACATATAAGCAACTGTTGCAACATATATTTATAACAAATGACTCTTTTGGGGCTTAATTCAATTAAATTGTCACGTAATTCGATATGTAACACCAATATATAGTCCTACAACATGTCTAAGTAACAAATTATGGTCGTTAACACCACTTTTCATTGGGTTATAGCAATTATATTTATAAAGACAATCATCTCACTAGTTCATCATACATTGTCCTAGTAAATCCATATGATAGTTATATAACACCCTTCTAAATAGTTGTTTCAAATGATATACCTTATTATTATTGATGACTTATGTTCTAAATCACTAAAATTTGGCTCAAATTTCCATTTTTCCTTTCCTAAATCGATCAAATCGTCTATTAGTGTCTCCTTGATTTTTCATATGTAGCAACATATGCAGTTTCTGTTGTTAAATTCGCAACATATAAGCAACTGTTGCAACATATATTTATACAAATTTCCATTTTTCCTTTCCTAAATCGATCAAATCGTCTATTAGTGTCTCCTTGATTTTTCATATGTAGCAACATATGCAATTTTTGTTGTTAAATTCGCAACATATAAGCAACTGTTGCAACATATATTTATAACAAATGACTCTTTTGGGGCTTGTGGCCCAATGATAGGCAAAGCCCATTGGTTTTAACAAAAAGTAAAATAGGCCCAACCCATTCTAGAATACGTTTTCATTTTCATTTCAAAAATAGGATTTTCAAATTTTTCATCTTTGCCGCTTCAGTTTTGGCGCCTTTTTTTCACTCTCTCTCCTTTCTCCTGGGATGTCCTATCTCCTATAGGACCTGTCGCTTCACATTAAATGTAATGATCTTATTTGATTTTCTGTCAGTCACTCCCCAGAAAATCAAATAAGATCAATACATTTAATTAGATCGATTTTACATTTATCTCCTGGATTCTATATTTGATTGGCCTTTGGTTAAACTAAATTTCAATACTTCCATTTCAACAGTAAATCTTTTTTCATTAGATCGATTTTTTGTTAGTTGATTTGGTATGATGTCAAATGCTACACTAAGTCGAATTTGTGATGATGAAAATAATACTACGTTGAATGTTAAAATGTATTGCAAACATGGAGATCTACTTTCAATGCAAACTTCATGGTCAAAAGACAATCCAGGTCGCAGATTTTGGTGTTGTCCACGATATCGTGTATGTATGTTTATTTCTAAAATATTTGGAGACTTCAGATCTCTTCATTTTTTTTAATTAAAATTTATTTCTTTGTGGTTTGTATTTTAGGAGAATTCATGCAACTTCTTTAGATGGAGGAATCGTGAAGATGTTGATATACGATCCAAGTTCGTTATTCTCCGATTGACGAACAAAATTAAGGAGTTGGACACTGTTGATGAAAGTCATATCAAAAGAAGTACCGAATGGGGGATGAAAGAGAAGAAAAAGACCAAATGTTGTAGCATCTGGAAGCTAATGTTGGTGTTCTTTTTTCTTTTTTTTTTTATATTTTTAAGCATTACCAAGAAGAATTTTGTAGAGGATACAAAATTATTATGTAGTTGTATACAACCAATACAATTATCATAGTTGTAAAATTAAATAGACTTAGTTTTGCACTCCTGCTCAAACAACAAATTGTGGAATTATATGGCTCAAATGTTGCTACATATAATCATCTGTAGCAACATATGATTCAAATATTGCTACATATAATCATCTGTAACAACATATGGATCATATGTTGCTACATATAATCATATGTACCAACATATGACTCAAATGTTGCTACATATAATCACATGTGTGATAATATGTTTAGATGAGAAATGTTTAGATGGCTAGACACAGGCAGCAGTTTAATACCCACCAATCTTATCCCATGAATCATGAACTACAATAAAAATCCTATGCAAATTAAAGAGAGTTGATATACAGCCCTAGAAGGATCATGCCTGTGTGATAATATTTGTAACCTAGCATGTCGTAAACAACTTAAGGCTTCGTGCACACCACCCCTTCTTGGACCCCACATATGGGATTACACTTTCTATGTTATTGCATGTGATGGAGTAGTAAATACAAATTATAAATTCACTATACAGCCAGAGGACTTCCCGAAACTATAGAATCAACTACAAATAATAAAAAAACAGAAACTATTAAATTGTGTCCTATATCATCATGACTAACCATTTATCTCATCTTTGCATTTCTTGATCAGTCGCTTAAGCACCTATCGATCTTGTTCGTCCTCATATCTCTCTCTATATGCCTTTTCTATATTTATTTTTTTCGTGGATCGATTGACTTATTTTCAACTGTGTGAGATTGATTATCTTTTTAAATATCTTGAACCTAAATCGTAAGATTTGTTATATTTGCCATCATTGTATGGTTCCGATTTGTATTGACCCATGTTCTCAATTCTGTTTAAATGTTTATATGAAAAAATATGACGTCGCTAGACTTCGATTTTAGTAGCTAGATTGTCAATTTCCTTCTAAGTTTTGTGTATTTGTCGAATTTGTATAGAAGATAAAATTGACAAAACTTGAATTGTTTTTTATTTCAGGTCCAACAGAGATTGTATTGTCTTTAAATGTTCTGTTCATCTGGTCATGAAAGTTGAAAGCACATATCCATGGTTTTCGTGTTCTATTTTGGATTTTTGTTTCACATTTTTGTTCTGCTTTCTCAGATGCAGTAACCTTTCTTTATCAGAATTCCTATTGTTATGTAGGAAAAGAGTGTATTAAAACCAATTGTTGTGCTCTTTCTCTGTTGATCCCTCTTTACATGGAATGATTTAATAATAAAGTGTTCCGTGAAACATAAAATATGAAGACAAGTAGAAAGAGCAAGATTATGAGACTTGTACTTTCGGCATCGTTTATAAAACTTTAGACATTTATCCCTCAGTGTTTCAGTATCTTTCTCAAAAGCTTGGATCTATTCAGCCAAGTACAAACTTAAGGACTCACACTTCTGGTCAGAGAAAAGTAAGAATAGATTAGCATATTTCTTAGCCATGGAAAAGGCTTCCAAGCTTCTATTGCAGAAGACACATCAAACTGCTACTATTACTTCTATAGTATGCACGACTCATTTTACTTAAAGGTGCTCACATGCTATTTTTCACATAGAATTCAATCCAATCTATCCCATGTATAATACATTGCATTTGAACCTTGGACAATCTGTTTTCATGTTGGTATCAAGGAAAACAAGTGTGCTAATAGTGTAACAGATGTTATTTGATAGGTACAAATTGCAAAAAATACTAAATTCATTCTACAATTATTTTCGCGTGCAGGGTGAAGTTAACGATTTGTAGTTATTACAATTAAGGCTTCAGCTATAGGTATGTTATTTTTCATCCGTCATTCAAAGAATATCTTTGCTAAATAATTCAAAGAAAGCTCATAATTGTAGAGATTTTATTCAGCATTTAATATGTATTTAGCTTTTTTGTTTGTTGGAGGCCTATAACTGTTCAAGGAATAGGTGCTCTTTAAGATGTAAATGTTTTTTTTTGGTGGTATGGTAATGTTTACGGTTGTTACCAAAAAAAAGAAGATTTGGGTGTGTCTGAAGAGTTTAAGGATAGAAAGTTGTCTTGTTACTGATAATGAGAAAGATAACTAGAAAAATAACAGAAAAATGTCTATCATAGACAAAGTAAGAAACTATTGGTAGCTGGTATAAGTGAAATCATGATCTTACACTTAATGTGGATTAGGCATTTTTTTATTTTTGAATGGGCTGAAATTCCACAAATTATTGGTTTATTATTCATACTAGAAATAACGATAGTATTATCACAATCTAATACATACCTTTCATGTGTGTCTCATTCTGTTTGTGTCTAATACATATATATATATATATATATATATATATATATATATATATATATAAATACACCATAGAATTGCCAGTGAACCTGGCTTGTCACCTTCTGATTCCCCTGGTTTCAGGTAAATGTTATTTTGCAATTATCCCTAATAACATCACTTCCATGTTGATGTCATTAAGTTTTATATAAAAGTGTTTGGTTTAACTATTTGCCGTTTAAGATGAAGGATAGTCTGGTTTAGGTTCTCTGGCTTTGTTGAGTTAACACATTAATTTATGTTTGAACCAATTGATGATGCATCTTTAATATTAACGATAAAAATATTTTTGAGTCAAACTATAAATGAAAGACATTTTTATTATTTTCACATAATTTAAGGGCATTTTTATCCTTTTCCGTTTAAATAATCTCATCATTATTTGATTCTTCTGTTTATAGTACTCTCTCATTACAATCATATTTATAACCAAACTTTGTTATTATATTTATAAAAAAATATTAAGATTGTATAAGATAGGATTAATTAATGAAGATAAATATGATATGAAAATGAGAAAAAATTAACAACGTTGGGCCCGTGCTTGCACGAGCAACTCTTGCCTAGTTTTTAAAGAAGAGGCTCTCACAAAAAAATGTATGTTTATAAAATATAACATATTAATTTTATATTTACACAATATATACACTTGATATGTACTTTTCGCCTCTACCATCATTGCATATAATATGCATATTTATTGTATTTTCAGTTTATGTTCATTAAGTACGCATCAAATATACAATAATTATACATTATATATTTAAATATATAATCGGGATGCAATCACCTATTATGTCACAACAAAAATGTATATCTAATGCCCCAACCTCAATTTCCAACAATTATGTATAATATCTGCATATACACTATAACACAATGTATATAGCATATGTACAGATTTTATGTATGTATGTGTGTATGTATAATGTATATACAACTTTTATACACTACAACAATATATATATACACAACTAAAATACAAGCACCATCCAACTACCAACCCATCATCAATATCCACTACAAAAATTCTTTATTTGAGAAATCATCAGTCACGTAGTGTATCGTTTGTAATTTAATGAATTGTGATATATCAATGTGCTTCGTGTAAGTTGACAGACATCTGGTACCTTGCCAAGTTTCATTTCATTTTGGGGTGTGAAATTTATCACATATAAAGCTTGTTTCAATGGCTTCATACTTAATGTATCGTATTGTACGGTATATTTCGATGAACATAATGTTTGAATCGATTATTTTTAAAAAAAAAGTTATGTCATATAAGGGTATTAAAAATGAGCTCAATTATAGTTAATTTGTTCGATTCATTCAGAATTTTAAGGGTTGGTTCAGGATAATTTGAATTGGGTTCAATCTCAATTCATTCAAGTATTAATTCATTTTAAGAGAATTCTTAATTGAACCCAATCCAATCTTCAATTTTAAAGACTTTTTATTTGAATTTATATAATGTATATTCCTATATTGAAGGTATGAGTTACTATTATTTTATATCTTTTAGAATTTTTCTATCTATTTGTAACTTCTTCTTTTTTTTTTAAAAAAAATCTTTTGTTGAAACTCAGATTATAAATAAAACTTAAATAACAATATATTAAAATTATTGAAATTAAGCGGATCAATACCCAACTCATTTTTAAGCAATGTGAACTTAAGCAAGTTAGGACCCAATCTAATTTATATTTCAACCCATTTTACTGTCTCTAATTTATATCCAACCCGCTCATTTGACACCCCCTAATGCCTCACATCAACAAAGATAAATAAGATACGAGGTAGCATTATTATAAACAAGATAGGATAAATAATAAAATAAAATTATTAAATAAAAAATATAGACATAATAAGAGAGGAAAAGATGCAATCACAATGAATTTGGTTATCACATAAAATAAGATTTTTTATCATTATATAATATTGAATTTAATAATACGCTAAAATTTAAGAAGCAATCAAAACAAACCTAGTATTGATATGTCATACAATACAATAGGCAACAACTGCCAACCAAGCTGTTAAACACTTAATTTTTAAATGACGCTAAGTTTTATGTTGGTGAATTCAACACTGACTAAGCACTTAATTAGCCACAATACACACATTAGACCTTTTAATTTAAAAATCCTAAATTGTTAGATAGCCTTTAACTTATTACTTCCAAGTTATAATGCAAACTCACATTTCCAAGCTATAAATTATAATCATTATGGTGCAAGATAAATAGACAATCCTAATAGGCCCAATAGTCTATCTCAATATCATGATATTATTATTTCTATTTCATTCTTATATTTTTATGTCATGATACATATTTTTTATTACTTTTTTTTTCTTTCAAATAATCACTTAATATAATATTCATGAAATATAAAAAAAAAAATCAAATTCTTTACCTAATATAAAATTATATTTTTCCTAGATTTATAAATAACATAAATTGCAAGTTATTATTATATAATATACAAATTAAAGGACAATTCAAATAAAAGTGAAGTTATGAATGAAATATAATTACATAAACACTTTACTTTCAAGATTATTACGTTGCTTCCATAAATATTTTATGATACATTATGCAGTTCAAAATGAGCGTTTTTATCCTTAATTATTTTATATCTAGCTAAAGATTGTTCAAATAGAATATTTTCATGTAACAAGAACAACTACGAATAATTGAAAAAAGAAATTAACAAGCACAACTGCAATCATGACTACACTAATTATGTGGATCATACATTATATTTTTCTGAATATTGGAAAATCTTAAAAATGACCTACCGGATTACTAAATTATCATTGTGATAAAATTATTATGTTATGTATTGTTATCTTGTATTTAAATTATTATGTCATTTATTGTATTTTTAAATTAAAATTCTTATCTTATCATTTTAATTTTGTGACTTCTTCATAGTGAAAATTAATCATGATATCAAACTATATTAAAGTGACAAAAATTAAAAAAATTAAAACATTATTAATTCGGGATGAAAGTAGTATATATTAAATAATATGTTTTTTAAAATGTTATATTATATTTAAAATGAATTACTAATATTAGAGATATAATTAATGGTCTTATATGAAAAATAATATGTTAACTACAAAATAATAGAAATAATGAAAAAGTGAAACAGAGAGGTGAATAGTAATTCTCCAAATTGGAGAACTACTATTCACCTCTCTATAAATGGAGAATAGAGAGTCATTTAGAGGGTGGTTGGAGAGCTCATTCTCTATTTTACTCTCCAAATATAGAGAATGAAGAGTAAAATAAAGTGGGAGTTGAAATGGTCTAAGTTCAAAACATTTATATTGTTTGAACGACCGCTGAATTGTGCACCGCACGTTGGCCATTACACTAATTCAGTCATCGTGCCCTGATCAAGGGCGGACCCACATACACCCATGAGGGTGCACGTGCACACGATAAATTTTTTAAAAAAATCGTATATATATGTATAGACAGATGATACAATGAACATATATAGTTAATTGTGCACCCTAACAACCAAAAGTTTTTGTGGGTGCACTTGTCGAACGCGCTAACTCTCTGCTGCGAGATTGATTCCCAATGCATGCAACAATTTTTAAACTTTAAATTCAACTTTCTCTTAAAAAAAAACTTATAAAAAATTGCTTTATCAAAACTCATTTTTGCCACCTCATCTGGCCCCATCCCTTTCTTAACCATCAATTTTTTGTCATTCGGTCTCATTTCTTTCTTAGTCAAATTTAAAAACAAATAAAAGCCCTAGCATAATTCTACTAAATAAAATATAAGACTAATTTTTTCTAGCACAACTCTAAATAAAATATAAGATTGCATAATTAAAGTCCTACTTCTATTATCTCTGCGTAAATTGGTAAGTTTTTCTTTATAAGCATATTTTTTTTACAATAATTTGTTATTGATTTTTGTGATTTGAGATGGATAGATTTTTACGAAAAATAATTCTTCTCAACCAAGTGCTAGTTTTAGAAACAATTCTTCGCGTTTTATAGATGAGTTTGATTTGCAGTAATTTAAAACACCGGATCCTGGAGAAAGAATACTCATTGATAAAAATAGCCCTAAAACATGAGATGAAGTGAGAAGACACTATATTCAACAAGGGCCTTGTCAATCGGATACTAATGATAATGAATATCCTCAAACTAGATTCGAAACGAAAAATGTATCGATTTTGTAAGACATGATTTAAGGGTTCATATTCTAGATGGTTACGTTGGAGTATAGTATGAAAAAAGATATTGTATTTTGCTTATGTTGCTAACGTTATCATTGTGCCACACCTAGCATTACCCTTAAGTCACTTACCCTTAAGAATATATATATATATATATTTAAAACCTAATTATTATCATTTAAAAAGGTCATTAAAGTTTGAAATTCTGCCGTGGGAATAATTTGTGTTAGCTTGGTGGAAGATGAATATTAAGGTAAGTTTTAAAAGTCAGTTCATGGTGGTCCTAACTCCTTGATTATTAAAGAGGAGTACAACTAATGGTAACATAATAAATAACTAAACCCCTTTTATTTAATTGAGGAAACAGAACTTTAACACTACTACTAATGGTAGTAGGTAGACAAAACAGTTTAACAGATTCTCTAGCAAAAACAACGCTAACATATTCAATTTCCTCCACTCAACTTTAAATTTCCCTATAATAAGTTTAGGAAATGTAACTTACTAGATTAATTTTGAATAAAGAACTATTCATCCATATTAAGTGAAATCCTTAAAATTAGTACAATAATTTAGCTAAAACTAATTAATTTTGTTAATCTGTAACTAAAACTCTAGCGTCATAATTCATGAAAGATAAATTTATTTTTCTATGTGATCAAAATTATTAAGAATTGTTGAACATGTTTATAAACAAACTATGACTTTCACCTAGAATTTCTTAAGCAATAATTGTTAATCGGGTTTGTACTTATGAAATGAATGACTTAATCAATTAACTACGCCTCAATTCAAATTGATTA
Source organism: Solanum lycopersicoides (assembly GCA_022817965.1). Lineage (NCBI taxonomy): Eukaryota > Viridiplantae > Streptophyta > Magnoliopsida > Solanales > Solanaceae > Solanum > Solanum lycopersicoides. Next base: position 104,226,143 of record CM040618.1, read on the forward strand.
GAGAGATATGAATATCATCAACAAAAGATTAATAATTTGTTGTGTGATTTATTAGTACAAATATGGTACTTTTTCCTTCTTTCTTTTTTTCGTTTTCAAACAATTGGGCCATATTCTTGTTGAATATATATCTAAGATTCAACCTCCGACAAGAATAGTCATCATATTAGAGGAGAAAATAGTCTTGTGGACCACAAGAATTGTTGAACTTAATGAACCATTACTTTGTATTATACAAATATATTTTTAATTAATTTGCAGGACAATAATGGAAGGATGCTATTTATCAAAATATATGGTACGTACAACATAACATGTATATATAAATAAAAATTAGAACTAGTGCATGGTAATGGTGGGAATAAAAATCAATAAGAATTTGCAAAAGCAGCATCACTTTTTGTTGTGGAATTGAGAAGGGTGTGGGCCTCAAATAATTAAATCATGGGAAATTTTTCAAAATGTCAATATTTTAACATTTAATAGAATTCATTGTCAACACTTTTAATATTTAGTAGAAATGTCAAATTTTTAGTTATTATGTATCTTGTTTAAATTTTATTTAAAGAATATAATTGTTAAATTAAAAAAAGGAGAAATTTAGGGAAGAGAATTTTTTAAATAGGAACAACTGCTTAAAAGTCTCATCAGTTACAAAAATTCAAAAGTAAATACAAATTCAAAAAAATAAACACAAAGAACTCATCCCACTTGTTTATCAAATTTCTAGTATCGATTTTTAAATTTTCATTGATAATACTCAATTTATGTTGAAATGAATTTGATTAAATCGTGTTTTTTAAATTTGTATTTTTTAGAATATTGTATCAACCTCAACAGATTGCAGTATTTTCATTATGTATGGTATTCTTTTTTTAGAATCATGTATCTTTCTTTAATCGTATTCATATGTAATGACTAGATTATATTGGAATACAATTCATAATTTTTTTGTAATACAAATAAAAGAAAAATATATTTGGCAATTATGTAATACAATTTTGATAACTAGGATATAATTTTAGTTTTACTATGCAAGTAAAATACCAATTTTAATTTAAATGGTAAAGTGAGCACATAACATACAAAATTTGTTGATATATGAAAACATAATAATAAGAAATACAAACTTGTTGTCATTGAAATTGAGACTAAAATACGAAATGAGCACGATAAATACTCACATCAGTTGGAATACAAAATTGACTTTTTTGGTATATCATTATGATGAACACAAAAAAATATAAACTTTTCTGAATACAATGTGAGAGTTAAATACAAAATGATCACAGTAAAATACTCATTACAATTTGATATTCAATTTTAATTTGAATTGTAAAGTGAACACATAAAATATAAAAGTTGTTGGTATACAATTATGATGAAAACATAATGAAAAAGAAATACAAATTTGTTGTCATTGAAAATTAAGATTGAAATACAAAATGAGCACAATAAATACTCACTTCAGTTGAAATATAAATGTGACTTTGTTGGTATACAATTATGATGAATACAAAATTAAAAAAAATAGAACTTATTTGTATGCAAAGTGATATTAAAATACAAAATAAATAAATTAAAATACAAAATTATCGTCATTTGTGTTCTAAGTTTCAATTGTGATATTTGAAAAATAAAACATTGTTGATTAAGTTGAATACATCTAGTAATTCTCTTAGATTCTGCCATTGGAGAGTGATCTAGAGTTTATCAAACCCAAAAAATGATTTCAACTACAAACAATAATTTTGAAAGATTTATACAAAAATAAAATCATAAAACAAATATTGAAAAACGGATAAAGACTCATATTTTAATAAAAGAGATTGTGTGAATATCTTTATAAATATATTTTTCTGGAAAAAATAATAATAATAAGAGAGGCAGATTTTGAAATGGAGAAGAATTGGAAGACAAAAATATGAGAGAAAAAATTTCATTTTTTAAAAAACATAAGAGAGGATTAATTGGAAAATTTGTAATTAAAATGAGATAAAATAGAAAGTAAATTAGAATACACAATCCTTTCTAAAATAATGACATTTTTGACATTTTTACTAATATTTATAAAATATGGAGATTTTTACTAATTAAGTTAAGTTATTTGACTAGTTTGCTAATTTTTCCTTAAATCATTGAGTCAAAAAGTTCCTGTTCAAAATAACTCAATTACTTTGGAGGAAATTTCAAAACCAGCTAAGACTAAGAAATATAACCAAACTCTTTAACTATAGTTTATTTAATTATGATTCATAGCTACATGTTAGAAGTAAGGGAGGTGTGAGCGAAATTTAGGAAAAAGAGAGAAGATCGCTAGATACAATTGATTTGTATATATGATCGATAATTCTATCACAAATATAATTTATTTGTACATATAAGAAAAAACTAACCATTAGATGGAGGAGAGATGCCAGCGAAATTGGGAGAGGGAGAAGTGAGGCGAGCAAGACCTAGAAGAGAGAGGTACAATTGATTTGTATATCTGGTTAATAATTGTACAATTGCTACAATTGATTTGTATTGATAAATACAGTTGTATCAGAGACTATTGTATTCAATTTGTGATGCAAATAAATTGCATCAAGTGTATTAACGAATATAATTTGTATCAATAAATACAATTATATTGTTATTGTAATTCGTAACAAATTGTATTTGTATATAGGTGCATTTGTATTAATTTGTTGTCTTCTGTATTGTATTTATGTATTACCATATGTTTGTGTTACCATTTATATGAGTCATTGACTGCTATCATTTGTATTTATATTGTAAAAAGAGAGGAAGAAATGAGAGAGAAAGGATAGAGAGAGGAGAGAGGATATATATATATATAGAGAGAAAGTTCTATAATGCAATTATTTTAACTATTTTACTTTTTGAATGAATTATTGCCTTTTTTTCCTTTGAATGAATGTTTTTTTTTTTTTAAAAAAAAAATGTGTATGATTAACAACAGAATAGCTGAACTAAAAGCAATAACACTCATACCACTTGATGTATATTTAGTTTGGTTTAATTTTACTAATTTAAAAATTGATTAAATTAATTTGTACGATCTAAATCGACCCATAAACACCCTTAATTTTTAGTAATGTCATGTTATATTTTTTAATCAATCCACTCCACGACGAAAATTTTGTATGTATTAACCAATTGAACTGGCCAGCGGAGATAAACGCATTATAAGGGAATGGAATCTTTCACACAAATGAGATATAAGGTACTATATCGAATATTCTGTATATCCTAAAAGTATCGATGACTTTAATTAATTAAAATATATAATTAAGTACTGTTTAAAGTTGAATTAACTTGAATAATTAGGAAATTAACAAGTAAAAGGACAACTACAGGAAGACCAAATTGCTCTAATATAAAATTCCTCAATGTGTGGAATGACAAGTCAAAACCCTAGATGGTTTCTCAAAGAATAAGATGAACACCGTACCAGTTTGTATATATTTTTTTAATATTCAAGCCTGACATTATAATTATATTAGTTAAGATGTTAATCTTATATTAATTAATTGATTAATCAATAGTGTTTTGTCGCTAATCTCATTGAGAAACATAAGTATGTCTTTTCTTTTGATCTGGCATGATTTATAAACGAATCTTTAAGCTATAATTGATTAATAGTTCCGACAACCTTGGATAACTTAAATACTCATTAAACTTATTAAATAAATAAGGGTAAACATGTTATTTTCTAATTGTCAACCCATACTTTGTTATCGAGTAATTAAATAATTTTTGAGATATATATAGCCAAATGTTGAAAGATGAAAAAACCAACTACGTTAATGAAATTAGTGTAGAGTATAATATACGTAGCCTGACGAAAAAGAACAAATAGAAACAAAAGGAAACAAGTCTGAAAAATATTTTAACGTAGGTCGAAATTATTGTTACGATATTAAACTTTATGGAGGACATTTTTACCCTTGTACTATTTAATAGTGTATTTTAAAGGTATATATATGTGTCACATAGACATATTATTATTTATAATAACAATATTTATGATGTCCACGTGAACATATATATACCTTTAAAATACACTATTAAGTAGTGCAGAGATAAAAGGTACTTTCCAAAGTTTGATATTGTTACAACAATTTCAATTAAAATTCAAATATATTTCAGATTTTTTTTCCAAATAAGTATCTGATCTAAATGATTGATCAAATCCCCAAAGCTAGTTGACGAGAAGATGTCTAATACACACCAAAACGGCAAATGCGCTTTCCGCAACTGATGTGGGACAACCCCGCAGCCACACCCTCACCCCTCATAATTAGATTTGTTGAACAACTATAATATGAATATCTGACATCGAATAAATTAACATTAAAAATTAAGATAAGTCTAACTTTAATTGCAATAAAAAATAAATTTTAAATTCTAACTCAACGTCAAACACTAATTAACTCATATAATGAGTATCTCTACTTAGTTATGTATTTTAATTTTTCCTACAAAATATTGAAGCACAAAATTACCTACTATTAATTTATTTATTTTTTATGTATTGATTAGACTCTGACGTCTTATGTAAAAAGAGGTAAAAAATGTTGTCCATTGGAGAGCAACTATATACTATATTAAAACTTGAAGGTAGATTTAATTAATTAATCAGTTATTTGTCTTCAAATGTTAGTAGTTAGTAGCCTCCAAGATAGAAGAATTTTGTCTAACGTTAGGTGAAGTAACTAGGAAAATTTAGTACAATTAGAGACCACATATTAATTTGAGAATTTTTTTATGATGAATAAGAATTTTTCCCAAGACCTTTGACTGAATTCAGCCAAAAAAAAAAGAAAAGAAGAAGAAGAGGAAAACAACAACAAGAAGTTTCATAGTGCTACGCCATTAAAGTACAATGTTTGTTGAAAGTTGACAAGCTGTTCAAACCCTATACCTCTCAGAAAGTGAGTCAAAGGAAACATAATTTGAATTTATAATACTCACAAAGAAACAAATAAAATTTTAGTTATGTCATTTCATGTAATGCTATGGAGGAGTCCTATTTTATTTATAGGTTGAGTATATACATAGCACTCGTAAGTTTATCGCATATTTCACTTGAACTAAGTTATATTTCAATTAATTATCTTAACTTTTAATAAAGTATTTTAATTTCGATTCAATTTTTTTCTTTTGTGTAATCTCATTCGCCTATTAGGTGGTTAAATTACTCCATAAAATATGTTATCTCTTTTAATTATACAATCGCCTCAATAAACCAGAAAAAATAGTACATTTTCTATTTGAGATTAATACATATAATTAAAGTTGATGTCATATATATTTTATGTGGTTATAACATATAGATTCAAACATGCACAAAAGTTTTTCTGAAATTTGAACTGAAAGTGTATGATATTAAACCACTTTATTAGAAATTGAGATATTCAATTTGAATATCTAATTCAAATTTAAAACTATATATTAAACCTATTTTATATATACTTACAATTCTTGGAATAGCTTGGAGGAATTTTCTTGCATCCTCTCTGAAGTTCTGAATTTTGAAATGTCAAAATAATATTAACCTTTGTCAGCATCTAAAATATATTTAGGGCATCCAAATATTGTTTCATATTTGGATGCAATGTTTTTTTTTTTTTTTTTTTTGAAAAATAAATAAATTGCTATTGGAATTTTTTATTTTTCATTTATGATATTAAATTTAAAATATGTAAAATTATGTTCTTTAATATTATTATTTTAATATGTCGGTGAAATATTAGAATTAAACGTTTTAAAAATATATACTTATTTTGAATAAATCAAAAAAAGTAAATTAAAACCAAAGAAAATAATTTGTAAAATGAATAGGCGACCAAACGCCTAAATAATGTAAGCTTTAGTAGCTATTGATGAATGGATCTGGCAGAAAGGCAACAAGGGGACCCCACCATTACTCTGCCGACGAGTCGGCATTTTCAGATGACACAATAATATTCTACAACTAACACACCACGTGGTTGCTTCATATATACATGTATTTCTTTTTCATAGTGTTTATATAGAGTTTAGATTAAATTCGAATTATATACTATAAAATTTATTTATTTTTATTAAATTTATATTAAAATTTAAATTAAATTTGAATTATGTATTATATAATATATTTGGGATGACGCTCTCAATAGATTTTCTTTATATTCATGATTTGAACCTTAAACTTATAATTAAGAGTGAAACTGTGAAATAATCTTATCAGTACACCACAATTTATTTTACTTCACTTCCATCTTTATGAAATATATCAATATTTGTATTTATTTCACACATAATATAATTTACATTTGAGCTCTGATTTAGAGTGTCTTCATGAATTCGACACTACAATAAAAATGATCATTAGCGGCATTTAATTCTTAATTGCCGCTAAATATCTATTATTAGTGGCAATTGTCACTCTTTGTATATGTCCCTAAAGTTTTTAGCGACATTGGTTCTAATGACACTTAACTAATGCAGGTAAAGACTTTAACACTCTTTATTAGTGTCAGTATTTAATATCGCTAAAAGTTATTTTTATTGTAATGTCCTCTACGATACATCAGGACTAATTAAAAGGTTACATATCTTTGAAACCAATATTTTAAAATCATCAGGAGATATATGATACTATCACGTCAATTACTTTTTGTTTATTTTGTTTAAATTTTATATGCAATGTTTATATAGAAGATTGCAGGTAATTATATATACCCATGTACTAAACTTTATTAACAATGTTTATATTGTGTAACAAAAGTTTGTATTGGGTGCGATATTTAAAGAAGTCGGTTTCGTAACACTTTGAAAATTTCTAAGTTAAGATCTGAACCATTCTTCATTGGTGTATAAGTTCGTATCAAGTGATTCTTCAATTGTTCTTAGGTGTTAACGTCAATTCTTTAATGTGAGAATGAATTTTGGTATGAATTAAGGTCACAAGAGTCCCCTAGCACAAACTTGAGTTGAAAGCTTTCATATTGATTAAGTTTTGATATAAGATTCCACTTACGTCAACTTTAAACGATCATATCTCTCAGCACATAATGAATTATGTTGTCCATGACCTATCAAATAAATTGTCTATAAGTCATCTTTCCAACGTCAACAAGTTTACCTTGGTACGAGTTCGAAGTAAAAACAGTACAAGAACATGGTGAATTACCTAGGGATTTTCATACTAATCCACTGAAAAATCTCCATGTAATTCACATTTTTCTTGTAGAGAAAATCATGCCCATTTTAGTGAAGTTCTATCAGAAAGTCGAAGTTCTAAAGATGACAACTATCTACAGTAACTCATAAAAATTGGAGTCCTCCAGACGCAAGGAGGCCTCACTAAAAGGTGACGAGTGGATAAAGTGATCTCAACAGAACTATGTTGAAGATCCTAAGTACATGAATCTGTATCATAAAAAGATGCAGATCGAATAACATCAGTACATTGAATGATTGAGTATGTAATATAACTGAATAACAAATAACTTAATTGAAAGTCTAAAGGTAACTCAACTAAAAATATATTATATATCATGACGAAAAATCATTTAAGCTCTTATTGTAAGGATGTAATAATAGCAAATACTAGACTGAAATGTGTGTGTGTGCGCGCGCGCGCGCCATTACTATAAGCTTCGTGATGATACAATGTCTTACCCATGTTGTGAAAGCCTCCCTATACTTTACCAGAGTATAGAACGCAACTGGACTAAGTATCTACTAAAAAACCTTCTTGAGGCTAGGAGTCGCTCGTCTTGCAGTGGAGTCACTCATATTGTAGTGGAGTCGCTCGTCTTGCAGCGCGATCCTATCTATGTTGGCGGCGTAGGTTATGAAGTTCGAGTTATCTTAAACCTTACTTAAATTGGAGATCAATACTACTCTTAAAATATAAATGTGTGCTCATTTAAAAGTATTCTATGGATTGAGAGAATTTCTCAAAAGGCCTCTTTTAGAGGTAATAAAGTTGTACTATCTTTTTGAAAACTCTTTATACTTTTATGAAAACGGTGCTCTCTTTTTCAGTGTAAAAATGATACATTTGAAACCATTTAAATTGCCTTAAACTCTTTTTGAAAATAATGCTTTAAACTTTTCTCTTAAACTCGCTTTAGTTTCAAAATCTATGTAAGGAAGATTACTGGCTCGAAATACTTGTAGTAAAACTCAATATATAGGGTTCATATGGAACTACAATCATGAATAATAATTCAACAATTCAATGCATAAAGTATCACAATCTCATAGTAAAATTAAGGGTAAAATCCTAGATTCAGTTTGCTGTTTACCAAATTGAGAGGTAGGGCGTGAGGAAGATCTAGTCCAACATTATGAATAACCTTACATACTTGATTATGAAGCTTATAGACTAGAAACTTTGGTGAGACAAGCAGAAACGTTGTTGGTAGTAGCATTTTGAGGTATCGCGGGTCTCGTCCCAGCATTCATTTTTATACAGTAGAGGCTTTATAGATGGACAGTTTCGGAGAACCTTTCAGTTTCAAAGGTTTTATTTAAAACCTATGTTTCATACTTAGTATATTGAGAGAGTTTTGAGATTAAGTAAATTATTGTTAAACATTTCTTTCATTTTGATGTTTGTGTATGCTTGAGTTAGTCTTCCACTTGTAATCAGCTAGGATGAGAGTTCGTTTGGGGACCAACAATGGCTCTCGAGTGTCAATCACGTCTTGGATGTAGGCTCGGCAAAGATACCCTTCACAATTATGATGAGAAAAATATTTAAAAGATTTTGTGGGGCAATGGTCTTTAACCATACTCATGCATGCATTAAAATCCATCACATTACTAATACCTAGAAATCCATGGTATTAGCAGTACACACCTTAATAGACAATAGAATATATAACTAATAATAACATGAAAAAGTGTACCAAACAAAATATGGCTAAAATATAGAGTTTATACATGCATTGTATTTACTAATACACTCTACCAAACGATCCCTAAGTCTTTATTTTATATAAATTTAATTGCTAAGACACATGTAGATTTGACCTCATACAAATTCAACTATACCATTTTTTGGATAGTCAAGTTAAATTTATATCCTGAATCCGACTCAATCAAATCAATTGATTAGTTAAAGCAACACCATTATTCAACACTACCTATTTGAAAGTGATGGGAAAATATTTTAAACTAAAATGAAAAAGTCCAATTGGCCACCTTATTACAAACAATACTTGGAAAACCAAGTTTGACTATAATATATATATATATTACAGACGCCTCTCTACCATTTGACAACACATAATGTCTCAACAAAACATAGGTGGTGCAAGCTCTTCAAACGATGAAGGAGCAGCAGGTAGCAGTAGGGAACAAGATCGTTTGTTGCCTATAGCTAACGTTGGTCGCATAATGAAAAATATTCTTCCACCAAATGCAAAAATATCAAAAGAAGCAAAAGAAACAATGCAAGAATGTGTGTCTGAGTTTATTGGATTTGTGACTGGTGAAGCATCCGATAAGTGTAGAAAAGAGCGTCGGAAGACGGTCAACGGCGACGACGTTTGTTGGGCTTTAGGAACATTAGGGTTTGATGATTATAGCGGAGCTTTGAAGAGATATTTACATAGATATAGAGAGAGTGAAGGTGAAAAAGTTAGTCAAGGACAAGCAGAAGGAGGAGGATCAGGATCTAATCAACCAAGAAATTATCTTGATTAATTATATTAGGGTTTTTATTTTCAATTCTCCATTTTTACTATTCAATTTGTTTAAATGGAATCATATACAATAAACACATCCATCATTTTCAAAGTTAATTTGAGTTCTCTTTTCTTGATTTTTCTAAGAAGTTTGATTTCTTTTTATAAGATCAATTTTTTTTGGGGGGTATGGGTTCAATTGATATTATCTAGCTCTTTACGGAAAAAAACTTGATTTTATGCTTTTTTTTTATATAAGAGATCTTCGTTTTTAGATATAAGAGATCTGAAAAAGTCATTTTCTTCTACTCAAATTGTAAGAGCGCCAGAGATCTGAATTCCTCCTCAAGTATATATGCCAGGTTAGTAGATTGAACTATGTATTTGGTATGTGGAAAATACTTTTTAGGATATTAGTTTTAATTTTTCTGGTGATCAAAGATCCAAAAATATTTTACATTAAAAGGAGAAAAATGATTTTCTTCCCTTATATTCTCTCCAATAATAATCTATATAAATGTTTTCTAAGTTTTACAAAGTGTTTGATAACGAAAATATTTTCCTTCATACCAAACACACCTTTAGTACTGGTTTTATTTTGTCTCGAATTAATTCTTTTAATTTCCATGAAATTTTTCTACTCTATATGTTATTACAAGTACTGTTGATGAGAACTAATTTGGTCCTTAATTTAAGCTAACTTTCCCTTTCTTCCTTATTGTACTGTTTGGTTTGAAATAGGAATTAGGAAAGTGAAAGAATACAAAGAGAAAAAGATTAAATCTAGTGTTTCGACATATTCACATTTCTTTTCGTTTCTATCCAAATTAATCAACATGTTATTTTCAATATTATAATGAGTCCACATATATATCTTGATTTAATTCAACCACATCAATTATTTATCTAGGAACTTGAAAGGTCATTTTCCAAAATTACGTGAAGGAGTAGTTAAGTATGATCCTCCAAAATTGATATATAGTTGAAGATATTGGAACTTGGTTAATATTAGACTTAGATACTGATATATATGAGATAGAAAGTTTAGTTAAATGAGCTGTGGACCCATTGTAAGTGACTCATATACTAGTTAGAGAATTAATATATATATTAACATTGATGATCATGTCCTTTAAATGGATCCAAAGAAAAGAAGTTGAATAGGGTGTGCATTTGATTTTTTGATTTTCCGTTGTCATTGAAAGTCATCAAACATTGTATGTACACCAAAGTTAGCCAAACAGTCCACAATCTTATTTGCATCTTCGTAACAGTGTTGAATGGTTGAATCTATCCATAAAACTTAAAATATAATATTAAAAGTAAACCAACTATAGATGTCCAACATAAAATAGAAACTAAATTGTAATGAAAGACCATAATTAAAAAGAACAAATTACGTGATTTACTCCAAACTTAATTCTAAATCTAAATTTTATACAAAATATGAAGTTTGGTTTTCTGGATTTTTATTTTTTAAAATCCATAACTGAATCAAAAACCAAACAAAATAATTATTAACCCAACATTAAACCATAAAATCAATCCAAATTAAAATTTAATTTGATTTGATTTTTTGATTTAATTCGAATAGTACAAACTAGTGAATTTAGATATATGTTAACACTTCACTCATGTAGATCATAGGGTTATTAGGGTTTCCCAAATTTTATGCATTTTGGTCATGACCATTATACTATTCAACAGTTTAATTGGAGAATGGAATAAATTCCCAAAGGATTTACTCAAGGTAAATAGAATGTTGATTGGAACATGAAGGAGACAAGAAGATGGCAAACGAGCAAGTCTAGGAATGAGAAACCAATGACAAGAGGGATAATGTTTTGTAGGACGAGAAAGTTGGTCATTATCCTATGTATATCGAACTATGAAATAGCTAGCTAGCTAGCCTACAATTGTCTAGTGACATTTATAGTGGATGACTCAGTTGGTTTGGAGTTCATTTCCATGAATGATTTAAAATCGATTTTTCTTCAATTATGAATTTTGGATCGATCATCACTTTCATTATAAAATCTAGTGTGGTTTACATCCATGGGAGTGATTTGCAGGTTATTACATAATAAAGGTTTTATCGGGTCACACAAAGTGCTCATCGAAGGGTAGAGGCGATGGCAGAGATTGTAGCAATTGCGGGTTATCCTAAGGTGGGTTCAAATATATAAATAAATAAATAAATATTTATGAGATAAAATTTTTGAGTTCGATTGAACTCGTGAATTACCCTATTGCGCATGATGAAGATATAGTCATTCACGACATTCAATTTAGAGGATATAAATTATGCATTGTGAGATAACTTTTATTTGTATTTGTTTTGAGAAAAAGTCTTTTTGACCAGAAAATTTGACCATAATGATAAAATAACATATTTTACACTATGTTATTGTACCTTTTCGAATATTTTATCCTTTTAACTGTATATATTTTAACTAAAAATGGGGGGAAAATCCATTTCTTTTAAAATAAAAAAGATATTATAGATTTTTTTAATTTCTGGCCATTTAGCATTACCCTATATATATATATATATATATATATATATATATATATATATATATATATATATATATATATATATATATATATATATATATATAGTGTGTGTGTGTTTTGATAGACATATTTTTTTTTTACAAGTGGCATGAATGATGAGTGGTACTAACATTGAATCATTTATAAATTTTCATTAGTGAAACTGTAGTTGACTGTACTTTGAGAATTAATTTATGTGTTAAGATAGATTTAAGAAATTATTAAATTTGTGAAAAATAGTTATCTGATTCACAATAATTTTGCCAACTTCAAGAGCTCAAATTTGTATTGCGCGAAATTGAAGAATTACACCGCCCCTGCCCTATACCGTCTTATTGCCATCCCTAATCGTGACCTAACACATTTATCGATCGCCTCTCAATCGATCTCGATGATAAACAATCTTCATTTACTTTTATTTTACCACCTTCATCATTACCCATCTCAAACACCTTGATACATTTCAAAATCCTACTAATAATGAAGAAGACCTACAACCTCAATCATCATGAATTTAATATTATCACAATCTATTGAATTCGATTTTTTTTTTTAAAAACAATTCATTATACGTACACAAGAATATTAATCTATGATATTCTACATGACCTAGTAATTTACTAGATTATATATTTTCATCTAAGTGTGAAACAAGTTGTCCAACGTGTTCCAACAAAGCAGTAAGGACAGTAAGTAAAATCACAATATTTTTACGTAGAAACACCCGACTCAAAAAGTGTAAAAATCACGACTTGTATCCTTACAAGATTTAACTTCAACTTCACTAAATCAACTACGAGCCTCCATAAAAGATAGATTACAAACTTTGCACCTACCTTAACTTCAAGTTATGGATTTGAACTACAAACTCTTGTAATCCTAGGAACTAACTTTAATTCCTAACCTTCAACACAAACCTTTCAAGGTATGTGTTCCCAACTCTTCGAGATATCACAACCTGAAGACAACACTCCTAATTCAGTTTATAACTCACTGAACTAAGATTATATCAAGACTCATTCACAAAGAAAAACTCCTAACACATAAAATCTGTAAAGGATCAGGTTCTCCGATGTGTTCCTTTAGTTCGTTGGTAGCACTTGTGAAGTCAATTTCCCAATTGTTCCTTTTGCTCTGTAAATGCACAAGTATTCTGAACGACTTCACTTCTATTTAAGCACAATTCTTCATAGAGTTATTGTTTACTTCAAACTCTTTATTGACTTGAACTCTCTTGACTTAGAGTTCTACTTCGAGTAATACTCCTTCTTCAATTCAAACTCCTAGCTTATTTGGACTTCTTCTTCAAATTACATGATTCATTTGTATTGTAGTCGAACTCCAACACTTCAATTCAACAGTAACTTGAAGAGTTCTACTTTAAGTGAGACTCCTTCTTCAATTAAAACTACTTGCCTCTTTAGACTCCTCCAAATCAAACTCATTGATTCTTTTTCTTCAATTCATCAGATGTTTATTTTCGCGGGGTTTTTCGTGAAATATTATCCATTCCTTTATTTCTGCACTTCTTGTCTTTATTCATTTTAGAAGCTTTCTCGAATTCAACAGCTCGT
>CM040618.1:104240964-104252856 GCA_022817965.1 Solanum lycopersicoides
CTGAGATTTCCCACAATTTCATCAAGTGTCATGATAGAGATATCTTTCGCTTCTCTTATGGCAGTTACTTTCACATCCCATTAGTTTTTAGGAAGAATCCTTAGCACCTTGTCAACCTGCTCTTCAGTAGTGAGAACTTTTTCTAGTGATGACAACTCATTTATCAACTTAGGGAGTCTCGTAATCATTTCTAAGAGAGCCTCGCCTTTCTTCATCTTGAATGTTTCATATTCAGTAAATAACATGGCTACTCTGAATTTCTTTACCTGACTTGTTTCTTCATGAGCATTTACCAGTGCATCCCAAATTTGTTTAGCCGTAGTACAATTTGAACTCTGTTGTACTCATCTGGTCCAACACCACAAACAAGAATATTTTTGGTCTAGGCATTTTTCGTGAGAGCAGCTAAATCTTCCGCAGTGAAATCAATCCTTACCTTTGGTACTAAAACTCCATCAACAGTCTTCATAGGAATGGTAGGTCCCATAGTTATCCTATCCTACAATTCCTAATCATCTGCTTGAATGAAGTCCTACATGCGTGCTTTCCACCAGCAAAAGTGAGACCCATTGCATATTGGGGGTCTAACAGTTGATTGCCCTTCGCTGTGACCCATAGGTAGTGCAGAGTTCATCTCGATCTATTCTTAAGTGATTAACTTTTGACAAGAAAACCTGCTCTAATACCAATTGTTATTCTACACGACCTAGATTGGTTTACGTTTACTAGACTTTTCTTAAGAGAACCAAGTTGCCTAACGTGTTTTGAGAAAAGTGTAAAGACGGTACAGTAAAAATGCAGTATTTTACGTGGAAACACTCGACTCAAAAGGTGTAAAAACCATGACCTGGTTCCCAATAAGATTTACCCCAACTTCACTAAATCAACTACGATCCTTCGACAACAATTAAAATTACAATAGTTTCTCTAAACTAAAGATCAACTACTTAGTCTTAATTATACCACACACCTCCAAGGTATGTGTTCCCAATGTCTTCGAGTTGCCCTCAACTTGAAGACTAAAATCCTAAAATCAGTTTATATCTTAATGATCTATAAATTACAAATGCTATGAAAAATTCCCAGATCTGTTTTTATGTGTTGCTTGATTAGTAGCACTTCATAAATCAATCTCTCAATATTTTTCTTTGTAAGTGCGTGACTTCAATGAACGCCTCTTTTTGTATTTATTCTTATCTTCTTGAAGTCTTCTATTCGGTCAAGGACTCCAGGTTGTTTCATACCTCTATTGCCTTTTGAATTCTTCTTGTAGTGAGTCTCTTTTATAAGATAAAAGTCTTTCTTGAAAACGTTTCTCTTGAGTTGACTTTGCCAACGTGTTCCATGTAATCTGTCATTTATCAAAACACTGCATATCCCAACAAAATCACCCTTTTTGATGATGACAAACTTATGACAATTTCCTTTCCTGTTAGCTTTATACTTTAACCTGTAACACTTAAGCATGGAACATATATGGCAAAACAATTTAGCTATGGGTAATAAATATTACACTCCCTTTACTTTTTCCCCTTTTGGCATCATCGAAAATGGTTTCAAAGTAAGAGACAAAATATATAAGAAGAATGAGATAGAATCTAACCTGCACCAAAAGATTGGTTATCACTATTCGAACCAGAGTAGCAATATAGTTAATCGCATAGACAGAGTCACAAAAAGCAAATCAAGAATATACAGCAACCAAACACACATAGAGTACACTCCAACAACATTCAATGTCTTAAAGAAATAAAACACAACATGCAGACACCACAAAATAACATAGTCCAGTAGATAGTTTGGATAGAAGGAAGAGATCAAAAGACTGATTTTGGGAGGGAGCAAAGAACAACTGGGTTGGTGGTTAGACATTGGCATTATGAGCAGCCCTCTCTCTAGAAAGTTCATTTTGCAGCTCCACTATATGTGCTTCCAAAGTGGTTGTCTCCAGTCGATGAGCATTCTCTATAATAAGAAGTTGATCCTCCTTGGAAGCAAGCTGTGTTTTAAGGCACTGAAGTGGATTAGCAAGATTCCTCATAGAATTAGGTAAGGTCATATGGTTCACAGTACCCACCACATCCTTTATTGTTTGAGCAAACCACACCTGAATAGGCACATGAAATGCCTCAAAGATTGGAGTCATCCAGAACCCATATGGCAGAGAATGTCCATTTTCATCCTGATGGATGACCTTATGCATATGTTTGATAATCAATAAGGGTAAGTCGATAGGAACTTCAGAATCTAGTAGCTCCATAAGAGTCAAATCCAGAAAGTTGGCCTTTGTATGACGCTCTTTCTTTGGAGAATGATTTTGTGGACAACATCAAAGTATAACTTGTGTAATGGAGACATCTCCTTTTTAGTGACACCACGATGATGAGTCAAATGAGGCTTAGAGAAAAACTTCTGCGAGATACTTAAAGGAATATGTGTGAGGAGGTAAAGGAGGCCACTCAATTTTCACATAATGACCCCACCCTTGTGAAGGGATGTCCAAAATATAAGGAATATCGGCAGGAACCAAATGAACAGATGTACCACAGACAGTAGATGTGAAAGAGAGTTCATCACTTTTCCCATTGATATAGACCTCATTGATCTTTTTCTTGGACATTTTACGTTGATCAGCTTCTTGAAGGAAAAGATCAGACCAACCTTGAAACTCCAACTTAGTCAATAGAACATCCATTTCAGGACCCCCAAATCCATTTCTATTTTGATCTTCATCTTGGACTTGAACTTGAACTTAGACTTGATCTTGATCTTGATCTTGGACTTGGACTTGAAATTGTACTTGATCTTGATCTTGATCTTGGACTTGAACTTGGACTTGTACTTGACCTTGACTTGAACTTTATCTTGATCTTGACTTTTTAGTTGAATTCAAGGGCTTGGAGCTTGATCATGAATATGGTGGTCTTGATCTTGTTCATTCTTGAACTTGATCTTGATCATTCTTGAACTTTATCTTGATCTTAGACTTTAACTTGGCACCTCAATGGTTGGTTTACGTTTACTAGAATTTTCTTAAAGAGAACCAAGTTGCCTAACGTGTTTTAGAAAAGTGTAAAGATGGTAAAGTAATAACGCAATATTTTATGTAGAAATATCCGGCTCAAAAGGTGTAAAAACCACGACCTGTTCCTCAACAGGATTTAGCCCTACTTCACTAAATCAACTACGAGCCTTAGACAACAATTAAGATTACAATAATTTCTCTAAACTAAAGATCAACCACTTAGTCTTAATTCTAGCACACACCTCCAAGGTATGTGTTCCCAATGTCTTCGAGTTGCCCTCAACTTGAAGACTAAAATCCTAAAATCAGTTTATATCTTACTGATCTACAAATTACAAATGCTAGAAAAAATTCCCAGATCTGTTTTTCTGTGTTGCTTGATCAGTAGCACTTCAGAAATCAATCTCTCAATATTTTTCTTTGTAAGTGTGTGACTTCAATGAACATCTATCCTTGTATTTATGCTTATCTTCTTGAAGTCTTCTATTCCGTCAAGGACTCCAGGTTGTTTCATACCTCTATTGCCTTTTGAATTCTTCTTGTAGTGAGACTTTTTTTATAAGATATAAGTCTTTCTTGAAAACGTTTCTCTTGAGCTGACTTTGCCAATGTGTTCCATGTATTCTGTCATTTATCAAAACACTGCATATCCCAACAGACTTGGACTTGATCTTGATCTTGACTTGAACTTTTTCTTGATCTTGACTTTCTAGTTGAGTTCAAGGGCTTGGAGCTTGATCTTGAATCCGGTGGCCTTGATATTGATCGTTCTTGAACTTGATCTTGATCTTGACTTTCTAGTTGAATTCAAGGGCTTGGAGCTTGATCTTGAATCTGGTGATCTTGATCTTGATCGTGCTCAAACTTGATCTTGACTTCTTAAAATCTGAACTTGAACACTTGAATTCTTGAATTTTTAAACTTGTAGAGAAATTTATGTCTTTTGATCCACGAGCTTTCTTTAGCTTCTTGTTTAGAATTCTTGGTCCTCTTTTCTGAATTATGAGACCCCTATTTATAGTTTTAGAATAGAGGAGTTGCGATTGGAATATGACTCACTTCGGCAATCAGATTTAGGTGACATCGCATATGGGCTTTATGGAGCGAGTTTTAATTAAATTCATTTATTAAATTTAAATATTAAATCAATTATATTAATTCATAATATTTATTTGGACTAATATATTCATTAATTTAATATAATCCGACCAACTTTATAAATTTATATTTAATAAATTTTAAGCGACTACAATACTACTCTAATTTCAAATTAATAGTATTTTTCCCCCTATTTTCATCAATAGTAAAATTTTATTTTATTATTAGTTTTCATTGTAAAGAATCCATAAAAATTAAATGGCGAGATGAAAAATTTAATTTAAAAATACAATACATGATATAATAATTTAAATACAAGATAACAATACAATACATAACATAATAATTTAAATACAAGATAAAAATACAATACAATACATGAAATATACATGCTTATTTTGGTTTGCCTGGGACCAATAACGATATTAATGTTATAGAGTCATCACATTTATTTTTCCATCTTGCTAGCGGTGTTGCATCTCCCGCCCATTATGTTATTCAATGAAAAGAATACAATATGGTTATTACTTAGCTGATGATATATATCCTGAATGGTCTACAATTGTTCAAACTATTTGTGATCCTCATTCCCAAAAGATAAAATATTTTGCGATGAAACAAGAATCGTGCCGAAAAGATGCTGAACGTGCTTTCGGAGTAATGCAATTATCGCAAGACCGTAACGTCTTTGGAGAAAGGAAGTGCTACATGATATAATGACTACATGTATTATACTGCACAATATGATAATTGAGGATGAACGTGATCTCAATGCACCAATTCAAGATGTCGTAGAGGCTCCAACTCCAATTATAGAAATGGTGGTAGCTGAAAATCTCTGATTTGAACAGTGTTTAGCTAGACATAAAAAAATTAAGTACAAAAATGCTCATTTTCAACTCCGTATTGCATTAATAGCGCATTTATGAGAGCGACGTAATGATTTTAAAAATTGAGTGTTTATGTAATTGTCACTTTTATTTGAATGCGTCCCCTAATTTATGTATTATATTATATTTTCTTGCAATTTATGTTATTTAAAAATTTAGAATAAAATATAATTTTATACCACATTAAAAATTATATAAAGTAATTATTTGGGAAAAAAAGAAATAAAAGATTTATAGTATGAAATAAAAAAATTAGAATGAAATAGAAATAATAATATGATATTAACTAAGGAGAGAGAAAAATATTCATTTTTAGAGAGTAAAATTAAAAACTGATTTGGAGTTGGTAGTTTAAAAAGTAGAGATCTCTATATTTAGAAATTAAAATAGAGGATTGGGTTGGAGATGCCTTAACGACACTCTTATGTAGGAGTAACATGGCATGTTTTACGACTACAAATATTGCAATAATATATTTGATATATTTTATGGAAAAGGGTCATATTTGCCCTTGTACCCTTAGAAAAGGGTCATATTTATCCTTCGTCATACTTTTTTGATATATTTGCCCTTATCATTCTACTTTAGGTACATATTTGCCCTTGTACAATTAACTTTATCATGTCATTATTTTTTTTGTCCACGTGGCGCCTACATGGCTCCATGTAGATATACTTTTATTATAATTATTACTATTATAATTATAATTAAAAAATTACTCTCTATTTAGTATTATATACGACCCATTTAATAAAATTTGACCCAATTAATATTAAATGGGTCGGATATAATACTAAATAGAGAGTAATTTTTTAATTTAATTATAATTATAATTATAATTATAATAATTATAATAAAAGTATATCTACATGGAGTCATGTAGGCTCCACGTGGACCAAAAAAAATTATGACATGATAAAGTTAACTGTACAAGGGCAAATATGTACCCAAAGTAGAATGGTAAGGGCAAATATATCAAAAAAGTATGACGAAGGATAAATATGACCCTTTTCTAAGGGTACAAGGGCAAATATGACCCTTTTCTGTATATTTTATATAGTTTATGACTATAAAAGTCAAAAAGAATTCTTTACATTGTGTAACTTAAGTACACAACCAAACTAAAACACTTCCTCTATATCAATTAAAATTTAAAATGCATTCCCTATCCCCATGACATCTATATAAAGGATTGAAAGAGCAAAAGCAAATAAAGTACAACAACTTGTTTAGGTGAAAATGAATATTTAGGACTTATTAAATAGTAGTCACACTCAAATCACATAAAAGGCACAACCTCTTCATCAACAAATTTTCATTTTTTAAGCAGCTCCAAGATTGATTTGTTTCTTCTCTTCTAGTTTGCGTGCATGTACAGCAAGCAACTCATATTCTACTACCTGCATTTAGAGTGAGTACTTCATCACTTATAAGAATATATCATGATCATCTGTTCAATTAGATGGCTGATAAAAATTGCATTTATAGATATGTCAAAGCAGGGGCGGACTTATAGTGGGTCAAGTGGGTTCATATGAACCCATTCGTCGAAAAATAACACAGTATATATGTGTATATTTAATCTGTTTTTGAAATTTTATAGGTATATATTAAATTTTGACTCCATTTAGCACAAGAGTGATGCTTAGCCTAGTTATGAAGAGGTTCATTTTGTCCAGCCAACCCGAGTTCAATTCCTGCTTGAACGTGAAAATTCTAGGTCTGTCACTGTGTCAACGATAGTCTTAAACAACATGTACTAACTCTGCAATATGCATCAGAATATAAAGAATACGACGAAGCAGCCTATTACAAACCTCCAATAACTTATGTTTGCTTCCGTCTTTCAAATAACTTTGAACCCTCCTTTCCTCGTCCTTCAAGCATTCCTCGGCCTGAATTTCATCGACATTTGGTATGTAATGGAACTAAGTTTATTCAATATGCAAAGCAAGCTAAATAGAATTAACCTTCAGCATGTACTCCTCACAAGATTTGCTTGCAATCCAATCTGAGGCTTTCTTAGAGTAGAATTCAGCAGCATCCTTCAGCATCGATTCTTCAAAATCTTTCTTGTAATACTTCGTGGAGTCTCCACCTATCTCCACGTATATATCCAATATGTTCTTCACTAAGGCCTGATCTATTTGCTCTCCTTCGCGTTCTCTATTAATCTGAATCATGGTAACAAGTAAGTAAAAGAGAAACTAAGTGTAAAATATAATACATAGAATTGATTATACAGAGAAAAACAGAACTGTCCAATATGGCCTCAGGAAGCCAGAGAAATATGAAATCGAACAGAAGTTCTAGAACAGGGGAAATGCGTGGACTATGGACAGTGGTGAACAGGAGCGTAGCCTAAAACAAAAATTAAACGGCCTTAAACTTGAATTATTAATAACTTTTATAATTGATCTCTTCTAGTTTTCAATTGATAATATAATCATTATTATTTTAAATTATTTTTCATGAGATATAGTACTCTAAATATGCCAAATTTCTTCTAATAATTCCTTAATTTTTCATGAAAAGTTACTTTTTCTACAAATAATATTCAATATTTCTTAAAAAATAATAACTTATAACCTATTATTATTAAAAATGAGGCCCCTTAAATTTGGGGGCCTAAGGCACATATCTTTTTTTAACACTGTCGAGCCACCCCTGGTGGTGAAGCCAACATTTCACTCACGAAGAAGCAGAAAGAGGTCCAACTTCTACTATATATACATAAAATTTATATTAACCATGTAAAAATAGTATATTTTTCAGCCCCCTGATTATGGAAGTACAGTGTTGATATACTAGTCTATTTCAGAGAAGTATGGAAAGAACCAATAGACCGAGAAAAAGGCGATCTAGCTAGATCATTCAAATTTAAAGGACTAGTGAACATAAATAAACAAGAATACAGGCTAATCACATTAGCCAAATGTAAGTTGCTAAAATTTAACTTATTGGTAACACAAGTAGTCATGTGCAATGAGCAATAATTAACTTATTTTAACAGTCACAGTTGCTTATTATAGATTAAATAGACACCAAAATTCAAAGATCCAGATAAGGTACATTAGAGTTTTAGTGAACCTACCAAAGATATCACAGCATCTCTCACTCCATCATTCATTTCACCATAGACCTACAACAATTTATTAAAAGATCCATGAACACAGACATTATTCGTCTAATTGATCCAACATATCGGATAAGTACTCGTAACTAACCAATTCATAGAAAGTCAAATGGCTAGTTTCCTGAAGAGAAGGGAGGTTCCTTCTAGGCACTAAGTGTCTGTCAAGGTAATGAAAGAATCTGAAAAGCCACCTGGTTATGATTTTGTGATTATTCCACCTCTTAACAAGTTCGTGTAGCAAGACGTCGTCTTTCTTTTCCTGAATAGATGGAACTACCTGTAACATCGATGATCATATCAAGAAAACGAAAAAAAAAGAGAGTAACAATCATGTATGTAAAACTCTTAAAAGTTTCAAGTTACCTTTGAGGAGACATAATCTTCCATTGTTTTCTTATACTGCTGATACAGTTTTTGAGCTTCAGGGCCAGCTGGATTGTTGTCACACATGTTATACACTGTTCTGGATAATACAATTAGGAATTACAAGTCCAAATTGATAGGAATAGCAAAATATAATTATGTATAGTTTTTTTTTCTTGGTTTCCCATCCAGTATCCAGTTGCTGCATTGGATCTAGACTAATCTAGATTAGCACTTATGGGACCCCATTCGGGGGAAACGCTCCCTATCAAGAATTTTTTCATACCTAAGGCTCAAATCCGAGACCTCTGGTGGTTAAGGGAGAAGTAGTCTGTTCCGCTACACCACATCCATTGGTAGGCACAATATTAAAACTTTAAGATACTAGGCAATAGACAATTTTGAATTAAGTTAAAATACTTGCAGGGAACACATAAACTTCAAATTCTAAATCAGAGTTTGCACGATAGTATGAAAATAGGATACGTGTATAAATGCATATACTCTTCAGAAGTAAATTGGTTGGAAGTGTGGCCTTCTTCAACAAGGAGGATAACTTTGTTGATTGCTTCCTCTTGCAATATAGGCCATCCTTGTTCAAAACTCAATGTGGGCTTCATATTACTCATGCTTACTCCAACTAAGATATATTGTGATATTGATTAATGATAAGGAACTATAAAGTGCTTTGCTATTAACAACTTACAGTTCATGAAAAATGTGAAGGCTTTCATAGAAGATTCCAACTTTGAAATTGTAATATAATGGGAAAGTTCAGAGAAGGTTCCCACTTTGATTCTCAATCACTACATTTGCAATTTTGAGGACTTAATGACAGTGGAGCCACTATGCCAAAAAGAGTTTATATTATTCAACAACTTGTCATAGTTATTATTCAATGTCAAAGTCAACTTGGAAGATTTATAGACTTCTTGGCCAAGTCAACAAAATGACAATATTATTAGTTCTAATAAAGATGGCAATGAGGTGGGAAAATCACAATATTTGTCCCCCATAGAGATCGGCAATGAGGTGCAGTGGCGTAGCCACAGTCAAACACAGGTGTTAAATTCTATATTTAAAGGATATATATGTTGGTTTTAAAAAGTGTGAATGAAAAATGAATAGTTGCGATTTTTATGAAAAAGTCGTGACTTTTATGAAAGGTGACGATCTTTCTGAAAGATTGTGACTTTTCCAAAGGTTTGTCACCTTTCCGGTAAGGCACAATAAGAACCTTTTGGCACTACCCTTTGTTTTCTATAAATTGAGGGATTTCCTCTCATTTTATATATATAGAATTTCTTGACTTCTTCTTCTACTACTAAATCTAGTATACGAAGTATACTTTACTACCGTTGAGTGGTTCGCTGACACCAGAGGGGAATGATTTTCTTAAGGGGACACTGTGCATTCAGTGGACTTGATCTTCTCTATGTTTTTCCAAATTCTGGTATGTATTACAGATTTTAAATTTGTGAATTAATTTATGTTCTTCTATTCTTCACTGGTTTATTAAATTTTGGTTATTTCGTGTTTTTGCAAAGTTTGTTGGAACCAGTAAGATACTTTAAACACAGATTGACAACAATTCTTCTTTAAGAAAAATATTTCGTATATTTTTTCTAATCTGTTTCTGATCCAGTTTCTCTGCTAGTTTTAATTTTCTAGTTGTGAAAATGTTTTTAAACTTTGTTATGTCTTATCAAGTTCTTCAAAGTTTTGTTCTAAGTATCTTAGGAATACAAAATGAACAACAATCTTAAGAAAATTATTATACTGTTAATATTTTTAAAGATTACCAGGTAACCTTCTTATTATTTTGTCTAAGGAGGAAAATAGTTTCTAAGAGTTATCATCTTTGATATTCTTATGTGTATCTTTGGAAAAAGATCTGTAAACCATATGTTGTGGAATGAATTTTACTTGGCAAATATTGTTGC
This sequence comes from Solanum lycopersicoides, assembly GCA_022817965.1. Classification (NCBI taxonomy): domain Eukaryota; kingdom Viridiplantae; phylum Streptophyta; class Magnoliopsida; order Solanales; family Solanaceae; genus Solanum; species Solanum lycopersicoides. The sequence goes on from CM040618.1 coordinate 104,251,420, forward strand.
CTTTAAAATTCTTTAGTTTGCAAATATGAGAGATGCATATTTTTGTTTGATAAAATAGTATGCCAAATTGTTATAGTTGGAAGACTATTTTGATAAGAAAACCATTTCTATGTGATAAAGAAAATGTTTAATTCTCGAGACTAAAAAAAACCTTTTGTAGTTTTGTACTCCTTATGAATTTTATCATGTCAGATTGTTGTGGATTAAAAACTTTTGTAGTTTTCTACTCTGAATAAATTAGACAAAGTCTGTGGTGTACTTTTGATTTTCTATAAATAATACTAAGTGGTATGTCTATTTGTGATAGAGGAAAAAGATCACTGACTTAGAGTTGGTGAGTTTATGCCTCTATGGAATGACCTTTGACACTATGTAAACATTGTCAAAGAGAATTGAAACTCTATAATTCTTTCGTAGAATAATAGTTTCAAAAGAGGTTTCATACTGCCAATGACATTTTTATAGTCTGGGAAAATATGTAAAAAAACTATTTTCAAATACTTAAAAAATATTTTTGAGATCGTATTTAAAATGTGGGGGTTATTTTCTTATGATCAAGATAAAATTAGACTTGACGTCTAATTTAATTATGGAGCAAAAGATATGAAATTCAATGATATTTTTGTATTATGGAGTATATTTGATATTGTGGTTGTTGAGTTTCTCTATTACTAGTATATGATGTGACTAGTATGAAACTACCAAATTATATTTATACTTGTTCAAAATAATTGTGTTCTTTTATGAAAAAGTGTCACTTAAATGTTGTATTTTTCATGAAAAGATATGTCTATTATAATAAAAATATTTGTATAGACACGAATATTGGTGAATAGTCATTTGTCATGTTTTATAAAAGAAGCATTGAACTATATCGCCTTTATTGGACCCGATGAAACTTGTTCATGGGTAGTTCTATAACAATCAAATTGAAAGTTATGTAAAGGTCCTTATGAAAAGGACATTTGACAAGGTGTTGACTCTAAAGAATGTTTGTATCACACAAAATTGTAAGAAGTTGGAACAAAATATTTGAGAAAAAAGTTACATTGCGAAGATCTTTTCAAACTCAATAGTTTTATTAGTTCTTACTTGCTTGAGTCAGAGTTTATGACATGAGCATTTGGGACATGTCAACTTAGAAGTTTTGTCTAACTTTGAGTGCAATAAATAAAAATGTCAAGTTTGTTGTGGAATCTAAGTATGTTGAGCATTCTTATAAATCTGTTGAAAGGAATTCTAATCCCTTAGAATTAATTTACACTGGAATTTGTGATATGAAGTCAATACCATCTCGTGATGGAAAAAAGTATCTCGTTACTTTTATTGACAATTGCATTATAAACGACTATGTTTATTTGCTGAATGGTAAGGATGAAGCAATAGAAACGTCTAGACAATATAATAATGAAGTTGAATATCAGTTGGAAAAACAAT
>CM040618.1:104253759-104431287 GCA_022817965.1 Solanum lycopersicoides
AAAAGACTTACTAAAATTCCTTGGTTTAAAAGAACTTACTAAAATTCTTAAAAGAAAGAATTTTAAGAAGTGTTGTAGGAATAATTGGAGTGTCATGCATGTGGAATATGACATCACTAATGACCATGTATGCATTAGTGATGTGGAATATGACATCACTAATGACCATGTATGCATTAATGTATGGCTATAAATAGCCACTAATGAAACATATAAACACACTTTGAAAGAATATATCTTCTAAAATTTCTTTCTTTTAGAATTTTAGTAAGTTCTTTTATAACAAGAATTTTAGTAAGTTCTTTTATAACACGTTATCAGCACGAGTCTCTGCCAGTTCAAGTAAATTTTTAAAGCCTCGGAGGTATAAATTTCCTTTCTTAATAATGTCTAATCTCTCTAAACTTGAATTTCTTGCTCTAGACATATCGGGAAAAAGCTATCTATCATGGGTACTCGATGCGGAAATTCATCTTAATGCGATGGATCTAGCAGACACCATCCAAGAAAATAATCAAGAATCGAATCAAAACCGTGCCAAGGCGATGATATTTCTCCGTCATCACCTTGATGAAGGTTTGAAATGGAATATCTCACTGTTAAGGATCCTCTGGTATTGTGGAACAATTTAAAAGATAGATATGACCACCTGAAGTTGGTCGTCCTTCCACAGGCACGTTATGACTGGATCCACTTGAGACTTCAAGATTTTAAATCTATCAGTGAGTATAATTCTTCCATGTTTAAAATTATCTCACAATTAAAATTATGTGGAGAAAATATCACTGACATGATATGTTGGAGAAAACATTTTCCACTTTTCCTGCCTCAAGTATGCTTCTGCAGCAGCAATACCGAGAAATGGGATTTAAAAAATATTCCGAATTAATTTCACATCTCCTTGTTGCTGAACAACATAATGACTTACTGATGAAAAACCATGAAAGTCGACCTACTGGCTCTATGCCATTTCCTGAAGTAAATACGGTAAATTTTCACCAATCTAGGCGTGAAAAAGGTCGTGGCCCCAGTCGTGGCCGTGGTCGTGGTCGAGGAAGAAATTTCAATCATGGTTATCGTCTTGCACTAAATAATAACCTTCAACACAGCAGTGTAAAAAGAAGAATGAAAAACATGATGTAGTGCAGAAGAAAATTCAGACAACAAATGTTTATCGATGTGGAGGAAAAGGACATTGGTCACGTACCTGTCGTACGCCAAGGCACCTGGTTGTGCTATATCAAGCTTCCCTGAAGGAGGTGAAAAATAACGCTGAAGCCAACTTTATCTCGGAAGATACTGTTGAACCATGCATCTAGATGTAGCGGATTTCTTTGAGAATCCCGAAGGAAAGATAGATCACCTGATAGGTGATGGATCTATGATAATGTAAATATGTTTCATTTTCGTCGTTTGTATGAACTAGTATGAATGTGTTTTCCTAGACTTGTAAAATAACTAAAAGGTTATGTAATGTTTTGTTTAGTAATAATAATATAATGTTTATTTCGTTTATATTTCTATTTGAAGAATATATGGATAACCTCAATGATCAATCATGAAGATATTTGTGTAATTGATAGTGGAACAACGCACGCCATATTCAAAGATGAGAAATACTTCTCCTACTTGCTTAGAAGAAAAGCAAATGTTACTACAATTTCTGGTAGTTCAAACTTAATAGAAGGCTCCGGAAGAGCTACTATATTTCTGCCTAAGGGAACAAAACTCGTCATAGAAGATGCTTTGTTCTCTTCTAAATCCCAAGAAACCTGTTAAGTTTTAAAGATATTCGCCGAAATGGATATCATGTTGAGACAATAAATGAAATGAATGTTGAATACCTTGGTATTACCAAGATTGTCTCAGACCAGAAATATATGTTGGAGAAATTATCAACTTTATCTTCTGGCCTATATTATGCAAAAATAAGTACGATTGAAGCACACTCTATCGTAAACCAGAAGTTTACTGACTTAAAGACTTTTGTGCTTTGGCATGACCGAATAGGTCATCCTGGATCAATAATGATGAGACGAATCATTGAAAACTCAAATGGACATCCATTAAAGAACCTGAAGATTCTTACAAATGATGAGTTTTCATGTGCTGCTTGTTGCCAAGGCAAATTGATTATTAGGCCATCACCAATGAAGGTTAACATTGAATCCCCTCAATTTTTAGAACGAATACATGGGGATATTTGTGGACCTATTCACCCATCTAGTGGGTCGTTTAGATATTTTATGGTCCTAATAGACGCATCTTCAAGATGGTCTCATGTGTGCCTCTTATCATCTCGCAACCTGGCGTTTGCAAAATTATTGGCACAAATAATACGATTAAGAGCGCAATTTCCAGATTATCCCATTAAGACAATTCGCCTCGATAATGCTGGCGAATTCACATCCCAAGCTTTTGATGCTTATTGCATATCAGTAGGGATAAAAGTTGAACATCTTGTAGCTCATGTTCATACTCAAAATGGCCTTGCTGAGTCATTTATTAAGCGTTTACAATTGATAGCAAGACCTCTACTTATGAAAAGTGAGTTTCCTACTACTGTTTGGGGTCATGCTATCTTACATGCAGCATCACTTGTTCGTCTCAGACCGACTCATTATAATAAATACTCCCCATCACAATTAGTGTTTGGCCATGAACCAAATATTGCTCATCTTCGAATTTTTGAATGTGCTGTATATGTGCCTGTAGCACCACCTCATCGCACCAAGATGGGCCCTCAAAGAAGGTTAGGCATATATGTTGGGTTTGATTCACCCTCAATAATTCGCTACCTTGAGCCATTGACGGGAGATTTATTTACTGCAAGATTTGCAGATTGTCGATTTGATGAAACAAATTTTCCGCAATTAGGGGAGAGAAAAAAGAAACTTAAAAGTGAAATTGCATGGAAAGTTTCATCATTATCTCATTTTGATCCACGCTCCCCTGTGTGTGAACAAGAGGTCCAGAAGATCATCCATTTGCAAAACATAGCAAATCAAATGCCAGACGCATTTACTGATTCAAAAAGGATAACAAAATCACATATTCCTGCAGTAAATGTGCCTATCCGAATCGACGTCCCAAAAGGACCATCTACAAGTGTCATAGCTTCTGAATCACAAATACGCCTGAACGTGGTAGACCATTGGGTTCAAAAGATAAGAATCCTAGAAAAAGAAGTACAAAAAATGACACTACAAAAGAATTTCACGAAGAAATTCAAAATCTGATTGATCCTGATATTCCTGAAGAGATCAGTGAACCCGAGACTCAAGTAAATGAAGAACTCTCAATAAGTTCTACAGGTGATGAGATAAGTTTAGATCGATCAAAAATCATAGTGGATAATGTTTTCGCATATAATGTTGCACTTAACATTATGAAAGGAAATGAGGATCTTGAACCTCTATCTGTCGAAGAATGTCGACAAAGATGTGATTGGCCAAAATGGCAAGAAGCAATTCAATCAGAATTAAATTCACTTGCTAAGCGTGAGGTTTTTGGACCAGTAGTCCAAACGCCTAGTGATGTTAAATCAATTGGCTATAAATGGGTCTTTGTACGAAAAAAAATGAGAGAAATGAGATTGTAAGATACAAGGCACGCCTTGTGGCACAAGGATTCTCTCAACGACCTGGTGCCGACTATGAAGAAACATATTCACCTGTTATGGAGGCAATAACTTTTCGATATCTCATCGGCTTAGCTGTACATGAAAATCTTGAAATGCATCAAATGGATGTGGTTACAGCTTACCTTTACGGTTCACTAGATAATAAAATTTATATGAAAGTTCCGGAAGGACTTAAAATGCCTGAAGCATATAAATCTCGGGAAATGTATTCAATCAGATTACAAAAGTCATTATATGGCTTAAAACAATCAGGGCGCATGTGGTATAATCGCCTTAGTGAGTACTTGATAAAACAAGGTTATATAAACGATGTCATTTGTCCTTGTATATTTATTAAGAAAACAACATTGGGTTTTGTTATTCTTGCTGTTTATGTTGATGACATTAATCTCATTGGAACTCCAGAAGAGGTTCAAAAGGCAATTGAATATCTAAAGAAAGAATTTGAGATGAAAGACCTTGGAAAGACAAAATTTTGTCTTGGACTACAAATAGAATATTTAGTAGACGGGGTCTTCATCCATCAATCTGCCTATACTGAGAAAATCTTGAAACGATTTTACATGGACAAAGCACATCCATTAAGTACTCCAATGGTTGTCCGATCACTTGAAGTGAGTAAGGATCCATTCCGACCTCAAGAAGAAAATGAGGAACCTCTTGGTCCAGAAGTACCTTATCTCAGTGCAATTGGGGCACTTATGTATCTTGCTAATGCTACGAGACCCGACATAGCATTTTCTGTTAATTTATTAGCAAGATATAGTTCTTCCCCTACACGAAGACATTGGAATGGAGTTAAACATATATTGCGATATCTAAGGGGAACTAGTGATATGGGTCTGTTTTATTCTAACAAAGATAGTGCAGATCTTGTTGGTCATGCAGATGCAGGTTATTTATCTGACCCACATAAAGCTCGATCACAAACAGGCTATCTGTTCACATACGGAGGTACTGCTATATCATGGCGATCTACGAAGCAGTCTATCGTCGCTACTTCTTCAAATCATGCTGAGATAATAGCCATTCATGAAGCAAGTAGAGAATGTGTATGGTTAAGATCAGTAATACATTTTATCAAAGAAAGATGTGGTTTGAAGTGTGACGTCAAGATACCCACAATACTCTTTGAAGACAATGCTGCCATACATTAATGCATACATGGTCATTAGTGATGTCATATTCCACATCACTAATGCATACATGGTCATTAGTGATGTCATATTCCACATGACACTCCAATTATTTTACAACAAGATAGCCTTTAACTTATTACTTCCAAGTTATAATGCAAACTCACATTTCCAAGCTATAAATTATAACCACTATGGTGCAAGATAAATAGACAATCCTAATAGGCCCAATAGTCTATCTCAATATCATGGTATTATTATTTCTATTCCATTTTTATTTTCTTATTTCATGATACATATTCTTTATTACTTTTTTTTCTTTCAAATAATCACTTAATATAATATTCATGATATATAAAATTTAATTTTTCAAATTCTTAACCTAATATAAAATTATATTTTTCCTAGATTTATAAATAACATAAATTGCAAGTTATTATTATATAATATACAAATTAAAGGACAATTCAAATAAAAGTGAAGTTATTAATGAAATATAATTACATAAATACTTTACTTTCAAGATTATTACGTTGCTTCCATAAATATTTTATGATACATTATGCAGTTCAAAATGAGCGTTTTTATCTTTAATCATTTTATATCTAGCTAAAGATTGTTCAAATAGAATATTTTCATGTAACAAGAACAACTACGAATAATTGAAAAAAGAAATTAACAAGCACAACTGCAATCATGACTACACTAATTATGTGGATCATACATTATGTTTTTCTGAATATTGGAAAATCTTAAAAATGACCTACCGGATTACTAAATTATCGTTGTGATAAAATTATTATGTTATGTATTGTTATCTTGTATTTAAATTATTATGTCATTTATTTTATTTTTAAATTAAAATTCTTATCTTATCATTTTAATTTTTTGATTTCTTCATAGTGAAAATTAATAATGATATCAAACTATATTAAAGTGACGAAAATTAAAAAAAATTAAAACATTATTAATTTGGGATGAAAGTACTATATATTAAATAATATGTTTTTTAAAATGTTATATTACATTTAAAATGAATTACTAATATTAGAGATATAATTAATGGTCTTATATGAAAAATAATATGTTAACTACAAAATAATAGAAATAATGAAAAGTGAAATAGAGAGGTGAATAGTAATTCTCCAAATTGGAGAACTACTATTCACCTCTCTATAAATGGAGAATAGAGAGTCATTTAGAGGATGGTTGGAGAGCTCATTCTCTATTTACTCTCCAAATATAGAGAATGAAGAGTAAAATAAAGTAGGAATTGAAATGGTCTAAGTTCAAAACATTTATATTGTTTGAATGACCGCTGAACTGTGCACCGCACGTTGGCCATTACACTAATTCAGTCATCGTGCCCTGATCAAGGGCGGACCCACATGCACCCATGATGGTGCACGTCCACACGATAACTTTTTTTAAAAATCGTATATATATGTATAGACAGATGATACAATGAACATATATAATTAATTGTACACCCTAACGACCAAAAGTTGTTGTGGGTGCACTGATCGAACGCGCTAACTCTCTGCTGCGAGATTGATTCCCAATGCATGCAACAATTTTTAAACTTTAAATTCAACTTTCTCTTTAAAAAAAACTTTTAAAAAATTGCTTTATCAAAACTAATTTTACCACCTCATCTGGCCCCACCCCTTTCTTAACCATCAATTTTTTGTCATTCGGTCTCATTTCTTTCTTAGTCAAATCTAAAAACAAATAAAAACCCTAGCATAATTCTACTAAATAAAATATAAGACTATTTTTTCTAGCACAATTCTAAATAAAATATAAGATTGCATAATTAAAGTCCTACTTCTATTATCTTTGCGTAAATTGGTAAGTTTTTCTTTATAAGCGTATTTTTTTTACAATAATTTGTTGTTGATTTTTGTGATTTGAGATGGATAGATTTTTACGAAAAATAATTCTTCTCAACCAAGTGCTAGTTTTAGAGACAATTCTTCGCGTTTTATAGATGAGTTTGATTTGCAGTAATTTAAAACACCGGATCCTGGAGAAAGAATACTCATTGATAAAAATAGCCCTAAAACATGAGATGAAGTGAGAAGACACTATATTCAACAAGGGCCTTGTCAACCGGATACTAATGATAATGAATATCCTCAAACTAGATTCGAAACGAAAAATATATCGATTTTGTAAGACATGGTTTAAAGGTTCATATTCTAGATGGTTACGTTGGAGTATAGTATGAAAAAGGATGTTGTATTTTGCTTATGTTGCTAACGTTATCCTTGTGCCACACCTAGCCTTACCCTTAAGTCACTTACCCTTAAGTAGATATATATATATATTTAGAACCTAATTATTATCATTTAAAAAGGTCATTAAAGTTTGAAATTCTGCCGTGGGAATAATTTGTGTTAGCTTGGTGGAAGATGAATATTAAGGTAAGTTTTAAAAGTCAGTTCATGGTGGTCCTAACTCCTTGATTATTAAAGAGGAGTACAACTAATGGTAACATAATAAATAACTAAACCCCTTTTATTTAATTGAGGAAACAGAACTTTAACACTACTACTAATGGTAGTAGGTAGACAAAACAGTTTAACAGATTCTCTAGCAAAAACAACGCTAACATATTCAATTTCCTCCACTCAACTTTAAATTTCCCTATAATAAGTTTAGGAAATGTAACTTACTAGATTAATTTTGAATAAAGAACTATTCATCCATATTAAGTGAAATCCTTAAAATAAGTACAAAATCTTAGCTAAAACTACTTAATTATGTTAAATCGTAGCTAAAACTCTAGCGTCATAATTCATGAAAGATAAATTTATTTTTCTATGTGATCAAAATTATTAAGAATTGTTGAACATTTTTATAAACAAACTATGACTTCACCTAGAATTTCTTAAGCAATAATTGTTAATCGGGTTTGTACTTATGAAATGAATGAATTAATCAATTAACTACGCCTCAATTCAAATTGATTAGAGAGATATGAATATCGTCAACAAAAGATTAATAATTTGTTGTGTGATTTATTAGTACAAATATGGTACTTTTTCCTTCTTTCTTTTTTTCGTTTTCAAACAATTGGGCCATATTCTTGTTGAATATATATCTAAGATTCAACCTCCGACAAGAATAGTCATCATATTAGAGGAGAAAATAGTCTTGTGGACCACAAGAATTGTTGAACTTAATGAACCATTACTTTGTATTATATAAATATATTTTTAATTAATTTGCAGGACAATAATGGAAGGATGCTATTTATCAAAATATATGGTACGTACAACATAACATGTATATATAAATAAAAATTAGAACTAGTGCATGGTAATGGAGGGAATAAAAATCAATAAGAATTTGCAAAAGCAGCATCACTTTTTGTTGTGGAATCGAGAAGGGTGTGGGCCTCAAATAATTAAATCATCGAGTCAAAAAGTTCCTGTTCAAAATAACTCAATTACTTTGGAGGAAATTTCAAAACCAGCTAAGACTAAGAAATATAACCAAACTCTTTAACTATAGTTTACTTAATTATGATTCATATCTACATGAAGTAAGGGAGGTGTGAGCGAAATTTAAAAAAAAAAAGAGAAGATCGCTAAATACAATTGATTTGTATATCTGATCGATAATTCTATCACAAATATAATTTATTTGTATATATAAGAAAAAACTAACCACTACATGGAGGAGAGATGCCAGCGAAATTGGGAGAGGGAGAAGTGAGGCGAGCAAGCCTAGAAGAGAGAGGTACAATTGATTTGTATATCTGGTCAATAATTGTACAATTGCTACAATTGATTTGTATTGATAAATACAGTTATATCAAAGACTATTGTATTCAATTTGTGAAGCAAATAAAATGCATCAAGTGTATTAACGAATACAAATTGTATCAATAAATATAATTGTATTGTTATTATAATTCGTAACAAATTGTATTTGTATATAGGTGCATTTGTATTGATTTGTTGTCTTTTGTATTGTATTTATGTATTACCATATGTTTGTGTTACCATTTATATGAGTCATTGACTGCTATCATTTGTATTTATATTGTAAAAAGAGAGGAAGAAGCGAGAGAGAGAGGAGAGAGGCCCTGTGTACATCATAATATATATATATATATATATATATGTGTCATTTCTATTAGAAAAAAAATTGTTGTATATACCGTTACCTAAGAAGCCCTAAGAATTATACAAACTTAGCGAGGCAAGGGGAAAGCAACTGTGGATTGTCGGAGGAGGGAGGTGGAGAGAAGGGAAAAAATGGGTGGGCGAGTTTGGGGTGGGGTGGGTGGGTGGGTGGGGAGTTGAATCAAGGGCAGAGTTACACCTTAACGTGGTCAGATGAACAATTTTTATTGAAACCTTTTTATAAGTATATATGTTAAATATTAATATTTTTGGATATTACTAATTGTTGAACATCTTTGACGTAGTAAAGAAAGATAGTCTAGTGGTTAAAGCTGTTCAAATTCACCAAGAGGCCTAGGTTGCATTCTATTTTTTTTTAAAAATAATTTCGTCCGTTAAGTTTAAAAAAATAACTAGGTTGAATTCGTTAGTCCGTCAATTTATTAATTAAATGAGTTGTCCTGATGTACGCAAAAATACATGAAAAATAAATGTGGAGTGGATCAACTATATATAGAAAATAGTTTTTAAATGTTCAAAATAACGAAATATTGAGAAACATGATTGATTTTCCATTAGTTTCTTTGACCAACCTAGTCCCTTCATTTTCTAGATCCATTCTGGAGCAGTTTTTTGGTAGGGATGTTTTAAGGTTTGGATAAAGTCAATTTAAATTGAATAATAAAATCAAACTGATTTAGATTTTATTCAAATTTTAGTTTGGTTTGATTTTACATATTTTAAAATTGATAGTAATATTTAATTTGATTTTGGTTTTGTTAAAAAAAAAAAGTAAAAGAAATAAGAGAACCGAATTAACAAATTATATACATATATTTTATAACTATATATACATATTATATCCATTTTGGAGCAGTTTTTAGTAGTGATGCTTACGGTTTGGATAAAAAATGATTAAATTGAAAAATATAATTAAATCGACTTTATTCAGATTTAGTTTGATTTGGTTAGATTTTAAAAAATCGATAACAATCAGTTTGATTTGATTTTGTTACAAAGAAAACACAGAAGAAATAAAATAACCGAATCGACAAATTATATACATATATTTTATAACTATACTACATAATATATTATTTTTATGAACAATTTTAAATATCTTCTATATTTTTTCATTCAAATTTAGTTATAATTTATTTATGAAAGCAAAAACGCTCGATACAAGAGCAATTATCTTATTGATTTCATGTATAACATTGTCTATGGCAATTCTTGATGGAACTATGAATGTATGTGTCTCTTACTTGATTAGGCCAAAATGGTGAATTTTGAAGCTTTATTTACAGTAAATTTAGTGAACGAAAGTTCTATAATGCCAATTATTTTAACTATTTTACTTTTTGAATGAATTGTTGCCTTTTTTTCCTTTGAATGAATGGGTTTTTTTTTTTTTTTTTTTTTTTTGTGTATGATTAACAACAGAATAGCTGAACTAAAAGCAATAACACTCATACCACTTAATGTATATTAGTTTGGTTTAATTTTACTAATTTAAAAACTGATTAAATTAACTTATACGATCTAACCCGACTCATAAACACCCTTAATTTTTAGTAATGTCATATTATATTTTTTAATCAACCCACTCCACGACGAAAATTTTGTTTGTATTAACCAACTGAACTGGCCAGCGGAGATAAACGCATTATAAGGGAATGGAATCTTTCACACAAATGAGATATAAGGTACTATATAGAATATTCTGTATATCCTAAAAGTATCGATGACTTTAATTAATTAAAATATATAATTAAGTACTGTTTAAAGTTGAATTAACTTGAATAATTAAGAAATTAACAAGTAAAAGGACAGCTACAGGAAGACCAAATTGCTCTAATAGAAAATTCCTCAATGTGTGGAATGACAAGTCAAAACCCTAGATGGTTTCTCAAAGAATAAGATGAACACCGTACCAGTTTGTATATATTTTTTTAATATTTAAGCCTGACATTATAATTATATTAGTTAAGATGTTAATCTTATATTAATTAATTGATTAATCAATAGTGTTTTGTCGCTAATCTCATTGAGAAACATAAGTATGTCTTTTCTTTTGATCTGGCATGATTTATAAACGAATATTTAAGCTATAATTGATTAATAGTTCCGACAACCTTGGATAACTTAAATACTTATTAAATAAATAAGGGTAAACATGTTATTTTCTAATTGTCAACCCATACTTTGTTATCGAGTAATTAAATAATTTTTGAGATATATATAGCCAAATGTTGAAAGATGAAAAAACCAACTACGTTAATGAAATTAGTGTAGAGTATAATATATGTAGCCTGACGAAAAAGAAAAAATAGAAACAAGAGGGAAAAGAGTTTGAAAAATATTTTAATTTTGGTCGAAATTGTTGTTACGATTCTAAACTTTATAGAGAACCTTTCTACCCTTGTACTATTTAATAGTGTATCTTAAAGGTATATATGTGTCACATGGACATATTACTATTTATAATAATAATGTAATATTTATGATGTCCACATGGACATATATATATCTTTAAAATACACTATTAAATAGTGCAGGGGTAAAAGGTACTTTTCAAAGTTTGGTATTATTACAACAATTTCAATTAAAATTCGAATATATTTCAGATTATTTTCCCAAATAAGTATCAGATCTAAATGATTGATCAAATCCCCAAAGCTAGTTTATGAGAAGATGTCCAATACACACCAAAATGGCAAATGCGCTTTCCGTAACTGATGTGGGACAACACCGCGGCCACACCCTCACCCCTCATAATTAGATTTGTTGAAAAACATAATATGAATGTCTAACATCGAATAAATTAATATTAATAATTAAGATAAGTTTAACTTTAATCGCAATAAAAAATAAATTTTAAATTCTAACTCAACGTCAAACACTAATTAACTCATATCGTGAGTATCTCTACTTAGTTATGTATTTTAATTTTTCCTACAAAATATTGAAGCACAAAATTACCTACTATTAATTTATTTATTTTTTATGTATTGATTAGACTCTGACGTCTTATGTAAAAAGAGGTCAAAAATGTTGTCCATTGGAGAGCAACTATATACTATATTAAAACTTGAAGGTAGATTTAATTAATTAATCAGTTATTTGTCTTCAAATGTTAGTAGTTAGTAGCCTCCAAGATAGAAGAATTTTGTCTAACGTTAGGTGAAGTAATTAGGAAAATTTAGTACAATTAGAAACCACATATTAATTTGAGAAATTTTTTATGATGAATAAGAATTTTTCCCAAGACCTTTGACTGAATTCAGCCAAAAAAAAAAAAAAAAAAAGAAGAAGAAGAGGAAAACAACAACAAGAAGTTTCATAGTGCTACTCCATTAAAGTACAATGTTGAAAGTTGACAAGATGTTCAAACCCTATACCTCTCAGAAAGTGAGTCAAAGGAAACATAATTTGAATTTATAATACTCAAAGAAACAAATAAAATTTTAGTTATGTCATTTCATGTAATGCTATGGAGGAGTCCTATTTTATTTATAGGTTGAGTATATACATAGCACTCGTAAATTTATCGCATATTTCACTTGAACTAAGTTATATTTTAATTAATTATTTTAACTCTTAATAAAGTATTTTAATTTCGATTCAATTTTTTTCTTTTGTGTAATCTCATTCGCCTATTAGATGGTTTAAGTTACTCCATAAAATATGTTATCTCTTTTAATTATACAATCGCCTCAATAAACCAGAAACACTCATACATTTTCTATTTGAGATTAATACATATAATTAAAGTTGATGTCATATATATTTTATGTGGTTATAACATATACATTCAAACATGCACAAAAGTTTTTCTGAAATTTAAATCGAAAGTTTATGATATTAAACCACTTTATTAGAAATTGAGATATTCAATTTGAATATCTAATTCAAATTTAAAACTATATATTAAACCTATTTTATATATATACTTACAATTCTTGGAATAGCTTGGAGGAATTTTCTTGCATCCTCTCTCAAGTTCTGAATTTTGAAATGTCAAAATAATATTAACCTTTGTCAGCATCTAAAATATATTTAGGGCATCCAAATATTGTTTCATATTTGGATGCAATGGATTTTTTTATTTTTATTTTTTGAAAAATAAATAAATTGCTATTGGAATTTTTTATTTTTCATTTATGATATTAAATTTAAAATATGTAAAATCATGTTCTTTAATATTATTATTTTAATATGTCGGTGAAATATTAGAATTAAAACGTTTTAAAAATATATACTTATTTTGAATAAATCAAAAAAAGTAAATTAAAACCAAAGAAAATAATTTGTAAAATGAATAGGCGACCAAACGCCTAAATATTGTACGCTTTAGTAGCTATTGAATGGATCTGGCAGAAAGGCAACAAGGGGACCCCACCATTACTCTGCCGACGAGTCGGCATTTTCAGATGACACAATAATATTCTACAACTAAGACACCACGTGGTTGCTTCATATATACATGTACTTCTTTTTCATCGCGTTTATTCAGATTAAATTCGAATTATATATTATAATTTTTTTTTTTTTTTATCAAATTTATATTGAAATTCAAACTAAACTCAAATTATGTATTGTATAATATGTTTGGGGTGACACTCTCAATAGATTTTCTTTATATTCATGGTTTGAACCTAAAACTTTTAATTAAGAGTGAAACTGTGAAATAATCTGATCAGTACACCACAATTTATTTTACTTCACTTCCATCTTTATGAAATATATCAATATTTGTATTTATTTCACACATAATATAATTTACATTTGAGCTCTGATTTAGAGTGTCTTCATGAGTCCGACACTACAATAAAAATAATTATTAGCGGTATTTAATTCTTAATTGCCGCTAAGTATCTATTTTTAGCGGCAATTGTCACTCTTTGTATATGTCCCTAGAACTTTTAGCGACATTGGTTCTAATGACACTTAACTAATGCTGGTAAAAACTTTAGCACTCTTTATTAGTGTCAGTATTTAATGCCGTTAAAAGTTATTTTTATTGTAGTGTCGTCTACGGTACATCAGGACTAATTAAAAGGTTACATATCTTTGAAACCAATATTTTAAAATCATCAGGAGATATATGATACTATCACGTCAATTACTTTTTGTTTATTTTGTTTAAATTTTATATGCAATGTTTATATAGAAGATTGCAGGTAATTATATATACCCATGTACTAAACTTTATTAACAATGTTATATTGTGTAACAAAAGTTTGTATTGGGTGCGATATTTAAAGAAGTCGGTTTTGTAACACTTTGAAAATTTCTAAGTTAAGATCTGAACCATTCTTCATTGGCGTATAAGTTCGTATCAAGTGATTCTTTAATTGTTCTTAGGTGTTAACGTCAATTCTTTAATGTGAGAATGAATTTTGGTATGAATTAAGGTCACAAGAGTCCCCTAGCACAAACTTGAGTTGAAAGCTTCCATATTGATTAAGTTTTGATATAAGATTCCACTCACGTCAACTTTAAACGATCATATCTCTCAGCACATAATGAATTACGTTGTCCATGACCTATCAAATAAATTGTCTATAAGTCATCTTTCCAACGTCAACAAGTTTACCTTGGTACGAGTTCGAAGTAAAAATAGTACAAGAACATGGTGAATTACCTAGGGACTTTCATACTAATCCACTAGAAAATCTCCATGTAATTCACATTTTTCTTGTAGAGAAAATAATGCCCATTTTAGTGAAGTTCTATCAGAAAGTCGAAGTTCTACAGATGACAACTATCTACAGTAACTCATAAAAATTGGAGTCCTCCAGACGCAAGGAGGCCTCACTAAAAGGTGACGAGTGGATAAAGTGATCTCAACAGAACTATGTTGAAGATCCTAAGTACATGAATCTGTATCATAAAAAGATGCAGATCGAATGACATCAGTACATTGAATGATTGAGTATGTAATATAACTGAATAACAAATAACTTAATTGAAAGTCTAAAGGTAACTCAACTAAAAATATATTATATATCATGACGAAAAATCATTTAAGCTCTTATTGTAAGAATGTAATAATAGCAAATACTAGACTGAAATATGTGTGTGTGTGCGCGCGCGCGCGCCATCACTATATGCTTCGTGATGATACAATGTCTTACCCATGTTGTGAAAGCCTCTCTATACCTTACCAGAGTATAGAACGCAACTGGACTAAATATCTACTAAAAAACCTTCTTGAGGCTAGGAGCCGCTCGTCTTGCAGTGGAGTACTCATATTGTAGTGGAGTCGCTCATCTTGCAGCGCGATCCTATCTATGTTGACGGCGTAGGTTATGAAGTTCGAGTTATCTTAAACCTTACTTAAATCGGAGATCAACTACTCTTAAAATATAAATGTGTGCTCATTTAAAAGTATTCTCTGGATTGAGAGAATTTCTCAAAAGGCCTCTTTTAGAGGTAATAAAGTTGTACTATCTTTTTGAAAACTCTTTATACTTTTCTGAAAACGGTGCTCTCTTTTTCAGTGTAAAAATGATACATTTGAAACCATTTAAATTGCCTTAAACTCTTTTTGAAAATAATGCTTTAAACTTTTCTCTTAAACTCGCTTTAGTTTCAAAATCTATGTAAGGAAGATTACTGGCTCGAAATACTTGTAGTAAAACTCAATATATAGGGTTCATGTGGAACTACAATCATGAATAATAATTCAACAATTCAATGCATAAAGTATCACAATCTCATAGTAAAATTAAGGGTAAAATCCTAGATTCAGTTTGCTATTTACCAAATTGAGAGGTAGGGCGTGAGGAAGATCTAGTCTAACATTATGAATAACCTTACATACTTGATTATGAAGCTTATAGACTAGAAACTTTGGTGAGACAAGCAGAAACGTTGTTGGTAGTAGCATTTTGAGGTATCGCGGGTCTCGTCCCAGCATTCATCTTTATACAGTAGAGGCTTTATAGATGGACAGTTTCGGAGAACCTTTCAGTTTCAAAGGTTTTATTTAAAACCTATGTTTCATACTTAGTATATTGAGAGAGTTTTGAGATTCAGTAGATTATTGTTAAACATTTCTTTCATTTTGATGTTTGTGTATGCTTGAGTTAGTCTTCCACTTGTAATCAACTAGGATGAGAGTTCGTTTGGGGACCAACAATGGTTCTCGAGTGTCAATCACGTCTTGGATGTAGGCTCGGCAAAGATACCCTTCACAATTATGATGAGAAAAATATTTAAAAGATTTTGAGGGGCAATGTCTTTAACCATGCTCATGCATGCATTAAAACCCATCACATTACTAATACCTAGAAATCCATGGTATTAGCAGTACACACCTTAATACACAATAGAGTATATAACTAATAATAACATGAAAAAGTGTACCAAACAAAATATGACTAACACATAGAGTTAATGCATGCATTATTTTTACTAATAGACTCTACCAAACGACCCTTAAGTCTTTGTTTTATATCAATTTAATTGCTAATAATTGAATCTAACGAGTTAAACTAAGACACATGTATATTTGACCTCATACAAATTCAACTATACCATTTTCTGGATAGTCGAGTTAAATTTATATCCTAAATCCGACTCAATCAAATCAATTGATTAGTTAAAGCAACACCATTATTCAACACTACCTATTTGAAAGTGATGGGAAAATATTTTAAACTAAAATGAAAAAGTCCAATTGGCCACCTTATTACAAACAATACTTGGAAAACCAAGTTTGACTATAATATATATATATATATATTACAGACGTCTCTCTACCATTTGACAACACATAATGTCTCAACAAAACATAGGTGGTGCAAGCTCTTCAAACGATGAAGGAGCAGCAGGTAGCAGTAGGGAACAAGATCGTTTGTTGCCTATAGCTAACGTTGGTCGCATAATGAAAAATATTCTTCCACCAAATGCAAAAATATCAAAAGAAGCAAAAGAAACAATGCAAGAATGTGTGTCTGAGTTTATTGGATTTGTGACTGGTGAAGCATCCGATAAGTGTAGAAAAGAGCGTCGGAAGACGGTCAACGGCGACGACGTTTGTTGGGCTTTAGGAACATTAGGGTTTGATGATTATAGTGGAGCTTTGAAGAGATATTTACATAGATATAGAGAGAGTGAAGGTGAAAAAGTTAATCAAGGAGGAGGAGGATCAGGATCTCATCAACCAAGAAATTATCTTGATTAATTATATTAGGGTTTTTATTTTCAATTCTCCATTTTTACTATTCAATTTGTTTAAATGGAATCATATACAATAAACACATCCATCATTTTCAAAGTTAATTTGATTTCTCCTTTCTTAGTTTTTCTAACAAGTTTGATTTGTTTTTATAAGATCAATTTTTTTTTGGGGGGGTATGGGTTCAATTGATATTATCTAGCTCTTTACAAAAAAAAAACTTGATTTTATGTTTTTTTTTTATAAGAGATCTTCGTTTTTAGATATAAGAGATCTGAAAAAGTCATTTTCTTCTACTCAAATTGTAAGAGCGCCAGAGATCTGAATTCCTCCTCAAGTATATATGCCAGGTTAGTAGATTGAACTATGTATTTGGTATGTGGAAAATACTTTTTAGGATATTAGTTTTAATTTTTCTGGTGATCAAATATCCAAAAATATTTTACATTAAAAGGAGAAAAATGATTTTCTTCCCTTATATTCTCTCCAATAATAATCTACATAAATGTTTTCTAAGTTTTACAAAGTGTTTGATAACGAAAATATTTTCCTTCATACCAAACACACCTTTAGTATTGGTTTTGTTTTGTCTCGAATTAATTCTTTTAATTTCCATGAAAATTTTCTACTCTATATGTTATTACAAGTGTTGATGAGAACTAATTTGGTCCTTAATTTAAGCTAACTTTCCCTTTCTTCCTTATTGTACTGTTTGGTTTGAAGTAGGAATTAGGAAAGTGAAAGAATACAAAAGAAAAAAATTAAATCTAGTGTTTCGACATATTCACATTTCTTTTCGTTTCTATCCAAATTAATCAACATGTTATTTTCAATATTATAATGAGTCCACATATATATCTTGATTTAATTCAACCACATCAATTATTTATCTAGGAACTTGAAAGGTCATTTTCCAAAATTACGTGAAGGAGTAGTTAAGTATGATCCTCCAAAATTGATATATAGTTGAAGATATTGGAACTTGGTTAATATTAGACTTAGATACTGATATATATGAGATAGAAAGTTTAGTTAAATGAGCTGTGGACCCATTGTAAGTGACTCATATACTAGTTAGAGAATTAATATATATATTAACATTGATGATCATGTCCTTTAAATGGATCCAAAGAAAAGAAGTTGAATAGGGTGTGCATTTGATTTTTTGATTTTCCGTTGTCATTGAAAGTCATCAAACATTGTATGTACACCAAAGTTAGCCAAACAGTCCACAATCTTATTTGCATCTTCGTAACAGTGTTGAATGGTTGAATCTATCCATAAAACTTAAAATATAATATTAAAAGTAAACCAACTATAGATGTCCAACATAAAATAGAAACTAAATTGTAATGAAAGACCATAATTAAAAAGAACAAATTACGTGATTTACTCCAAACTTAATTCTAAATCTAAATTTTATACAATATATATAGTTTGGTTTTCTGGATTTTTATTTTCTAAAATCCATAACTGAATCAAAAAACAAACAAAATAATTATTAACCCAACATTAAACCATAAAATCAATCCAAATTAAAATTTAATTTGATTTGATTTTTTGATTTAATTCAAATAGTACAAACTCGTGAATTTAGATATATGTTAACACTTTACTCATGTAGATCATAGGGTTATTAGGGTTTCCCAAATTTTATGCATTTTGGTCATGACCATTATACTATTCAACAGTTTAATTGGAGAATGGAATAAATTCCCAAAGGATTTACTCAAGGTAAATAGGATGTTGATTGGAACATGAAGGAGACAAGAAGATGGCAAACGAGCAAGTCTAGGAATGAGAAACCAATGAGAAGAGGGATAATGTTTTGTAGGACGAGAAAGTTGGTCATTATCCTATGTATATCGAACTATGAAATAGCTAGCTAGCTAGCCTACAATTGTCTAGTGACATTTATAGTGGGATGACTCAGTTGGTTTGGAGTTCATTTCCATGAATGATTTAAAATCGATTTTTCTTCAATTATGAATTTTGGATCGATCATCACTTTCATTATAAAATCTAGTGTGGTTTACATCCATGGGAGTGATTTGCAGGTTATTACACAATAAAGGTTTTATTACACAATAAAGGTTTTATCGGGTCACACAAAGTGCTCACAACAGAGTGCTCATCGAAGGGTAGAGGCGATTACAGAGATTGTAGCAATTGCGGGTTATCCTAAGGTGGGTTCAAATATATAAATAAATAAATAAATATTTATGAGATAAAATTTTTGAGTTCGATTGAACTCGTGAATTACCCTATTGCGCATGATGAAGATATAGTCATTCACGACATTCAATTTAGAGGATATAAATTATGCATTGTGAGATAACTTTTATTTGTATTTGTTTTGAGGAAAAGTCTTTTTGACCAGAAAATTTGACCATAATGGTAAAATAACATATTTTACACTATGTTATTGTACCTTTTCGAATATTTTATCCTTTTAACTGTATATATTTTAACTAAAAATGGGGAAAAAATTCATTTCTTTTAAAATAAAAAAGATATTATAGATTTTTTAAATTTCTGGCCATTTAGCATTACCCTTATATATATATATATATATATATATATATATATATATATATATATATATATATATATATATATATATATATATATATATGTGTGTGTGTTTTGATAGACATATTTTTTTTTTACAAGTGGCATGAATGATGAGTGGTACTAACATTGAATCATTTATAAATTTTCATTAGTGAAACTGTAGTTGACTGTACTTTGAGAATTAATTTATGTGTTAAGATAGATTTAAGAAATTATTAAATTTGTGAAAAATAGTTATCTGATTCACAATAATTTTGCCAACTTCAAGAGCTCAAATTTGTATTGCGCGAAATTGAAGAATTACACCGCCCCTGCCCTATACCGTCTTATTGCCATCCCTAATCGTGACCTAACACATTTATCGATCGCCTCTCAATCGTAAACAATCTTCATTTACTTTTATTTTACCACCTTCATCATTACCCATCTCAAACACCTTGATACATTTCAAAATCCTACTAATAATGAAGAAGACCTACAACCTCAATCATCATGAATTTAATATTATCACAATCTATTGAATTCGATTTTTTTTTTAAAAAAAATTCATTATACCTACACAAGAATATTACTCTATGATATTCTACATGACCTAGTAATTTACTAGATTATATATTTTCATCTAAGTGTGAAACAAGTTGTCCAACGTGTTCCAACAAAGCAGTAAGGACAGTAAGTAAAATCACAATATTTTTACGTAGAAACACCCGACTCAAAAAGTGTAAAAATCACGACTTGTATCCTTACAAGATTTAACTTCAACTTCACTAAATCAACTACGAGCCTCCATAAAAGATAGATTACAAACTTTGCACCTACCTTAACTTCAAGTTATGGATTTGAACTACAAACTCTTGTAATCCTAGGAACTAACTTTAATTCCTAACCTTCAACACAAACCTTTCAAGGTATGTGTTCCCAACTCTTCGAGATATCACAACCTGAAGACAACACTCCTAATTCAGTTTATAACTCACTGAACTAAGATTAAATCAAGACTCATTCACAAAGAAAAACTCCTAACACATAAAATCTGTAAAGGATCAGGTTCTCCGATGTGTTCCTTCAGTTCGTTGGTAGCACTTGTGAAGTCAATTTCCCAATTGTTCCTTTTGCTCTGTAAATGCACAAGTATTCTGAACGACTTCACTTCTATTTAAACACAATTCTTCATAGAGTTATTGTTTACTTCAAACTCTTTATTGACTTGAACTCTCTTGACTTAGAGTTCTACTTCAAGTAATACTCCTTCTTCAATTCAAACTCCTAGCTTATTTGGACTTCTTCTTCAAATTACATGATTCATTTGTATTGTAGTCGAACTCCAACACTTCAATTCAACAGTAACTTGAAGAGTTCTACTTTAAGTGAGACTCTTCTTCAATTAAAACTACTTGCCTCTTTAGACTCCTCCAAATCAAACTCATTGATTCTTTTTCTTCAATTCATCAGATGTTTATTTTCGCGGGGTTTTTCGTGAAATATTATCCATTCCTTTATTTCTGCACTCTTGTCTTTATTCATTTTAGAAGCTTTCTCGAATTCAACAGCTCGTGACAATGCACCTTTGGACCATGTTAACTAACGTGTTTCTTATTTCTTTGTCAATCATCAAAACTGCATAAATCTCAACACTCTATCTTCTACTTATATTTTCGGTTTGTTTCATGTACACAGTCGAAAAGATAGAGTTTCATTTTGGAACTTGTGTTGGGCTCAAAAACATGCTCAAGTCAATAATTTATTAGGATTGTCATAACAGTTGGAGTCATCTTAATTAGAAGTCTACCATTCCTTGCCTTTAATTTCTTTTACTGTTTTGATTATGTTCTCTTGCTACATTACTGATTTTTACATATGTTTGCACATATCTTAAGTTTAGAACAATAAACTAATTATTTGCCTTTTATTTAGAATTATTTGTGTGAAATAACATTATTTATTAATAAATTCAATAGCATGTTACAAATATAATTGTATAATGGGTTAATGTTATACCCACTTAGCCGTTTGAGTTGAGATAAACGACAGCAAGAAAATTTATAGCTTGAACTTCCAAATGTGTTTAAAACTAGTTAAGTTTAAGGGTGTGTTTGGTATGAAGATGGAAAATGTTTTTATAATTTTCTCATGTTTCATTGATTTAAATGTTTTCAAATTAATTTATTTTTTTCAAATGACTTCTTTTCAAAACAAATTAAGGAAAACATTTTCTAACGCTCTACTCCAATCTCAAATTACAATTTTTTTGGGACAAATTACAATGATACAACACCTTTTGTTTCACTTATTTCCATTATTCCCTACTACTTTTAAAAAATTTCAAAATCTCTTATTTCTTTAATGTATCCGGGCTGCATATTACTATATCCGAGCCAATATTTAATGTATTTGAGCTACATATTATATATCCGAGCTACATATTAGAATATTCGAGCCAATATTTAATGTATTTGAGCTACATCTTATGTATCCGAGCTAGTTTTTAGTATCCGAGCTACATATTAATGTATCTGAGACAATATTTAATGTATCTAAACTACATATTAATGTATCTGAGCTTCAATAATCATTGTATCCCTTTTTTAAATTTTTAAAGGATTGATGTAATTAGAAACTTATTAGGGATAGATTGTAGCTTCATATTAAAACTATGAGATTTATGTAATTTAAACTTTTTTTCTTACCCTTCCCCAATAAAAAGTCTTTTTTTAAAAATATTAAAAAAATATTTATTTTGTCCCGACTTCCTAACCCCAACCACCCTCTCCCCTCAACCAAAAAATTTTGACCACTTAAATTTTATTTTTGAAATATTATAATTGAACTTTTAAAAAAGTTTTACCCCGACTAACCCTCCCCCCTCCCCCCCCCCCCAACACATCACACACAAAAAATAAAAATAAAAATTCGAAAGTTTTCTAAAAAAAAATCCTCCCCCACCCCACCCCCACCCCACACACTCCCCTAACCAACTTTTTTTTAAAAAAAATTGCTATTACAAATATTTTCATTTTTCTATTTTATTTTTTACCCACCCCCCCCCCTCTCCAAGTAAAAAAAGTTAAGATTTTTTTTTTAAAAATATTTACAAATTAAAAACTTTTATTTTTTTAAATCCCTACGCCGACCCCCATGTCTGCCCCCTCCCTCCACAAACAAAAGAAATTTAAATTATTATTTTTTCAAAATATATTAAATCTCAGTTTAAAAGTTAGGTTCCGAGTGAGGTTTGGTTGGATCCATGTTCAAAAGTTATGATCGAAAGCTAGATCGATTATCGAGACTGGTTTTCAGTTCAAAAAATTATTTTCTACTCTCCACTCTCTAGTAAAAAAATGATATTTTCTTTAAAATGTTTTGCATTCACAAACTAAACATTAAATATTTTCTACTCACTAACCAAACATAAAAAAATAAGTAAGAAAATTCACTTCTTTTTTTTCAAAAAACATATTTTTCATAGAAAATATTTTCCTTCTTCCAAACTTAGCCTACTGTGACGTCCCGCCATAATTCCAGCCTGATTTGGCGTCCGGATGGGGGCGGAAGGATCTAGAATTGTGAAGAGGTTTGCAGAGAACTGTAGAACCTTCTAGATTTTTGGAGAAGACTAGAGAATTCTTAGAATTCTCTAGAATACTTTAGATATTTTTCGAAGAGTTTAGCATATTCTAGAAAGTGTAGAATTCTCTAGAATATGAACTAAAGTGTAAATACTTTAGGGACTTGTAGAGCAATTTTTATTTACACTTAGGCCCTTAGAAAGTAGTATAAATAGAAGGGCTTCTCAATTGTAAATCCATCCATCCAAGCAAGTTGTAAGCTTTCTTCCAAGCAATATAAGCCTTCTTCAAAAATTCTCTAAGTCTTCCTTTCATTCTCTTAGCGATCTTAGTTTTAAAGGCTTACTTGAGCTTACAAGATCGTGAAAGATTTGTGAGTAAGTTATCAAGTGCCGAACGGAGTCTTAGCAAATACTCTAAGTCCGTGACAACGTGATATCAGAGCGAGGTTTGATACTAAGGGAATGGATACCGAAGGCGACATAAACGACGCTAGCACCACCAACGTCCGTCTAGATGGTGGTAAGAAGAACCAAAAGGGGAAGAAACATCAAAAGGGTAATAAGGAAGTGCTGCCCGAACTCACACCTAGCGAGGCGCTAACATCTCATCCACCCTCGACTGTCGAAGCAAGTGGCGATGAATTGGGCGAAGAAGCCGTAGACGTCACTGCTGGAGAAGAATGGGTCGCAAGGGTGAAAGTGGCAAGGTAGGCCGTGGAGATATTAGGCCGGCGCATGAATGTGGCCGACGGTAAGTTCAAGACCCTTGAGGACTTCACCCTTGAGGAGATTGAGAGCATCCGTAAGGAGTTGGAGGGTCGCCAGCGGGTCAAGTTCGAGATGAAGGAGGTTATCACTTCCTTGGAGTGTCGGTTCATGGAGGCGTTGAGCACGATTGAGACCATGAAGGCCGAGATAAAAGTACTCAAGGAAGGCGTGGAAGTTGGAGGATCGTCGTCCTTCGATCGAGAGAGGGAGGCCAAGGTTGAGGCTCCCAAGCCACCTATGTTCAAAGGTGTCCCTGACGTGCAAGAGGTGGAAAATTTCCTATGGCACTTGGAAAATTACTTCAAGTGCAACAGACTAAAGAGCGACGAGAATAAGATCAATACTGCCGTGTTGTACCTGTCGGAGATGGCTATGCTATGGTGGAGGCGCAAAGAGGCCGAGATTGGGAAGGGGACGTGCACCATCAACACGTGGGAGCAATTCCGCGAAGAATTCAAGAAAACCTTTTCCCCAAACAATGTCGTGTACGAGGTCAAGCGCAAATTCCAGGAATTGAAGCAAACGAGAAGCATTCGGGCGTATTTGAAGGAATTCACAACTTTAACACTCCAAATTCCCAACCTCACAGACGAGGAAATGCTGTTCCACTTCATGGACGGACTGCAGAATTGGGCCAAGACGGAGTTAGAGCGGCGACAAGTCAGGACCATAGACGAAGCCATCACACAAGCCGAATCTTTGACAGACTTCAGGCATGAAAATCCTAACAAAGCCGGAGGAGACGAAGTGAAAGGTAGTCATGACCATGGTGGGGGAGATCGTGGAAAAGGCGATGAGCAGCGGCCACATCCCAAGAAGCATGATACCTATAAGTCCGATGGCAAGAAGTCTGGACATCCTGGCAACACAGAGAGAAGGACAGAGGTTGCCAAAAAGGTTGGTTGCTACATATGCGGTGGGCCTCATGGTTATGCGAGGTGCCCTGAACTGAAGAGCCTTGGTGCTATCCTACGAGAGCGAAAAGCTAAGGAAGCACATGAGAAATAACAAGGCGCGGAGACGACACAGTTGGACTTGATAGGACTATGCGGAGCTATCACCAAGCAGCTACAAAAGTCGAGAGTATGCGGTGCGCAGTACGTCGACATCACGATAAATGGAAGACCTGCTCGTTCTATGGTCGACACAGGTGCAGAGGTCAATATCATGACCAAGACGTCAGCGACAAGGTTGGGGTTACGTCATAGTCCAAGTAACGCCCAACTCAGGACGGTCAATGCACCACCGACTCCCGTGAGTGGAGTCGCGCAAGAGTAAGCATCACGCTAGGTGAGTGGCGAGGTAAAACCAACTTTACTGTCGCTATCTCTTTGATATAATTCTTGGGCAGGAGTTCTTCTAGGCGTGTCATGCGATGATCGATCCTTACCTACAACAACTTATCGTCATGGAGCAAGGAGGAACATGCATGGTTCCTCTAGGTAAGGCACCGAGGATGGAATGACAAGTGCGACTAACGGCCATGCAGCTCGAGAAAAGCAATAAGAGAAAGGGCACGACATTCGCAACCACCATTGCAAGTTTGGGAGAAGACAATGGTGCTAAGAAGTCCTTGCCACCGTGCACAAAGAAGGTTCCAAGGGAGAACAACGTCGTGATACCAAAGAAGCCGCCGAGGCGCTTGCCTCCTAGGAAGGAGGTAGTTCAAAAGATCGAGCCGAAAGGGATCAGACAACAACTGAGAGAGTTGCTCAAGGGTATTGATTGAGTACGTGGATTGTTGATCGCACGACAAGACTCGGATACCGATACAGCAACGATGCGACGCGGTCGTCGCATCAATAGGTGGGGGAGAGTGTGACGTCCCGCCACAATTCCAACCTGATTTGGCGTCCGGATGGGGGCGGAAGGATCTAGAGTTGTGAAGAGGTTTGCAGAGAACTCTAGAACCTTCTAGATTTCTGGAGAAGACTAGAGAATATTCTCAAGAATACTTTAGATATTTTTGGAAGAGTTTAGCATATTCTAGAAAGTGTTGAATTCTCTAGAATATGGACTAAAGTGTAAATACTTTAGGGACTTGTAGAGCAATTTTTATTTACACTTAGGCCCTTAGGAAGTAGTATAAATAGAAGAGCCTCTCATTTGTAAATCCATCCATCCAAGCAAGTTGTAAGCTTCTTCCAAGCAATATAAGCCTTCTTCCAAAATTCTCTAAGTCTTCCTTTCATTCTCTTAGCGATCTTAGTTTTAAAGGCTTACTTGAGCTTACAAGATCGTAAAAGATTCGTGAGTAAGTTGTCAAGTGCCGAACGGAGTCTTAGCAAATACTCTAAGTCCGTGACACTACGACCAAAATAGTTACTATCAGAAGCAGAATTTTTAAACAAAGGATGAACTTTGGCCTAATATTTTACTTTTTCTTGTAAAATAAAAATATAATTGTACAATGGGTTTAAATAGCAGACCCATTTCAGATTTTTTAAATTGACCCAATTATCGAAATCTGATTGTTTTTATGTTTTTATCAAATCAAATATAGTTCAAGACTTAAAGTCTTTATTAGTTCTTAATATGTTGTACATTTATGAGAAAATTGTGCAGAATAGTAAATGCTATAGCTATTATTTAGAGAAAACTTTTAAGGATAAATTACATATATCCACACTTTTTTTTCCATAATTTTAATTATTCCCTACTAATTTTAATATTTTCCAAAATCCCATAATTTACTCTCTAACCCCCATAGTCGTATCTCCCAAAATCAATGTTTATTCCTTCCTTATTTCACTCCATAAATCTCTCTCTATTTTAAGTTACACAATCTTAAAAGTTATTTTTTCATTCAAGTTTAAAATGCGATATTTTGCTATTTAATATATACTATTAAATTACCGAATTAAAAATGAAAACTTAGTATTTGATGAAATTAAATTAACCTCAAAAAGATGAATTATCACATTTTTTTAAAAGATATAATAGCAAAATATATATGTTACCAAAAAAATATATACTAACTCAATAATACATATCTAAAATTAGAAACATATCTATGTGGAATAAATAATTATGTGATGATGATAAACTTCTACAATGTAAATTAAAAAAAATTAATAGTAGTAGTTTTTATTTAGAAAATTAGTATAATATTTGTAAATTTTTCATAGTTAGTTAATTATATTGTCGTGGAAATTTTTCTTGAAATATATATATATTTTTAATGTTTCTACTATCTAAAAACGTCCAAAAAAAAAGAAAAAAGTTGGATCTGCCATAGCATAACCATCACTATCAAAGATACAGATTTTTAATATATCTCGTTTATTTTGAGTCTTAAATTAGTCTTTGTTAGTGTTATCATTGATCTGAAACATCACTGCTACAATAACTTTTGTTTTATGCAATATATATAATTTTCATATTTAAGGTATTGTTGCATAACTTTAATGTTGTTAAATCTTAAATTAGTGTTTATCACGTTCAATATAAATATATTGATGCATAAACTTTGTGTTATTTATATCACACACCAAAAAGAGGCTATTTTGGAACAATTACATTTATATTGTATTTTTTTTAATTTTAAAAATATAATATTTCTCAAACAAAATAAGATACTTAAATATAATATATCATGCAATATTTTTTTTAGTTATGATACATAAACTCAAATTTATACTAAATGTATGTGATACATAACAATTACCAAACAATAATTATCAATCTCCAACAATTACTATAATGTATTTTAAAAAAATAATTAAAATGTAGTATTTCTCAAAAAATAAGAGACACATATAATAATGTATCACACACTATTTTTCTAAAGTTATGATACGTAAATTCAAATATATATTAACTGTATTTGATACATAACAATTACCAAACAATAAGTATCGATCTCAAACTTAAAATCTTATGGGCAACACTTACTTATTTAATGTATCTAGTAGAAATACAACATTTATCAATTCAAATCGAAAGGATCTTCATGATCTCAAACAAAATAAGATACATAAATAACAATGTATCATGCACTAAATGTTTTAGTTATGATACGTCAATTTGAATTTATACTAAATGTATCTGATACATAACAATTACCAAATAATAATGTAGCAATCTCAAACCTAAAAGCTTATGTGCAACACTTTCTTATTTAGTGTACCTAGTAGAAATACAACACTTATCAATTTAAATCGAAAAAATCTTCATGATGTACCTTCTCAAAACTTTTGATAATTTATAATCAAAATCGAAAGAATCTTCAATGAACTAGAAGAATTAATTTGAAATTCAAAATTTTCAACAATTTTGAATCAAAACGGAAGGATCTTCATGAATTGGAGAAGAATTTTGAATCTCAAAATTTCGACATTCTTGAACCAAAATCGAAAGGATATTCAATGAACTTGAAGATTCACAAAAGAAATCGTTTGTCCAACAACAATTCCATACAATCCTTCATAACCCACCTCGCTTATCCCAAATTTCAACAATTTTTTTTATGAAATAGAGAGAACAATAAACAAGAAGAAGAAATTTTTATTTTTTATTTTTTTGGTTTGTTAGTCTATAGGATTTTGAATTCTTGACAATAATTTTGAATGTAATAACGTAATTTATGGGATCTTAATTTAATTTTTAGCTTTTCCCCCTTAATTAGTGCAACAAATGGATACTATGAGATTTTAAATTGATTTTACAGCTTTCTTTTCCTTAATAAGTGCAACAGATTGATACATAATGTATCCACAATAATGTATCTGGCTCCGTAATTATGTATCTAAAATGCCTTGAAAATATGAGATTTATGTAACTATAAAAATAATAGGGATAAAAGGTAATTAAGATTTTACACTATGGTATTTATGTAAGTTATACAAATTTAATATGTAGCTATAATTTTGCTCAATCTTTCTATTTTTTTTATTTGTATAATTCACTTGATTTATATAAATCCAGATCAATTTGTATAATTTGGTTTCTTAAATTAAGAACTTTGTATATACCTCCCCAACTATTTGTGTACGATTTATGAAAAATTTACAATATTAATTACCCTGTTTGTATATTGGCAAGCGAAATATATACAAATGAAGTTCTAAAAGATTCCTAAATGTAAAAATGCAAATTTGTATATACTTATCCTATTTGTATATTCACAAGCAAAATATACAAATATGCAGAAATATACGACCGCAACTATCATTGTCAATGAAAGATATATAATTTGAAGGTTGTGGGTGCTCTAAAAATAGCAGAGTCAAAAATAGTTTTAAAAAAATACATGTTAACAATGAGATTCAAACCCTGATTGTTGTTCTTCTCTCTTTGGCCTATTAACGTTCTTTCGTTTCTTTTCTGTTCTCTTAGCTACAAATCAATACATAAGCATTAGTTTACAACATAATATTGGGCATATGCGATCATTAAACTGTGATATTCATACCTTTAATGAGTCAAAATCTAAGACTCATCAAGGGCCCTTGAAAACTAAGTGAAACCTAATCAGTTTTGATGAAATTGAAAACTTGGAGATCTTTTGGGACCCTGTGGATAAATGAAACACATTGATAAATTCTCATATAACTTGATAATCAAAGTCCAAAAGCAATGGGGGGAAAGGGAGACTTGAAGATTGAACTCTAGATTTCTGCCTTGAAGTTTGAGAGAATTTGAAGAGGATGAATATGGATGAGAATTGGGAATTTAAGGAAATGAGAGGATTTTGGTAGATTTTGAAATAGAAAATAATTACATGGGTAGTTATAGATCCAATTTTAAGGAAGTGACTTGCGGTCCATAGAAATTTCTAAGACCCGTACTGGTCAATTTTGAATCAACTTCAGAAACTCAAAAATTCAATCATTTCCCACAATACTTTTCTATGGCGTTGTTCCATCTACGATTCGTAGTCCTCTTCCGCAAAACATAAGTTCATGTTTAAGATTTTACTTAGTCTAGTTTACTTTTACGAAATCTTTCTACGGCCCGTAAAATAAAGTACGACCTGTCAAATCCTTTCGTAGGTCTGAGTTATTAAATTAAATATTTGAATAATTTATACGAAATCCATCTAGGACCCATCATAATTTCTACGATCTTGTCAAGTCGTAGGTCAAACTTCAGAAACATGAAATTTCCAAAACTCAACTCAACTTCTAAAATTGCATGTGTACGGCCCGTAGGACATCCTACAGTTTATAGATTGAACTCATAGTTCACCACTTCATTGAAATTTTTTGCACTTTTCTTTTTCAATTTGACTTTCCAATTTTTGAGGTGTTACACCTTCACTTTGTAATTGTGAATTCTGACTTTTTCTTGGTCTAAAACAATAACATAATAACATAATTAATGAAAAATGGCCTAACAATATCCGAATTATTACAAAATTATAAACCCCAAGTCGTTGATACATGATCATCCTACCCAAATCACAGTTTTTCTACCACTAGTCAAAACTACCTCTAAGTCTATCATCATTGATCCTAAGGTCCAAGAACCGAATTACTACATTGGGGGAGTACTGAACTTACCTTTACCAAATAATTTGAAGAAAAAACTGCAAAAAAAACTCTAGGTCGTTGTTCTTTTTCCTAAAAATAAGTTTGCAAATAATGACGATTTTGAAATTTTTCTATACAAATTCACAACTTACCCAGTCCAACCAGTTATAATAGTCCAATCCATTGTTGAGGCTCCACCATAATGGGACCATCCGATATAGCGTGAGTTAGTTCCCCATAAAGCGGCATGACACCCGTTAAAGTAGATTGCATGGGATAGAATAATTTCAAAATTCTTTTCAAAAGTCCCCATTTCACTACTCACCTTCGAATTTTAATGTTCTAAACCAACCCCTTCATACAAGATCTATATTAGGAGTTCTACTTACCCGAATTTACTTACAAAATTTCTACAAATTTATTAATGTCAAAGATAATATAAACTCCAATTCAAGCTTAGACATTTTTCCCAATTCATTTTTGAATTTTCCTAAAATGCACCTTGCTCAGACTTCATTTGAGAATGCCTAGCCTAAAATTTTCAAGTCATTATTGCATGAGTATGTTCTCCTGCTCAATATATGTTGCCCAAGACTTAGCCATATGGATTAGAAGAGGTTGCTACATGCAAATTAGATCATTTGAAATTCACCATTAACTTTGAGTGTTAAACTTTTTATGAGTGATTCTTCGAAAAGAATATTCATGTAAAAGAAAAAATCATACAACTATGGTTGATTTGTGTGATATAATTAAGAGATTAAATAAAAGCTTTTGTAAGAGGATAAATGTTAGATATGGTGGTGTACTATTTATTTATATAGAAATCTACATCATTTGCATTTTCAGTGTGTCATGCACATATATATATACACACGATTAATTTAAACATTGTTGGTGTGCGTGACGTTTATAGAAACATATTATGAAGATTCTATTATTGTATGTATAAGTGGGGGTTCAGCTTTAGCAAGAAAGACTCCGTCGACATGTCTGCTTGTGCACTAGGGTAATATCGTCATTTCACTATTTTGCCTATTTCTGGACATACGTCCTCAAATTTCATCCAGACAACTTCCATTTTCCTCCACCTCAAGTGCTTCCAGCAAAAAACCACAACTTCCATCTTTCTCTACTTCTCTTGCTTCCGCTTCTGCTTACTCAAGTTCTCCGCTTTGCTTCTACTCCCTGAAGCTTCTTTAATTCCGATGAGTATTTCTTGAATAAAAGAACTCAAGTTCTGAAAAAAGCCCTAACACATCATTTTTTCTTGTTAACTTACAAAATTAAATTTATATAGGCCTTTACTCAACCACGAGTTTTTATTGTCCTTCATTTTCCAAGTTTTGTGTATAGGCAATTTAGAATTTTTCC
This sequence comes from Solanum lycopersicoides, assembly GCA_022817965.1. Taxonomy (NCBI): domain Eukaryota; kingdom Viridiplantae; phylum Streptophyta; class Magnoliopsida; order Solanales; family Solanaceae; genus Solanum; species Solanum lycopersicoides. The sequence continues at coordinate 104,285,620 of CM040618.1, forward strand.
TTCTCTAGAAGAACCTGGCTTCTCTCTCTCAGATAAATCAGATTTCTGCAGAGTGAAGTTTACAAATACCCAATTCGATTGTTGAAAAAAAAGAGATAAGGATTGGACATGTTTGAGTTTTTGAAGAACGTTTTTAGATGTTTCCAATTGTAGTAGTAGGTCGATAGTTATTGTCGCCTATAATATACTCACAATCAGCATATTCATATCACAATTTTCTGATTGTTCTTGCTTTGCTAGATTTTCTATTCAACATTGTTATCTTTTAGGGCTTACTGCCTTTTTATTCAGTTCTTGACTACAACTTACATTAAGGGATTGGTAGCAGGTTAGTACTAGCTAACATTAGATAGGCACGAAAGAACAGAACAGAACAATTGACAGGAGGCTTCCCAAAGGGTGTTTTGATGATTCCTCACCAGTGCAGGGACCCAGTACTCTGAAGAGTTGAAGAACTGGTCTTTCCAAAGGAAAAAGTACAGACAACTGTAAAAGTTGTCTGTGTCAGCAAAGTTGGTGAGGAGCAGTGTACATCTCTAATCAGAATCGTGCAGGATGTTTTGTTTGATGGACAAATTATCTTCATGATATATAACAAACAAAACATCATGCATTCATTCAAAACAAAACATACTAGCAAGGATCAAAACAGCAAGAAATCAAATTCAAAGGGTGTTCAGTTCTTCCAGTGATTTGTTGTTTTTATAATTGCTTGTAATTGTTCTAAATTGTAAGATTCGTTTCGAAGTGATTAGATACGTATCGAACTTGGGTGTTTCATTATAAGATTTTTAGTTAAGGCTAACTTAGGCTCATACGGAGCAGTGTTGTATCTGCTCGTGCTCAGTTGTGCAATAGTGAGTATTGCTTAGAAAAGAGGTTAACAAGTTAGTCTCTTTGTGTGTAACCGACTTTTACTCTTGCTTGAGAGAAGATTAGTGAAAGTGGTTTTGAAAAGTCATGTTGAGAACAAGTCGTGGTTTTACTCCCTTGAGCAAGGAGGTTTCCACGTAAAAGTGATTGTCTCTTTTACTTTTATCTTTGTTTCATTATTTACTACTTTACATTATTATGGGGACCAGGTCTCGTCTTAGTTTCGTGGACGCATACATTCCAACAAGTGGTATCATAGCTTATCTTTTCACGTTGGGTAACACCAAGAAAAGAAAGATCCTGAAGGAATGGATGCTCCACCAAATCTGGAAAAAGGGCAATCATCAAGGCCACCTCGCTTCAATGGTCACTACTATGGATGGTGGAAGAATCGAATGCATGACTATATCAATACTGAAGACTCTGAGTTGTGGGACATTATTCTAGATGTACCATATGTTCATATGAAGAAGGTAAAAGATGGAACACTTACCACCTATGAAGTGAAGACCAGAAAGGAGTACACCAAAGCTGACCGCATGAAGATTGAAAAGAGCTTTAAAGCAAAAAATATTCTGGTATGTGGTATTGGTGTTGATGAATACAATTGAATCTCTGCCTGTGAATCCGCAAAAGAGATTTGGGACTATCTTCAAACTGCTCATGAAGGAACACAAAGGGTTAAAGAATCAAAGATTGATATGCTTACTACTCAATATGAAAATTTTGTGATGAAGGAAGGTGACACAATTTTCGAAATGAACTCTCGTTTCACAGCCATAACAAATGAGCTTAGAGGAATGGGAGATCCAATTCTTACATGTAAGCAAGTAAGGAAGATTCTCAAGGTTCTTCCAAAATCTTGGGAAAGCCAAGTGGGTGCGATTACTGAGGCACAAAACTTGATGACATTGCCTATGGATGAGCTTATAGGGAACTTACAAACCTATGAGATGAGCAGGAAGCAAGGAGCTGCTGGAAAAGAATCAAAGAAAGAAAAGAACATCGCTTTGAAATCTTCACAAAGAGAGATGTCAGAAGAAGAGTTGAAATGGCATACTTGACAAAGAGATTTCAAAAAATCATCAAAAAACATGGTGGCTTTCAAAAGAAGGGAACTATTGGCAGAATGGCAACAACAAATGACCTATGTCACATATGTGGCAAACTAGGTCACTTTATGAGAGATTGTCAGAATCAAAAACAAGAATCTCATGAAGTGAGATATCGTAAGAAGGACCTGGTCCTAGACAAAGTTCGAATGAAGGCACATGCTAATTAGATGGTGAAGAAAGCTTTTGATGTATGGGGTGATGATTCAAGCGTGTCAGGGGAAGAAACTGAGGAACATGAAGATGTCTCGATGTTGGTCATTGAAGATGATGAAAGTATATTCAACCAAATGTTCTCATTGATGGCAATATCAGATGATGAGGATGATGCTTCTGAGGTAACTCTTTTTGATTTAAAAGATGTCCTAGGAAATATGTATGCTAAAAGTCTCAGAAAACTTGCTGCATTATTGATTGATTCAGTAGATGAAAGATCAATTGAAAACTCAGGCCTAACTGAAAGTTGAGCATTTTTTAGAATGAGAAGGTGGCCCTTCTAACACAAATTTCCGAAATGGGTAAAAGGATAGGGATGCTAGAGTCTAATCATCATGTTGATGAAGAACAACCTAGTATTCCTAAACATGATAAAAGAAAGCTTAATATCTATGAAGAAGAATTGGAGAACAAACTCAAAATCTCAAAAATTAAGCTAGCAGCTTCTCTTGAAAAAAATTCTCAGCTTCAAAAAGATCTTGAGAAAATCAAAGAAGAGTTATGTAAGTCTTTGAAGTGGACTGATTCTTCAAAGATTCTCTCAAATCTCTCTCAGCAAAGTTTCAATGGAAAAAGGGGACTAGGAAGCAGAAGAATAGAACCACCATACAATCCACATAGCACGAATGTGTCAGTGGCTGATAACCTTCTATGTACTCACTGTGGAAGAAATGGCCATATGAAAGAAGGTTGTGATAAACTAAAAGAAGCTAAGAAAAGGCATGTGGAATTTTTAAAAACAGAAAGTTTTCGGACAAACAGGAAGCAAGGACCTGGTCCGTGCGATGAACATATCAGAAACAATAGACATGCTAAAGAAATGAAAAAACGAATTGAGTCTCGTCATCATTATAAAAACCTCTCACCTCCTTGGGTTGGTAGATATCTTATCAAGCCATTTGATAGTTACTCGGAACTCCGTGTGAAGTGGATTCCTAAACTAACAAGTGATTCTTGTGCAGAAGAGAGGAAGGAGCCAGTGCTGGTACATGGACAGTGGATGCTTCAGACACATGACAGGCGATACCTCAAACTTCCTCTCTTGCAGGCGCAAGAGGTGGTGGTGTGTCTTTTGGTGGTGGCAAGAAAGGCTCTATTCTTGGAATTGGAAAGATAGGCAAGTCTGACAGTAACTCAATCAACAATGTGCACTATGTGGAAGGGCTCAAGTACAATCTTCTGAGTATATCTCAGATATGTGACAGAGGAAATGAAGTAAAGTTCATGGCAGACAAGTGTTTTGTGACAAATTGTGTAACCGGGAAGGTGGTAATGTTTGCAACAAGAGTGAGAAATATGTATGTAGCTGATCTAGAATCCATAGAAGGAGATAATCTCTCTTGTCTAAGTGCTCAAATAGATGAATCCGAGTTGTGGCACAGACGTCTTGGTCATATAAGCTCTACTCTCCTAAACAAACTTGTGGCAGGGGACCTGGTCCGTGGACTACCTAAAGTGAAGTTCACAAATGGTAGAGTTTGTAATGCATGTGCAAAGGGAAAACAGACAAAGTCCTCATTCAAGGCCAAGAAAGAAGTCAGTACATCAAGACCTCTTGAATTGCTTCATATGGACTTATGTGGTCCAATCAGAGTGCTGAGCAGAGGAGGCAAGAATTTTTTCTTTTTGTGGTTGATGATTTTTCAAGATACACGTGGGTAATGTTCCTGAGAACAAAAGATGAGACGGCTGGGCAACTGATGGTTTTCTTCAAATCCATTCAATCAAAGTTAAATTGCAAGATTGGAAGTATAAGATTTGATCATGGCACTGAGTTTGAAAATGCTCAGAATGAAGGTTACTGTAGTGAACATTGAATAAGTCACAACTTTTCAGCTCCCAGGACTCTCAGCAAAATAGAGTAGTGGAGAGAAAGAATCGAACACTGGTGGAATTGCAAGAACTATGCTGATTGATTCTAAACTTGCTATGAGTTTCTGGGTTGAGGCTGTGAAATCTGCTTGTTATGTGCTTAACAGATGTCTTATAAGGTCTCTTATCGAGAAAACTCCTTATGAGTTAATCAATGATAAGAAACCTTCAATAGCTCACTTGAAGCCTTTTGGCTACAAATGTTTTGTTCTGAACAATGGGAAGGATGATCTCGAAAAAATTGATGCCAGAAGTGATGAAGGTGTGTTTGTAGGCTACTCATTGTCAAGCAACGCATATCGAGTGTTCAACAAGAGAACAAAATGCATGGAAGAAAGTGTACATTTTAAGTTTGATGAAGGCAGAACAAAGGATGAAAAATGGGATGAAGATGAGCTGGAAGAGTTGATTGGAGAAAGAAAAATCATTCAAGAAAGTGAAGAACCTCAGGACGAATCATTTGACAGACCTGGTCCTCTGAACAGTAATACAGACGTCAGGCTCCACGATTCAAATAACAGTGAAGAATATCTTGATGCAGATAGAGAAGAAGAGATTACTAGAAAGTATGGATGGAAACATCAATCTTCACATCCACTAGACAATATAATATCTCCTCTAGAATCCGAATTCAAACAAGATCAAAGGCACGAAATCTTGTGTCCTTCTCAGCATTCATGTCTTTGATAGAACCCAAGAGTATCAAGGAAGCGTTAAAGGACCCTGACTGGGTAGTCTCCATGCAAGAAGAGCTTCATCGATTTGAGCGAAGTAAAGTGTGGCACATGTTCCCCCGACCAGTTGACAGAACCATAATAGGAACTCGCTGGGTGTTTAGAAACAAACTGGATGAAATTGGTATTGTTGTCCGAAAAAAATCAAGACTGGTGGTGCAAGGGTATAATCAAGTGTAAGGAATTGACTATGAAGAAACATTTGCTCTTGTTGCTCGAATGGAGGCCATCAGAATTCTCATTGCTTTTGCTGCACACAAGGAATTCAAGTTATTCCAAATGGACGTGAAAAGTGCATTTCTAAACGGAAATCTAAAGGAGGAGGTGTATGTCAAATAACCTCCAGGATTTGAAGATTCAGGTTTGCCTGATCATGTGCTGAAACTAGATAAGGCATTATATGGGCTGAAACAAGCTCCTCGAGCTTGGTATGAAAGACTATCAAGGTTTCTAATGACAAATGAGTTTGTCAGGGGAAAAGTAGATAACACTTTGTTTCTAAAAACTAGAGGAAGATCTATTAATTGTGCAGGTATATGTTGATGACATAATTTTTGGAGCAACTTCAAATGAACTGTGCAATGAGTTTGCTGAGTTGATGATCAGTGAGTTTGATATGAGTATGATGGGGGAGCTTACATTCTTCGTGGGTCTGCAAATCAAACAGTCCTCACAAGGCACCTCAATTTGTCAAGGAAAATATATCAAGGAGCTGCTCAACAAGTACAAAATGCTGGATGCAAAGGTTCTGGATACCCTAATGAGCACAAGTGCAAGGATAGACAAAGATGAAGCTAGTCAAGAGGTCAATCAAACAATGTATAGAGGGATCATTGGATCACTTTTATATATGACAGCTAGCAGGCCTGAAATTGTGTTCAGTGTGGGGATGTGTTCTAGATTCCAAGCTGCACCAAAGGAATCACATCTAAAAGCTGCTAAAAGGATCTTGCGATATGTGAAGGGCACGCAGGACCTAGTCCTTTTTTATCCTACAGGTGATTCTTTTGAACTTATAGGTTTTGCAGATGCTGATTATGCAGGATTTCTAGAAGACATAAAAAGTACATCTGGAATGGCATATTTCTTGGGAGCTTTGGTCTCCTGGGGAACAAAGAAACAAAATTCAGTGGCCTTATCTACTGCAGAAGCTGAATATGTTGATGCTGCTGCCTGTTGCGCTCAACTTCTTTGGATCAAGCAACAAGTGAAGGACTTTGGAGTGCTAGAAACAACAATTCTTCTGATGTGTGACAATATGAGTGCATTAAATATGGTAAAAAAACCAGTGCAACACAAAAGAACCAAGCACATTGATGTGAGACATCACTTCTTGAGGGACAATGTAGAAAATATGAATGTGTTGATGAGATTTTGTAGTACTGAAGATCAAGTGGCAGGCATTTTCACTAAGCCATTGGGAAAGGAAGTCTTCCTCAAGAACAGATTGAAACTTGGAATTATCAAGCCCACGTAGCTCTAGCAATGCTGCTCAGAGAACCCTAAATTGACTATGTTTAGGAGAACAGGTATCTATGTTATAAGTAAATTCAAGTACTTGAGAATTCACACACTGTACCTTACTACAGGTATCCACTTAAACATAAATAGCTGAAGGGATGATCTTAGTCATACAAAACTTGAGCAAACAAAGCATAAGAGGGACCTGGTCCCTCCTAAGGTTAGTATCATTTAATACTACACTGACAACTGTCTACATCATTGCCACGTGTCCTTTTCCGGTTCGTCGTATCAGTTTCAAACGTCTTGTTTTTAAATTCGAAGGGTCATTACTGTTGAGGACCGGATACCTTTTCTTTTAAATCTCTCTTTGTCTCAACATAAATCACTCTTTCTATAATCTTGTTATCCATTTTTTCTCTCTCTTTAAAGATCTCTTTCTTCTAACTTCTTTCTCAAAAAATGTCTAAGTCAAATTCTTCGTCTCATGATCTAAATTCCCCAGAAATTGAAAAACCTAGTTCATTCGATTTCTCCATTCCTCGTCAAGAAGAGTTATCAGTAACCCCTATGTGTGGAGAAGGACCACAAATTGGAACAGTCTCTCCCTCACATCCAGTCGAAGGAGGATCTGCACCACCTAGACTGCACGGAGCGCCATGTTCTCCTACATTCGTTTTGTCTGAGGGAATATCCCAATCATCTGAAACACATTCTGTGGCCAAACCAAGTTCTAAACTGGGTTCTGAGGAAATTTATGGTGCATCCATGGCATTGTCATTCTCAATGTCAGAAAGACTGTTTGAAGGTGATCTGCCGGAAGGAAAGGGGCTGGAATCTTGTATTCTTGTCGCTGGAGCAGAACTGGTTGCTATACAGAGTCTAGCGTCACTTAGAGACGAGTCTCATCCTTCATTATTAAATGAGGAGTTCAGGTCCCCAGAACATTAGGCATCTAAAGGACAAGCCATCTTTGATCATACTCCCAAATCATTTGATATGAATTCTGACGCAGAGGAAGAGGAGGAAGAAACACCTCTCAGATGGAAACGACAATGAACACGAGGCAGTAATTTTCCCATTGTCGAAGAAGTGGGTCAAATACCTGATGATATGCTGCAGACTAGGGAAGATAGTGATGCAGAACGAACACGAAAAAGAAAGGGAAAATTGGTTCAGTCTGAAAAGGAAAAGGGTAAAAGAAAATATGGTACTAGAAGTGCCACACAAAAGGTACTTGGAAGTGTTATGGTAGCAAATGCCATACAAACTCAAAGAAGGAGGCAACAACGTCGTCAAGGAGTGCCTCTAGAGAAACATGTTGTTGATACGCTCCCCATTGAGGAAAGCGACTCCAAATCAGAGGATGGTTCGAAGTTTGTAGCGAAGAGAAGTAAAGGATTGGGAAACAAAAGGGAGAAGAAGAAGGCTGAGAGTAAAAAAAATTCAGAGATCTCTCCCATAACGAACGTCAAAGGGAAGATGAGTCAAAAGAAAGGGAAATCTGAAGTCTCACCCGTAAAGGGACCTGGTCCCAGGGTAAAAGTTGATAAACGAAACCTGTCACAAGAAGAAAGGGTGGAAAAGATGAAGTCACAAAAGGTGCTGAATGGTCGTGTGCTTGCTCAAGACATTCTAACGGAGCATGGAATGGGGGACCTTGTTGATGCTGTGGCGATACAGGAATGGGACATTTGTTTGAACCTCATGTTCCTTATCTCCATGAACCAGAAGTACGCGAGTTCTATTACAACATGAACTTGCTTTAAGATGGAGGTATTGATACATCAGTCAAATGAGTCAAAATCAATCTGAATGAGGAGAACTGTCGGGATTAGAATCATTGAAGGGTTTAAACCTTCTACAGCATTCACTGAACAAGCCTCAAAGAAATAAGAATCCAAGCAGGCAGGGGTACCCAAGAAGTATCTCAAAGGCGAGTACCAATTACTTTTTGAATTTGTCAATAAGGTCATGGTACCCAGGTCTGAGAAACGCACAGTTGCATCTGCTGCCGACCTTTTTCTGATGGAGAAACTGAGTGATCTTGATGCAATAAATCTCCCAGCACTAATGCTTGAGCACATTCATCGAGTTATGACTTGGAAAATAGGAAGTCATGGTATTCCTTATGGGTACCTTCTGAACTGGGTGTTCAATCATTTTGAAGTGCCTTTAGGGTTGGGAGTACCAGGTACTGTGAAGCAAATGTTCTCCAGATCTACTCTCCAAGACTGTGAATGTATTGAAGGGGAGGCACCAGGGCGTTCCCAAGTTGCAGTTGTATTTGAGAAACAGTCTGTGCTCAAAAGAGAAGTGGATGATCTGACAGTACTTGTTGCAGCTAAGGAGGTTGAGGTGGTTACTTTGAAGTCAGAACTGCAAAACGTGATTTCACGAGGACCTGGTCCTGATCAAGTTGATGACTCTGAGTTACGCATGTTGAGGGCTGAGAATGATCAATTAAAAGCTACAAATGCCTCATTGACTAAGGAGGTTCAAGCTCTTAATAAGCAGCTCATTAAAGCTCATGAAGATGCAAATGAGCGAGTGATGTTGCTTCTGCGAACTTTTCTACCCTTTCCCACTTCGTCCTAAAAGTGTGCTGTTATGTCCTCCTGTTCTTTTTGTTGTTAGTTGGTTAGTTTAAGGCATGGTGTTGATTGTTTGATCCCTGGACATTATTATAGTGATCAAAACTTGTTATTATATTATGCCCTGTTTTGTTAATGATGATCATTGTTTTTGCTAACTTTCATGCGTTTAAGTGTGTCCATGGCTTTGAATTCTCTTGCACTTGCTGTTTATTTTTAATGTATGTTTACTGTCCCTCCTTCTTGATGATGTAAAAAGGGGGAAGATCTGGGTAGTAGCTATTCATATCTGATAGCAGATGATAAGTGGGGGCATGGTTTTAGGGGGAATGACGATTGTAGACGTTTAAGGGGAAAACATATATGATACATGGGTATTGTTTTTAGAGGGAATGAAGATTGTCTCAAGTGAGGGAAATAATCTTTATTTAATGCTTTAAGTTTGTTTTGAATAAATTTATGTGAGGAACAAAAAGCAGGATGGTTTGTCATCATCAAAAAAGGGGGAAATTGACAGGAGGCTTCCCAAAGGGTGTTTTGATGATTCCTCACCAGTGCAAGGACCCGGTACTCTGAAGAGTTGAAGAACAGGTCTTTCCAAAGGAAAAAGTACAGACAACTGTAAGAGTTGTCTGTGTCAGCGAAGTTGGTGAGGAGCAGTGTACAGCTCCAATCAGAATCGTCTAGGATGTTTTGTTTGATGAACAACATATCTTCATGATATATAACAAGCAAAACATCATGCATTCATTCAAAACAAAACATACTAGCAAGGATCAAAACAGCAAGAAATCAAATTCAAAGGGCGTTCAGTTCTTCCAGTGATTTGCTGTTTTTATAATTGCTTGTAATTTTTTTAAATTGTAAGATTCGTTTCGAAGTGATTAGAAACGTATCGAACTTGGGTGTTTCATTGTAAGAGTTTTAGTTAAGGCTAACTTAGGCTCTTACGGAACAGTGTTGTATCTGCTCGTGCTCAGTTGTGCAATAGTGAGTATTGCTTAGAAAAGAGGCTAACAGGTTAGTCTCTTTGTGTGTAACCGACTTTTACTCTTGCTTGAGAGAAGATTAGTGAAAGTGGTTTTGAAAAGTCCTGTTGAGAACAGGTCGTGGTTTTACTCCCTTGAGCAAGGAGGTTTTCACGTAAAAGTGATTGTCTCTTTTACTTTTGTCTTTGTTTCATTATTTACTGCTTTACATTGTTACGGGGACCAGGTCCCATCTTAGTTTCGTGGACGCATACATTCCAACAACAATTATACGCAGCACCACAAATTAATCAAATTAGATCAGATTACACTAGCTTTCAGTCGGGTATTTTTATTCATGCATGCATGTGTTATCTCATGTGCAATTTGGTTGTATGCAGATGAAACTTTCATATCAAAAGAACAAACATTCATCTTTGTCTAATACAACTACCGAAATGAAATTCAATCGGCGCAAAAAATATAAAATGTTAGCTCAATAAGAAAACTTGTTATTACAAAGACGCACGAGACCTCGAGTCAACAAGGCTTCCTCCACAAGTTCCTCTTTACGTCAACAAAAGGTTGGTAACTTAAATTTATGTTCTTTACATGCCTCTGTGTCTCTGTATGCATATGTTCTTTATATATATGCATAATCTGTTTTGACACACTTCATCTTTATTTGTTAGCTGCTACATTTGAGGTTCATACTTCAACTGTCATTTCTCCGAAAGGGAAACGTTTGTTTCATCCTTTCTATGCCTTTGAAACAGGTGAGTATAAGAATCATCTTGTTTTTGTTAGCTTCCAGTGGCCATAAGGCATTTGCTTCTCTAATTCATAACTACTTCTATATTAGGATCCATGTACTCTTACCCCGACAAATATATCAAATAGAGCTACTCTTTACATGCCTCATTTTAGCTCGAGGCTTATTATCGATGTAATTACATAAGTACTTTAGGACGTGCAGGGTGGCACTTAACGCCTACTGCAAATTTTTTCGGCCAGCAAACACCACCATCTCCACACATGTGCTCTCTCTTCCTCTTCTCTTGTCGTCAGCCTTGCACTTTGGTGGAGTTGACTACTGCGTCCTATTTCAGGTGATAATACTTTACAATTTTGATTTTGATTCCCTAATAACTACATTTTTTCTATTTGACTTTGCAATCCTTCTGTAATTCATTTTTGGCTTTTCCGTTTTTCCCTCTGTTTCAGCTCATCTTCTTCTTGACTTTGTGCTAACTTACCACTTTTTGCTGTTTCCAAGCTTCATCCTATCTCAGCGACTGTCGTGTAATAAGATTCTAAGTTGGAGATTTAGGCTGCCTTCGATTTTTCCCGCAATATTATATCTTTACAAGTTCCCTGGTTTGTAATGGAGATTGATAAACTAAATTTTGTATATAAATATAAGTTTGGCTATCTAAGCTCAATAAACATTCTGATTTGTCATCCTCAATCTGTAAAGGTATCTACTTTTAGATGTAGTTTACTTTCTTCAATAGTTGTATCCACATAGTTTCTCTGAGCCATTGTAAATCTTAGACTACAATTGTTTCCAATTTGATTTAACGCATAGTAGAAAGGTTTGCTAATTTGTTACTTATTGAATATTCATAATTTCTTAGCTAACTTTCAACAGAGTACAAATCTTGCAATCTATATTGCTCGACAGGTGCGTGTCGAATTCTCCAAAAATAATGTTTCAACACTGGCTTAATATATAATAAAAGAATATTTTAAAAATATAATTAAATTTCACATAGCTTGAATTTCAAGAATAGGCACGCACGCACGCACGCGCACACATACACTATATAATTGAGAAAGTATGTGTGTATGTAAGAGTTTATGGATGATTTTCGATTTTGAGTTACACGAAAATAGTAACAAAACTTATGTAATTATTTGTCAAGATTACTCATGATATTTTTGTTATATTTTCTTGTGGAAGAATATTTGATACATTTAAGTGATTACGAAACTAGAAAATTATGAAATTATTAATAAAAATGATAATTTATTAACTTACTCTCTATAAAAAGAATATTAATTGTTAAGGTAATTAAAATTAAATATATAGTTTAGTTTTGTTGATCGATAGATAATTTTAATCATTCTTATGAGTAATTTAGATAATTAATATAGGATAGAAAAATACACTAAATGTAGGAGTATGATGAATTAGGCTAAATTTCATACTTATAAATTATTTTGAGATAATGGTAAAAAACAAGAGGTTGAAAAGTTAAATAATAGGAAAAAGTTAAAAAGTAAGAAAGTAGGAACTTTGACCCAATGAAACCCAAGAATCCATTTGTCAAATTATGAAAAGAGGAAAGAGTTTCACACAATTTTTGTATGTCACCTCATGCTTATCCCTCAACCACTATAAGATTTCAGCACCATTTGTTAGAGTTTGGCCCGTATTTTATTTTTTCCTTAAAGAAAAATCAAAGTATTACTATAAATGAAATGATTGAATTTTTTCTAAAAGGAAAATATACCTTCTTCCATACTTAGTTTGTTTTCTCTTAGAGGAAAAGGTTGGAGATCTATAAATTGAAGATCTCTCTATTCTCATAGCATAACACAATAACTTTCATAATGTAGACGTTTAAGAGTTTAGTTTATGGAGATTCATTCTCTCAATAGTTTTAATGTTTTTCTCCTATATTAGTTTTCATATAATAATATTATGGTTTTAGTATAAACTTTGTCATCTAATTTATCGTCATATGATTTGAAAATCATAAGCTTCCGCATTACGCTCTAATTACCTTCAGAACCCAACAAGTGGTATCAGAGCAAATAATTTAATGACCCAGGTTCATTGAGGTTGAAGACAGGTTCAAGGTGGCTTCAAATCAATTTGCAATCAATTTGATGATAAGAAAGATTTTTGTCCAGCTACATATGAAAAAGAGATTTAAACAATATTTTCAACATTATTGTTGCTACATTTTTTAAAAGAAAAATAAAATATTTTAAAACTATTTTTAAGCTATATATTTTAAATTTTATTTTAACCATGTCAAGCATCAATGATAAAGACTATGTGAAGAACGAAGATATCATGCATGTGGAGAAGAGAGATCAAGTTTTGTCAAGAAAATTCAATCAAAAGGGGAGATTTATTAGGATTTTGCCCTGATTTTTTTACCTTATATGAAGTTTATTTTTTCGTTAAAGAAAAGTCAAAGTATTACCATAAATGCTTGAACTTTTTCTGAATGGAAAATGTATATTTCTTCCATACTTGATTTATTTTTTCTTAGAGAAAAAGTTTAAAGATCTATAAATTGAAGATTTCTATTCTCATAGCATAACACAATGACTTTCACAATGTAAACGTTTAAGAGTTTACTTTATGGGGAGATTAATTCTCTCAATAATTTTAATATTTTTCTCTTATATTAGTTTTCATATATTAATATTATGGTTTTAGTATAAGTTTTTGTCATCTAATTTATCGTCATATGATTTGCAAATCATAAGCTTCCGCATGACGCCCTAATCGCCTTCAGAACCCAGCACCATTAAGACCCATAGATGGTTTGGCAGCCAAGAAAGCTCCTTCTTTCTATTGAGAATCGATACCCTATGTGCGGGTTTAAATCTTTAATTAAAAACTAATCAATCTGCATCGCAACCACCTCATCAGTGGCGGAGTCAGAAGTTTTATCAAGTATGTCCAAGAATAATGGTGTGTGGCTGTTAAAAAAAATATTGGGGATATTTGGGTTCGAACCAAAAACTCCTTCATTCGAATGGACAACAATTACAATTGAGCCAAAGGCATAGCATTTTTCATGTGTGTTCAACTTTATATATATTGTTGTTCATGTTGTATTCCTAAGATACTTAGAACAAAACTTTAAAGAACTTGATAAGACACAATAAAGTTTAAGAATATTTTTACAACTAGAAAATTAAAACTAGTAGATAAAACTATATCAGAAATAGATTAGAAAAAATATACAAAATATTTTTCTTAAAGAAAAAATGTTGTCAATCTGTGTTTAAAGAATCTTACTGGTTCCAACAAACTTTGCAGAAACACGAAGTAAACAAAGTTTAATGAACCACTGAAGAATAGAAGAACACAAATTAATTCACAAATCTAAAATCTGTAACACATACCAGATTTTGGAAAAATAAAAAGAAGATCAAGCCCACTGAATGTACAGTGTCCCCTTAAGAAAATCATTCCCCTCTAGTATCCGAGGTTTCACTTGGCATATGTCCTCCCAGGATAGAATGATCACAATCACCATTGTATTGATACCCAAAACACTGGTGTCAGCGAACCACTCAACGGTAGTAAAGTATACTTAGAATACTAGATTTCGTAGTAGTAGAATAAGTCAAGAAATTCTATATATAAAAAATGAGAGGAAATTCCTCAATTTATAGAAAACAAAGGGTAGTGCGAAAAGGTTCTTATTGTGCCTTACCGGAAAGGTGACAAACCTTTGGAAAAGTCACAATCTTTCAGAAAGGTCGTCACCTTTTATAAAAGTCACAATATTTCATAAAATTCACAACTTTTCATAAAAGTCACAATTTTTCATAAAAGTCGCAACTCTTCATTTTTCATTCACACCTTTTTAAACCCAAAAATCTCCCGCATGAATGGGGAATGACTCCAAGACAAAGGAACGGACAGGTATGTGTACTTTACAAGCAAGAATTGATTTCATCTGGATAAGTAGGTTTCCCCTTGGACTTTCCGTAGTGAACATATGTCGGATGTACTCGGTCAATCGGTAGATGCAATATCTTTGAACCGTTAAGCTTTGGTGTATACCTAGACAATAAATGTCAAACAATTAACCCTTTACTATTTATGGCTCTTACGGTTGTGTTTGTTTCAGCCATGAACATCTCCTGGTTTCATGAGTATATAGAGAGTAGGTTTTTGACAATAATTCTCTTCGAAGCGGCTTACACTTCACACTCACATAGGTGATTTCTAACCGTGTTATCGCGTAGATACACTATTTGGTCAACTCTACCAAAATTAACAAATCATTAAAACCATTAAGCTTTACTAACTCATTAACAAGCCTTAATGTTATATTCTTGTTCCTGAGCATTGTCTTTATCATTAGAATGGATTGAGTTAGTTGACAATGTCAAAACGTCATTCACAACTTTGTTTTTCTCCTTGAATCTAGCTCTTCGGATCTCTAGTGTGCTAGATAGAGTTACCACTATGATGACTTGTTCTAAGCCGTAAATTCATCTCCTTAGATGATCTTTAAACTTTTTCTCTAGTTAGGCCTTTTTGTAAGTGGATCCGACACATTATCCTTTGACTTTACATAGTCAATTCTGATAATTCCACTAGAGAGTAGTTTTCTAACGGTATCATGTCTATGTCCTATATGACGAGACTTTTCGTTATACATCATGTTTCATGCCCTACATATTGCATCTTGACTATCAAAGTGTATGCTACTAATTCCAATGGTTTGGGCAAAAAAGAATATCTATCAAGAAATTTCAGAGTCTTGCAACTTATTCACCGACCATGTCTATAGCACCTAACTTAGAGATCATTGTAGAGCTAGAGATACATGTCTCTTTTGAAATATTTCCAAGAGACTGCTCCTCTACCAAGAGTATATATATATTCACTCGTAGATTTTACTTCATTTGTCCGGTGATCCGATTTGCATCACTATATCCTTTCAATACTGTTGAATATTGTTATAATGCAAGACATAGTTTTAAGTATTTTTTAAATACTACAAAACTCTATTTATTGTCATCTACTAAGTTTGATTAGGTCCACTTGTGAAACGACTCAGTTTATTAATAGAAAACGTTATATTTGATCGCTCGCACTTCATGATATACATCATACTTCTCAATACTCTAGCACAATCCAGTTGTGAGTCACTTTCACTTTCATTCTTTTGAAATGCAAATCTCACATTTATTGAAGACTCAACAATATTGACATCCAAATATTTGAACTAGTCGAGTACCTTTTCAATGCAATGAGATTGTGAAAATGCTAAACATTATGGAGTTTTACGGATTCTTATACCTAAGATCGCAACAACAACTCAAAGATTTTTCATTCCAAACTTGCTTATTGACATACGTTTAGTAGCATTTATGTCATTAGTGTCTCTATTGATGATCAACATATCATTAATATACAAACAAACAATGACCTTGTGATTTTAATGTGGACACATTTATCACTTCCATCATTCTTAAATCCATTTGTCAACATGATTTCGTCAAATTTCTTATTTCATTGTTTGGGTGCTTATTTTAGTCCATAATGTGACTTAACAAGTTCGCACACTCTTTTTATTTACCAGGAACCACAAAACCCTCGGGTTGTTCCATGTAAATTTCTTACTCCAATTCTACATTTAAGAAAGTTGTTTTCACATTCAGTTGATGAATTTGGATGTCATATACCACAACTAATAATTTTAGCATCCGAATGGATGTAATTCTAGTTACTAACGAGTATATATATCGATAAGATCAAAACCTTGCTTTTGTCTAAAGCCTTTGACACAATGTCTTGCTTTATATTTGTCAATAATTTCATCAACTGTTATTTTCCTTCTAAAGATTCACTTTGAACCCAAAGGTTTATTTTCTGAAAGAAGATTAATTAACTTCCAATTAATATGGTTGCTTAAGATTGCATCAATGTCACTATTGACACCATCTTTCCAAAGGATAAGTCTACATAAGACACAAGAAATGTTACAAAATCATATCCGAAGGAAGTAATGTCCTTTGATATTTACTACGCCTATGAATCTCTTTATTAAGTACATTCTCCTTTTTCCTTTCCTAGGCCTTTTCGACCCTTCTCTAGACTACTCAAGTTTAATTTTATAGTCCACAGTCATAGGTCCTATTTTAATTCTTTTAGGAATAGGAACTTGGACTTTGGATACACACCCCACACTTTGAAATATTTAAAGTTGGATTTCCTTCCTTTCCATTTCTCATATGGAATAGATTGTGTCCTGAACAAACAAAATTATTTTCTTTATGAAAAGACAAAAAAAAATTGTTGTTACCTTTTGCATTAAGGATAGTTCCTCCACAAAAGTTTTGTGGTAACCCCGAACTTATAAATAATGCCTCCATCATTTCTTTCAATGTTCAATTTTTCATTAGATTGAGGTAAATAGGGCAGCAAATTGATGTATAATTTCTCTTTTCAAATACATTTCTGCAAAATTAGATTTATACTCTCCATTCCTATCATTTCTTATTGTTTTCCAACTGATATTCAACTTCATTATTATATTGTCTAGACGTTTCTATTGCTTCATCCTTACCATTCAGCAAATAAACATAGTCGTTTATAATGCAATTGTCAATAAAAGTAACGAGATACTTTTTTCCATCACGAGATGGTATTGACTTCATATCACAAATTCCAGTGTAAATTAATTCTAAGGGATTAGAATTCCTTTCAACAGATTTATAAGAATGCTCAACATACTTAGATTCCACAACAAACTTGACATTTTTATTTATTGCACTCAAAGTTAGACAAAACTTCTAAGTTGACATGTCCCAAATGCTCATGTCATAAACTCTGACTCAAGCAAGTAAGAACTAATAAAACTATTGAGTTTGAAAAGATCTTCGCGAGGTAACTTTTTTCTCAAATATTTTGTTCCAACTTCTTACAATTTTGTGTGATACAAACATTCTTTAGAGTCAACACCTTGTCAAATGTCCTTTTCATAAGGACCTTTACATAACTTTCAATTTGATTGTTATAGAACTACCCATGAACAAGTTTCATCGGGTCCAATAAAGGCGATATAGTTCAATGCTTCTTTTACAAAACATGACAAATGACTATTCACCAATATTCGTGTCTATACAAATATTTTTATTCTAATAGACATATCTTTTCATGAAAAATACAACATTTAAGTGACACTTTTTCATAAAAGAACACAATTATTTTGAACAAGTATAAATATAATTTGGTAGTTTCATACTAGTCACATCATATACTAGTAATAGAGAAACTCAACAACGACAATATCAAATATACTCCATAATACAAAAGTATCATTGAATTTCATATCTTTTGCTCCATAATTAAATTAGACGTCAAGTCTAATTTTATCTTGATCATAAGAAAATAACCCCCACATTTTAAATACGATCTCAAAAATATTTTTTAAGTATTTGAAAATAATTTTTTTACATATTTTCCCAGACTATAAAAATGTCATTGGCAATATGAAACCTCTTTTGAAACTATTATTCTACGAAAGAATTATAGAGTTTCAATTCTCTTTGACAATGTTTACATAGTGTCAAAGGTCATTCCATAGAGGCATAAACTCACCAACTCTAAGTCAGTGATATTTTTCCTCTATCACAAATAGACATACCACTTAGTATTATTTATAGAAAATCAAAAGTACACCACAGACTTTGTCTCATTTATTCAGAGTAGAAAACTACAAAAGTTTTTAATCCACAACAATCTGACATGATAAAATTCATAAGGAGTACAAAACTACAAAAGGTTTTTTTTTAGTCTCGAGAATTAAACATTTTCTTTATCACATTGAAATGGTTTTCTTATCAAAATAGTCTTCCAACTATAACATTTTGACATACTATTTTATCAAACAAAAATATGCATCTCTCATATTTGCAAACTAAAGAATTTTAAAGGCAACAATATTTGCCAAGTAAAATTCATTCCACAACATATGGTTTACAGATCTTTTTCCAAAGATACACATAAGAAAATCAAAGATGATAACTCTTAGAAACTATTTTCCTCCTTAGACAAAATAATAAGAAGGTTACCTGGTAATCTTTAAAAATATTAACAGTATAATAATTTTCTTAAGATTGTTGTTCATTTTGTATTCCTAAGATACTTAGAACAAAACTTTGAAGAACTTGATAAGACATAACAAAGTTTAAGAACATTTTCACAACTAGAAAATTAAAACTAGTAGAGAAACTGGATCAGAAACAGATTAGAAAAAATATACGAAATATTTTTCTTAAAGAAGAATTGTTGTCAATCTGTGTTTAAAGTATCTTACTGGTTCCAACAAACTTTGCAAAAACATGAAATAACCAAAGTTTAATAAACCAGTGAAGAATAGAAGAACATAAATTAATTCACAAATTTAAAATCTGTAATACATACCAGAATTTGGAAAAACATAGAGAAGATCAAGTCCACTGAATGCACAGTGTCCCCTTAAGAAAATCATTCCCTCTGGTGTCAGCGAGCCACTCAACGGTAGTAAAGTATACTTCGTATACTAGATTTAGTAGTAGAAGAAGAAGTCAAGAAATTCTATATATATAAAATGAGAGAAAATCCCTCAATTTATAGAAAACAAAGGGTAGTGCCAAAAGGTTCTTATTGTGCCTTACCGGAAAGGTGACAAACCTTTGTAAAAGTCACAATCTTTCAGAAAGATCGTCACCTTTCATAAAAGTCACAACTTTTTCATAAAAATCGTAACTATTCATTTTTCATTCACACTTTTTAAAACCCAACATATATATCCTTTAAATATAGAATTTAACACCTGTGTTTGACTGTGGCTACGCCACTGCACCTCATTGCCGATCTCTATGGGGGACAAATATTGTGATTTTCCCACCTCATTGCCATCTTTATTAGAACTAATAATATTGTCATTTTGTTGACTTGGACAAGAAGTCTATAAATCTTCCAAGTTGACTTTGACATTGAATAATAACTATGACAAGTTGTTGAATAATATAAACTCTTTTTGGCATAGTGGCTCCACTGTCATTAAGTCCTCAAAATTGCAAATGTAGTGATTGAGAATCAAAGTGGGAACCTTCTCTGAACTTTCCCATTATATTAAAATTTCAAAGTTGGAATCTTCTATGAAAGCCTTCACATTTTTCATGAATTGTAAGTTGTTAATAGCAAAGCACTTTATAGTTCCTTATCATTAATCAATATCACAATATATCTTAGTTGGAGTAGGCATGAGTAATATGAAGCCCACATTGAGTTTTGAACAAGGATGGCCTATATTGCAAGAGGAAGCAATCAACAAAGTTATCCTCCTTGTTGAAGAAGGCCACACTTCCAACCAATTTACTTCTGAAGCGTATATGCATTTATACACGTATCCTATTTTCATACTATCGTGCAAACTCTGATTTAGAATTTGAAGTTTATGTGTTCCCTGCAAGTATTTTAACTTAATTCAAAATTGTCTATTGCCTAGTATCTTAAAGTTTTAATATTGTGCCTACCAAAGGATGTGGTGTAGCGGAACAGACTACTTCTCCCTTAACCACCAGAGGTCTCGGATTTGAGCCTTAGGTATGAAAAAATTCTTGATAGGGAGCGTTTCCCCCGAATGGGGTCCCATAAGTGCTAATCTAGATTAGTCTAGATCCAATGCAGCAACCGGATATTGGATGGGAAACCAAGAAAAAAAAACTATACATAATTATATTTTGCTATTCCTATCAATTTGGACTTGTAATTCCTAATTGTATTATCCAGAACAGTGTATAACATGTGTGACAACAATCCAGCTGGCCCTGAAGCTCAAAAACTGTATCAGCAGTATAAGAAAACAATGGAAGATTATGTCTCCTCAAAGGTAACTTGAAACTTTTAAGAGTTTTACATACATGATTGTTACTCTCTTTTTTTTTCGTTTTCTTGATATGATCATCGATGTTACAGGTAGTTCCATCTATTCAGGAAAAGAAAGACGACGTCTTGCTACACGAACTTGTTAAGAGGTGGAATAATCACAAAATCATAACCAGGTGGCTTTTCAGATTCTTTCATTACCTTGACAGACACTTAGTGCCTAGAAGGAACCTCCCTTCTCTTCAGGAAACTAGCCATTTGACTTTCTATGAATTGGTTAGTTACGAGTACTTATCCGATATGTATGGATCTTTTAATAAATTGTTGTAGGTCTATGGTGAAATGAATGATGGAGTGAGAGATGCTGTGATATCTTTGGTAGGTTCACTAAAACTCTAATGTACCTTATCTGGATCTTTGAATTTTGGTGTCTATTTAATTTATAATAAGCAACTGTGACTGTTAAAATAAGTTAATTATTGCTCATTGCACATGACTACTTGTGTTACCAATAAGTTAAATTTTAGCAACTTACATTTGGCTAATGTGATTAGCCTGTATTCTTGTTTATTTATGTTCACTAGTCCTTTAAATTTGAATGATCTAGCTAGATCGCCTTTTTCTCGGTCTATTGGTTCTTTCCATACTTCTCTGAAATAGACTAGTATATCAACACTGTACTTCCATAATCAGGGGGATGAAAAATATACTATTTTTACATGGTTAATATAAATTTTATGTAAATATAGTAGAAGTTGGACCTCTTTCTGCTTCTTCGTGAGTGAAATGTTGGCTTCACCACCAGGGGTGGCTCGACAGTGTTAAAAAAAGACATGTGCCTTAGGCCCCCAAATTTAAGGGGCCTCATTTTTAATAATAATAGGTTATAAGTTATTATTTTTTAAGAAATATTGAATATTATTTGTAGAAAAAGTAACTTTTCATGAAAATTAAGGAATTATTAGAAGAAATTTGGCATATTTAGAGTACTATATCTCATGAAAAATAATTTAAAATAATAATGATTATATTATCAATTGAAAACTAGAAGAGATCAATTATAAAAGTTATTAATAATTCAAGTTTAAGGCCGTTTAATTTTTGTTTTAGGCTACTAATATGCTTGAGCCGTTCCTGTTCACCACTGTCCATAGTCCACGCATTTCCCCTGTTCTAGAACTTCTGTTCGATTTCATATTTCTCTGGCTTCCTGAGGCCATATTGGACAGTTCTGTTTTTCTCTGTATAATCAATTCTATGTATTATATTTTACACTTAGTTTCTCTTTTACTTACTTGTTACCATGATTCAGATTAATAGAGAACGCGAAGGAGAGCAAATAGATCAGGCCTTAGTGAAGAACATATTGGATATATACGTGGAGATAGGTGGAGACTCCACGAAGTATTACGAGAAAGATTTTGAAGAATCGATGCTGAAGGATGCTGCTGAATTCTACTCTAAGAAAGCCTCAGATTGGATTGCAAGCAAATCTTGTGAGGAGTACATGCTGAAGGTTAATTCTATTTAGCTTGCTTTGCATATTGAATAAACTAAGTTCCATTACATACCAAATGTCGATGAAATTCAGGCCGAGGAATGCTTGAAGGACGAGGAAAGGAGGGTTCAAAGTTATTTGAAAGACGGAAGCAAACATAAGTTATTGGAGGTTTGTAATAGGCTGCATCGTCGTATTCTTTATATTTTGATGCATATTGCAGAGTTAGTACATGTTGTTTAAGACTATCTTTGACACAGTGACAGACCTAGAATTTTCACGTTCAAGCAGGAATTGAACTCGGGTTGGCTGGACAAAATGAACCTCTTCATAACTAGGCTAAGCATCACTCTTGTGCTAAATGGAGTCAAAATTTAATATATACCTATAAAATTTCAAAAACAGATTAAATATACACATATATACTGTGTTATTTTTCGACGAATGGGTTCATATGAACCCACTTGACCCACTATAAGTCCGCCCCTGCTTTGACATATCTATAAATGCAATTTTTATCAGCCATCTAATTGAACAGATGATCATGATATATTCTTATAAGTGATGAAGTACTCACTCTAAATGCAGGTAGTAGAATATGAGTTACTTGCTGTACATGCACGCAAACTAGAAGAGAAGAAACAAATCAATCTTGGAGCTGCTTAAAAAATGAAAATTTGTTGATGAAGAGGTTGTGCCTTTTATGTGATTTGAGTGTGACTACTATTTAATAAGTCCTAAATATTCATTTTCACCTAAACAAGTTGTTGTACTTTATTTGCTTTTGCTCTTTCAATCCTTTATATAGATGTCATGGGGATAGGGAATGCATTTTAAATTTTAATTGATATAGAGAAAGTGTTTTAGTTTGGTTGTGTACTTAAGTTACACAATGTAAAGAATTTTTTTTGACTTTTATAGTCATAAACTATATAAAATATATCAAATATATTATTGCAATATTTGTAGTCGTAAAACATGCCATGTTACTCCTACATAAGAGTGTCGTTAAGGCATCTCCAACCCAATCCTCTATTTTAATTTCTAAATATAGAGATCTCTACTTTTTAAACTACCAACTCCAAATCAGTTTTTAATTTTACTCTCTAAAAATGAATATTTTTCTCTCTCCTTAGTTAATATCATATTATTATTTCTATTTCATTCTAATTTTTTTATTTCATACTATAAATCTTTTATTTCTTTTTTTTCCAAATAATTACTTTATATAATTTTTAATGTGGTATAAAATTATATTTTATTCTAAATTTTTAAATAACATAAATTGCAAGAAAATATAATATAATACATAAATTAGGGGATGCATTCAAATAAAACTGACAATTACATAAACACTCAATTTTCAAAATCATTACGTCGCTCTCATAAATGCGCTATTAATGCAATACGGAGTTGAAAATGAGCATTTTTGTACTTAATTTTTTTATGTCTAGCTAAACACTGTTCAAATCAG
This sequence comes from Solanum lycopersicoides, assembly GCA_022817965.1. NCBI lineage: Eukaryota > Viridiplantae > Streptophyta > Magnoliopsida > Solanales > Solanaceae > Solanum > Solanum lycopersicoides. The sequence continues at coordinate 104,309,067 of CM040618.1, forward strand.
AGATTTTCAGCTACCACCATTTCTATAATTGGAGTTGGAGCCTCTACGACATCTTGAATTGGTGCATTGAGATCACGTTCAACCTCAATTATCATATTGTGCAGTATAATACATGTAGTCATTATATCATATAGCACTTCCTTTCTCCAAAGACGTTACGGTCTTGCGATAATTGCATTACTCCGAAAGCACGTTCAGCATCTTTTCGGCACGATTCTTGTTTCATCGCAAAATATTTTATCTTTTGGGAATGAGGATCACAAATAGTTTGAACAATTGTAGACCATTCAGGATATATATCATCAGCTAAGTAATAACCATATTGTATTCTTTTCATTGAATAACATAATGGGCGGGAGACGCAACACCGCTAGCAAGATGGGAAAATAAATGTGATGACTCTATAACACTAATATCGTTATTGGTCCCAGGCAAACCAAAATAAGCATGTATATTTCATGTATTGTATTGTATTTTTATCTTGTATTTAAATTATTATATTATGTATTGTATTGTTATCTTGTATTTAAATTATTATATCATGTATTGTATTTTTAAATTAAATTTTTCATCTCGCCATTTAATTTTTATGGATTCTTTACAATGAAAACTAATAATAAAATAAAATTTTATTATTGATGAAAATAGGGGAAAAAATACTATTAATTTGAAATTAGAGTAGTATTGTAGTCGCTTAAAATTTATTAAATATAAATTTATAAAGTTGGTCGGATTATATTAAATTAATGAATATATTAGTCCAAATAAATATTATGGATTAATATAATTGATTTAATATTTAAATTTAATAAATATGAATTTAATTAAAACTCGCTCCATAAAGCCCATATGCGATGTCACCTAAATCTGATTGGCCGAAGTGAGTCCTATTCTAATCGCAATTCCTCTATTCTAAAACTATAAATAGGGGTCTCATAATTCAGAAAAGAGGACCAAGAATTCTAAACAAGAAGCTAAAGAAAGCTCGTGGATCAAAAGACATAAATTTCTCTACAAGTTTAAAAATTCAAGAATTCAAGTGTTCAAGTTCAGATTTTAAGAAGTCAAGATCAATTTTGAGCACGATCAAGATCAAGACCACCAGATTCAAGATCAAGCTCCAAGCCCTTGAATTCAACTAGAAAGTCAAGATCAAGATCAAGTTCAAGAACGATCAATATCAAGGCCACCGGATTCAAGATCAAGCTCCAAGCCCTTGAACTCAACTAGAAAGTCAAGATCAAGAAAAAGTTCAAGTCAAGATCAAGATCAAGTCCAAGTCTGTTGGGATATGCAATGTTTTGATAAATGACAGAATACATGGAACACATTGGCAAAGTCAGCTCAAGAGAAACGTTTTCAAGAAAGACTTATATCTTATAAAAGAGTCTCACTACAAGAAGTATTCAAAAGGCAATAGAGGTATGAAACAACCTGGAGTCCTTGACGGAATAGAAGACTTCAAGAAGATAAGCATAAATACAAGGATAGATGTTCATTGAAGTCACACACTTACAAAGCAAAATATTGAGAGATTGATTTCTGAAGTGCTACTAATCAAGCAACACAGAAAAACAGATCTGGGAATTTTTTCTAGCATTTGTAATTTGTAGATCAATAAGATATAAACTGATTTTAGGATTTTAGTCTTCAAGTTGAGGGCAACTCGAAGACATTGGGAACACATACCTTGGAGGTGTGTGCTAGAATTAAGACTAAGTAGTTGATCTTTAGTTTAGAGAAATTATTGTAATCTTAATTGTTGTCTAAGGCTCGTAGTTGATTTAGTGAAGTAGGGCTAAATCATGTTGAGGAACAGGTCGTGGTTTTTACACCTTTTGAGCCGGATATTTCTACGTAAAATACTGCGTTATTACTTTACCGTCTTTACACTTTTCTGAAACACGTTAGGCAACTTGGTTCTCTTTAAGAAAATTCTAGTAAACGTAAACCAACCATTGAGGTGCCAAGTTAAAGTCTAAGATCAAGATAAAGTTCAAGAATGATCAAGATCAAGTTCAAGAATGAACAAGATCAAGACCACCATATTCATGATCAAGCTCCAAGCCCTTGAATTCAACTAAAAAGTCAAGATCAAGATAAAGTTCAAGTCAAGGTCAAGTACAAGTCCAAGTTCAAGTCCAAGATCAAGATCAAGATCAAGTACAATTTCAAGTCCAAGTCCAAGATCAAGATCAAGTCTAAGTTAAAGTTCAAGTCCAAGATGAAGATCAAGATAGAAATGGATTTGGGGGTCCTAAAATGGATGTTCTATTGACTAAGTTGGAGTTTCAAGGTTGGTCTGATCTTTTCCTTCAAGAAGCTGATCAACGTAAAATGTCTAAGAAAAAGATCAATGAGGTCTATATCAATGGGAAAAGTGATGAACTCTCTTTCACATCTACTGTCTGTGGTACATCTGTTCATTTGGTTCCTGCCGATATCCCTCATATTTTGGACATCCCTTCACAAGGGTTGGGTCATTATGTGAAAATTGAGTGGCCTCCTTTACCTCCTCACACATCTGCCTTTAAGTATCTCGCAGAAGTTTTTCTCTAAGCCTCATTTGACTCATCATCGTGGTGTCACTAAAAAGGAGATGTCTCCATTACACAAGTTATACTTTGATGTTGTCCACAAAATCATTCTCCAAAGAAAGAGCGTCGTACAAAGGCCAACTTTCTGGATTTGACTCTTATGGAGCTACTAGATTCTGAAGTTCCTATCGACTTACCCTTATTGATTGTCAAACATATGCATAAGGTCATCCATCAGGATGAAAATGGACATTCTCTGCCATATGGGTTCTGGATGACTCCAATCTTTGAGGCATTTCATGTGCCTATTCATGTGTGGTTTGCTCAAACAATAAAGGATGTGGTGGGTACTGTGAACCATATGACCTTACCTAATTATATGAGGAATCTTGCTAATCCACTTCAGTGCCTTAAAACACAGCTTGCTGCCAAGGAGGATCAACTTCTTATTATGGAGAATGCTCATCGACTGGAGACAACCACTTTGGAAGCACATATAGTGTAGCTGCAAAATGAACTTGCTAGAGAGAGGGCTGCTCATAATGCCAATGTCTAACCACCAACCCAGTTGTTCTTTGATCCCTCCCAAAATCAGTCTTTTGATCTCTTCCTTCTATCCAAACTATCTACTGGACTATGTTATTTTGTGGTGTCTGCATGTTGTGTTTTATTTCTTTAAGACATTGAATGTTGTTGGAGTGTACTCTATGTGTGTTTGGTTGCTGTATATTCTTGGTTTGCTTTTTGTGACTCTGTCTATGCGATTAACTATATTGCTAATCTGGTTCGAATCGTGATAACCAATCTTTTGGTGCAGATTATATTTTATCTCATTCTTCTTATATATTTTGTCTCTTACTTTGAAACCGTTTTCGATGATGCCAAAAGGGGAAAAAGTAAAGGGAGTGTAATATTTATTACCCATAGCTAAATTGTTTTGCCATATATGTTCCATGCTTAAGTGTTACAGGTTAAAGTATAAAGCTAACAGGAAAGGAAATTGTCATAAGTTTGTCATCATCAAAAAGGGTGATTTTGTTGGGATATGCAGTGTTTTGATAAATGACAGATTACGTGGAACACGTTGGCAAAGTCAACTCAAGAGAAACGTTTTCAAGAAAGACTTTTATCTTATAAAAGAGACTCACTACAAGAAGAATTCAAAAGGCAATAGAGGTATGAAACAACCTGGAGTCCTTGACGGAATAGAAGACTTCAAGAAGATAAGTATAAATACAAAAAGAGGCGTTCATTGAAGTCACGCACTTACAAAGAAAAATATTGAGAGATTGATTTATGAAGTGCTACTAATCAAGCAACACATAAAAACAGATCTGGGAATTTTTCATAGCATTTGTAATTTATAGATCATTAAGATATAAACTGATTTTAGGATTTTAGTCTTCAAGTTGAGGGCAACTCGAAGACATTGGGAACACATACCTTGGAGGTGTGTGGTATAATTAAGACTAAGTAGTTGATCTTTAGTTTAGAGAAACTATTGTAATTTTAATTGTTGTCCAAGGATCGTAGTTGATTTAGTGAAATTGGGGTAAATCCTATTGAGAACCAGGTCGTGGTTTTTACACCTTTTGAGTCGAGTGTTTCCACGTAAAATACTGCATTTTTACTTAACCGTATTTACACTTTTCTGAAACACGTTAGGCAACTTGGTTCTCTTAAGAAAAGTCTAGTAAACGTATACCAATCTAGGTCGTGTAGAATAACAATTGGTATTAGAGCAGGTTTTCTTGTCAAAAGTTAATCACTTAAGAATAGATCGAGATGAACTCTGCACTACCTATCGGTCACAACGAAGGGCAATCAACTGTTAGACCCCCAATGTGCAATGGGTCTCACTTTTGCTGGTGGAAACCATGCATGTAGGACTTCATTCAAGCAGATGATTAGGAATTGTGGGATATGATAACTATGGGACCTACCATTCCTATGAAGACTGTTGATGGAGTTTTAGTACCAAAGGTAAGGATTGATTTCACTGCGGAAGATTTAGCTGCTCTCACGAAAAATGCCTAGACCAAAAACATTCTTGTTTGTGGTGTTGGACCAGATGAGTACAACAGAGTTCAAATTGTACTATGGCTAAACAAATTTGGGATGCACTGGTAACTGCTCATGAAGAAACAAGTCTGGTAAAGAAATTCAGAGTAGCCATGTTATTTACTGAATATGAAACATTCAAGATGAAGAAAGGCGAGGCTCTCTTAGAAATGATTACGAGACTCCTTAAGTTGATAAATGAGTTGTCATCACTAGAAAAAGTTCTCACTACTGAAGAGCAGGTTGACAAGGTGCTAAGGATTCTTCCTAAAAACTAATGGGATGTGAAAGTAACTGCCATAAGAGAAGCGAAAGATATCTCTATCATGACACTTGATGAAATTGTGGGAAATCTCAGAACTTATGAGATGAATATAGATGAATTAAAAAAGGAAGAGATGCTTAGTGAAAAAACACTAGCACTGAAAGTTTTTTATGGAGAAGATTCTGGAGACGAAATGGTTTTCCTGGCAAGAAACCTTAAGAAGTATATCAAAATGAATAAAGAAAATTAAAAGAAGGAAACAAATCAAAAGGGATAGGTAAATGATAAATCTCAAAATGGATGCTACAAGTGTGGAAAAATGGATCATCATGTTAACAATTGCCCACAATGGGAAGCTAACTGGAGGAAAGAAAGAATGGAAAAGGAAAGGAATTCAAAGAAAAATGAGGAATATGAAATGGTGACTCAGGAGATGGAGAATCTGATGATGAAATAGATGAAACAACATTCATGGCTCTGGGCGATGCAGACGCTGAAGATGATGAAAACTCTGAGGTTAGTATCACTGATCTTAAAGAAAACCTGCATTCATTTTATAAAAATAGATTAATTGGATTGATGAATGGGTTAATTGATGACCTTGAAGAATTAACATGTGAAAGAGATCAGTTGTTTAAAGCCTTTGCAGATTAAAAATTTGAGTACATAGAACTCGAAGAAAAGAAAACCGTAACTGATAAACAAAACAGTTGTCTGAAGAAAAATGTTGATAAACTTGAGTCATCAAACCTGGATCTTAAGTCTGAAATCTTAAGAATGACAGTTACTAAAAAAGAAAAAATGAGTGAAACAAAAGAAAACCTTGAGAAAGAGTTGAATCAATGTAAAAATAATTATTTTGCTGAAAAAGAAAAGGTGAGGAAATTAAATATAGAAATCTCTCAGATAAAGGTAAGGCTTGAAAGAGCAAATAGAAGGACTAACTCATCGAGAATTGTCAATCAAATAAGTGAGAGAAATCACAATGAGAGAGCAGGTATTGGCTTTAATAATGACAACGTTGTTACATCTGATTTGTGCTATTTTTGAGGCAAACTTGGGAACCCAACTACTGAATGTCCTGTTGCCAGAAAGCATAGCAACAAAAATGTTGAAATAGCAACTAATTATGTCAAAACCAATCAGAGAATCAGATATAATAATTGGCTGCCAATATGGGCAAAAAGAAATCTTATTTATCCCTTCTATCATCGAAAAGGACCCAAGCTTGTTTGGGTTCCTAAAACTAAACTCTAAAATGCTTGTAGGTAAAAGTGAAAGAAAGCAGACACTGGTACATGGATAGTGCTTGTTCAAAGCATATGACGGGAAAAAAACATCAATTCTTTTCACTCACTGCATACAAAGGGGGAATGTGTCATTTGGAGATGGAAAGAAAGGGAAAATTGTAGGAGTTGGAAAAATTGGACAAACTGAATCCAGAGCCTTGGAGAAAGTATATCATGTGGATGGGCTAAAACATAATCTTCTTAGCATTTCTCAACTATGTGACAAAGGTAACAAAGTAATTTTTACTTCTGAAGTTGCAGGGTTGAGAAACTGGACACAAAAGTGGTCATTTTAACTGCAAAAAGACACAAAAATGTGTACAAAGCTGATATCATGGGAATGCCTGACACAACTCTGAAGTGCCTTAGTGCGATTGCAAATGACCCCTTACTATGGCACAAAAGACTTGGGCATGCAAGCTTGAAACAATTGAACAAACTATTAGAAAAGGATATGGTTATAGGTCTACCTAAAACCTAATTCAAAAATGATATCATTAGTGGTGCATGTGTAAGGGGAAGCAGTGAGATCATAATTCACGTCAAAGAATCATAAGTACAACCAAGTGCCTTGGACTGATTCACATGGACTTATGTGGACCTATGAGAGTAAGAAGCAGAGGAGGTAAGAGGTATGTCTTTGTCATTGTAGATGATTTCTCTAGATTTACTTGGACATTATTCTTAGCTTCTAAAGAAGAGTCCTTTAAGACTTTTTCTAGTTTTATCAAAAAATTAGAAAAAAAACTCTGGACTATCCTTGATTTCCATGAGATCTGACCATGGAACAGAATTTGAAAATGCAAAATTCCTAGAATTCTATTCATTACATGGTGTAGATTATAATTTCTCTGCTCCCAAAACCCCTCAACAAAACAGAGTAGTTGAAAGGAAAAAAGACTCTAGAAGTCATGTCCAGAACAAATATGATTGCCAATAATCTTGAAAAAAATCTTTGGGCTGAAGCCATTAGTACTGCATGTTACATTGTAAATAGATTCATGACACGCCCCATCTTAGAGAAGACTCCCTATGAATTACTCAAAGGTATAAAACCAAATATTTCTCACCTTAGGACTTTTGGTTGCAGATGTTATGTTCATAATAATAGAAAAAATAACCTTGGTAAGTTCGATGCAAGAAGTGATGAGGGAATCTTCTTAGGATATTCAGCACATAGTAAAGCATATAAGGTATTGAATAAAAGAACAAAATGTGTTGAAGAAAATGTGCATGTTGTATTTGATGAAAATTGATATATGGTTGAGACAATGAAATTGAGGAGCACAGCCAGCAACAAGTTGAGCAATATGTTCCCTCTGTTGAACAATCAGTAAGCGTAAAGTCAGTAAGCATACAGTCAGAGGGAACTGTAAGTCAAGATATTGTTCAGTCGGAGGAACAAAATGATGTAGATAATGTTGCTACCTCTCAAGGGTTGACTGTAAAAAGCTACAAATATCAAGGATCACATCCTATTGATAATGTTCTTACAAATCTCATCTCTGGAATCACTACTAGGTCAGGCTTAAATAACCTCTGTGCTTTTCAAGCATTTATGTCCATGGTTGAACCCAAAAAGGTGAAGCAAGCTATTCTGGATGAGGATTGGATTCACGCAATGCAAGAAGAACTCAACTAATTTGAAAGAAGCAAGGTATGGCATCTTGTTCAACCACCTGAAGGAAAACAATAATTGGAACAAAATTGGTGTATAGTAACAAGCTAGATGAGAATAGAATAGTCATACAAAACAAAACAAGGTTGGTAGTTCAGGGATATAATCAGGAAGAAGAAATCAATTATGATGAGACTTTTGCTCCTGTGGCAAGACTTGAAGCAATTCGATTACTTATTGCTTTTGTTGTGCTTAAAGAATTCACTCTCTATCAAATGGATGTAAAGAGTGCATTTTTGAACGGATATTTGAAAGAAGAAGTATATGTAAAGCAGCCATGTCTACAAACTGGATAAAACTTTGTATGGGTTGAAGCAAGCTCCAAGAGCATGGTATGAAAGGTTATCTAAGTTTCTCTTAGATCATGGACATTCCAGAGGTAAAATTGACAATAATCTTTTTCTTAAAACAATGGAAAGGAATTGTTGATTGTGCAGGTCTATGTGGATGACATAATTTTTGGATTTACAAATAGCCTAATGACCAAAGAGTTTGTTGAACTTATTAGTGGAGAATTTGAAATGAGTATGATGGGAGAGCTAAGTTTTTTTCTTGGATTACAAATCAAGCAAACTCCCACAGGTACCTTGATTCATCAGCAGAAATATGTGAAAGAACTGCTCAAAAGATTCAACATGACGCAAAGGAAATTGATACTCCTATTGTTACAGCCACTAAGCTAGATATGGATGAAATAGGTGCATTTATTGATCAGAAGTTGTACAGAGGAATGATCGGGTCTCTCTAGTATCTTACTGCAAGTAGACATGATATTGTGTTTAGTGTTGGACTTTGCGCCAGGTTTCAAGCAAATCCCAAAGAATCTCATATTAAATATGTTACAAGAATTTTCAAGTATCTCAAATGAAATACGGATTTGGGACTCTGGTACTCAAAAGAAGCAATTTCAATCTGGTTGGTTATGCGGATGTTGATTATACTGGATACTTGGTTAACAGAAAGAGCACCACATGTATGGCTTACTTCCTTGGAACATGTTTGATATCCTGGTCCACCAAGAAACAAAAATATGTGGCCTTATCAACTGCAGAGGTTGAATATGTGGCAGTTGGATCTTGTTGTGCTCAATTGCTATGGATTAAACAACAATTGTTAGACTTTGGCATGAATGCTGGTAGTTCCTATCTTGTGTGATAATACTAATGCTATTAACATAGACAAGAACCCTGTGCAACATAAGCGCACAAAACACATTGATATACGACATCATTTTTTGCGAGATAATGTAGAAAAATGTCACGTATCAATAATGTTTTGTTCCATTGAAGAACAAATAGCTGATATTTTTACCAAAGCATTGAGTAGAGAACACTTTGAAAAGAATAGGCTAGACTTGGGGATGATTAAGCTTACATAATTTCCTCCCTCAATGATTGGTTAGAAAACTATGTTTATCGAAGTTTTTTTTCTCTTTTTACTAGTCTATCACAGTACATTTATTTGTATATCATTTTTGTCCTCATTAGTCTTCACCATATCTCATAGATATTGTTACTTTGAGCAGCTAAAATAGGTATGCGATACTGTGACGAATCGTGGATCACAATTCAGGTATAAAATATTTTAATGTAAAGAATCACACTTGCTGACACACACAATTAATGTGGTTCATTTCTCTATGCCCCATCACTTCACAACCGCCAAATTCCCATTTTTCCCCTCTTTTTTCTCAAAAGGATGTCACCATCCTCTTCCCAAATCTAATTCACCTCTCCATATTCCATTATCATCTTCTTTCTATAAAAACAAAAAACAATAAAAAAGAAAAAAAGGAAAAGTTTGAACCATCAGAAATGGCGTCATCCTCTCCAATCTTCAGCAGAAGTGGCACTACCTCCTCAGCAATAGTCAGTGCATCATCACTCCCACTATCATCTTGGTCACTATGATTGGAATCGCGCACATAGTTCATCTAAGTGGTTCTTGGGTGCGTTCATCAGTTGGGAAAGATCCGTCTCAAGAACTATCTCTTGTCATCGTACCAGTTGCACCTAGTGTGGGGAAGCACGAGATGGTGCACCTAGTCGGGTTGTTCTTGATGGTTTTGAACAATGGAACTCTGTAAGTCGAAACCCTTTCTCTTCTATTCCTACTGTGTTCTTTTCTATGGAGCATGAGGCTCGACTTGTCCCTCTATGTATTGACTCTATTGATGAAATCACTCTAAAAAAAGTTGTTCCTCCCATTAATAAGCGTCGTTTTAAATCCCTAACCAAGAAATCAATGGGTAACTCTGGGTCTCAATCCTCTATACTACAAAACACTCATTGTTTTGTTCCTATTAGGGTTCCCCAAACTAGACAACAAAAAAGTCAGGTTGAGGCTGCGTTTATCTCTTCCTTTGTAGCAACAAAAAGAACTCGTACTTCAACGTGTTCCTCTTCCTCAATCCCTGATTGTTATTCCTGATGATGATCTAGTAATAAGTCAATTACGGCGTATGAAACACATTGCTTCAAAACCATCCATTTCTAAATCAAAACTCCCTACAAAAGCCAAGTCCAAACCCTCCTCTAAGCCTGTGTCTACTGTCAAATCCACCAAACCTTCCATCTCTAAATCTAAAAGGCAACGGGTTGCTTCCCCTATTTCTTTTGATAGTTCTTTGTCTGATTCTGAAGAACATTATTTGCCTCAGACCAACTCTTTTGTGCCTTCTCCTTCACTTGACCGAATCATTCACTTCTGTCAGCAATTTATTCTCATGGAAAGAGTAGTCACTGGATTTGGGGGTCCTGAAATGGATGTTCTATTGACTAAGTTGGAGTTTCAAGGGTAGTCTGATCTTTTCCTTCAAGGAGTCAATAAACGTAAAATGTCCAAAGGAAAGATCACTGAGCTCTATATCAATGAGAAAAGTGATGAACTCTCTTTCACATCTACTGTCCGTGGTATATCTGCTCATTTGGTTCCGGCCGATATCGCTCATATTTTGGACGTCCCTTCACAAGGGTGGGGTCATTATGTGAAAATTGAGTGGCCTCTTTTACCTCCTTATACATCTACCTTAAGTATCTTACGGAAATTTTTCTCTAAGCCTCATCTGACTCATCATCGTGGTGTCACTAAAAAAAAGATGTCTCCATTGCACAAGTTATACTTTGATGTTGTCCACAAGATCATTCTCCAAGGAAAGAGAGTCATACAAAGGCCAACTTTACGGATTTGACACTTATGGAGCTACTAGATTCCAAAGTTCCTATCGAATTACCCTCCTTGATTGTCAAACATATGCACAGGGTCATCCATCAGGATGAAAATAGACTATATATTCCATATGGGTTCTGTATGACTCCAATCTTTGAGGCATTTCATGTGCCTGTTCAGGTGTGGTTTGCTCAAACAATAAAGTATGTGGTGTCAAACAATAAAGGATGTGGTGGGTACTGTGAACCATATGACCTTACCTGTTTCTATAAGGAATCTTGCTAATCCACTTCAGAGCCTTAAAACACAGCTTGCTACCAAGGAGGATAACCTTCTTATTAAGAAGAATGCTCATCGACCAGAGACAACCACTTTGGAAGCACGTATAATATAGTGGAGCTGCAAAATGAACTTGCTAGAGAGAGGGCTGCTCATAATGCCAATGTCTAACCACCAACCCAGTTGTTCTTTGCTCCCTCCCAAAATCAGTCTCTTGATATCTTTCTTCTATCCAAACTATCTACTGGACTATGTTATTTTGTGGTGTCTGCATGTTTGTTTTATCTCTTTAAGACTTGAATGTTGTTGGAGTGTACTCTATGTGTGTTGGGTTGTTGTATATTCTTGGTTTGCTTTTTGTGACTCTGTCTATGCGATTAATTGTGTTTCTACTCTGGTTCGAATCTTGATAACCAATCCTTTGGTGCAGATTAGATTCTATCTCATTCTTCTTATATATTTTGTCTCATACTTTGAAACCGTTTCCGATTATGCCAATAGGGGAAAAGTAAAGGGAGTGTAATATTTATAACCCATAGTTAATATGTTTTGCCATATATGTTCCATGCATAAGTGTTACAAGTTAAAATAGAAAGCTAACAGGAAAGGAAATCTCCATAAGTTTGTCATCATCAAAAAGAGGAAATATGTTGGGATATGCAGCGTTTTGATAAATGACAGATTACATGGAACACGTTGGCAAAGTCAGCTCAAGAGAAACGTTTTCAAGAAAGACTTATATCTTATAAAATAGTCTCACTACAAGAAGAATTCAAAAGGCAATAGAGGTATGAAACAACCTGGAGTCCTTGACGGAATAGAAGACTTCAAGAAGATAAGCAAAAATACAATGATAGGTGTTCATTGAAGTCACGCACTTACAAAGCAAAATATTGAGAGATTGATTTCTGAAGTGTAAATGATCAAGCAACACAGAAAAACAAATCTGGGAATTTTTCTTAGCATTTGTAATTTGTAGATCAGTAAGATATAAACTGATTTTAGGATTTTAGTCTTCAAGTTGAGGGCAACTCGAAGACATTGGGAACACATACCTTGGAGGTGTGTGGTAGAACTAAGACTAAGTGGTTGATCTTTAGTTTAGAGAAACTATTGTAATTTTAATTGTTGTCTAAGGCTCGTAGTTGATTTATTGAAGGAGGGGTAAATCCTGTTAAGGAACAGGTCATGGTTTTTACACCTTTTGATCCGGGGTTTCTACGTAAAATACTGTGTTATTACTTTACCGTCTTTACACTTTTCTGAAACACGTTAGGCAACTTGGTTCTCTTTAAGAAAATTCTAGTAAACGTAAACCAACCATTGAGGTGCCAAGTTAAAGTCTAAGATCGAGATAAAGTTCAAGAATGATCAAGATCAAGTTCAAGAATGATCAAGATCAAGACCACCAGATTCATGATCAAGCTCCAAGCCCTTGAATTCAACTAAAAAGTCAAGATCAAGATAAAGTTCAAGTCAAGATCAAGTACAAGTCCAAGTTCAAGTCCAAGATCAAGATCAAGATCAAGTATAAGTCCCACTCCAAGTTCAAGTTCCAAGTCTAAGATCAAGATCAAGTCCAAGTTCAAGTTCAAGTCCAAGATGAAGATCAAGATAGAGATCAAAATCAAGATGAATCCCAAGTTCATGATCAAGCTTTAATCCCTTGAATTTATATTTGAAAAGGCGAATTTAGAGGAATAATAGAGATTGTAACACTCGCACTTGAAATAATAAAACGATTGTTGCTATAATCTTCCGTTCTTGATTATTGTTTTCTTGACGCGAATTTACTGTCTACAAATTCTGGCACGCCCAGTGGGAAAATTTCTACCTCTCATCTCAACTTTTCAAACATCAAAGAATAGCAAAATGTGTTCCACTATAGAAGAACAACTAGCAAGCTTAACTAAAGCAATTGAAGGCCTGACAAAGTGCACATACGAATAAGATGCTAAACTTTCCAAGTTAACAAATAAGATGGATAACATGATTGAAAGAAGATCAATTCAATCACCTCTGAAGCTTTCTAAAATTCAAGACGAAGGAGTGTCTTGCGTAAAGCAAACAATGATCAAAGAGATTTATATCTCAGATGAAGGTTTGATTCCAATTGATCAATTAAAGAACTTTATCATAGAGGTTATCAAAGACAAATCTGAGTCTTCATTCAAATCTTCTCCTATATATGCAAATACATATTCACAAAGGGTTGATAACTTTAAAATGTCTGAGGGTTATCAACCTTCTAAGCTTCAACAATTTGATGACAAAGGAAATTCCAAACAACATATAGCGCACTTTATTGAGACTTGCAATGTTGCTAGGACGTATGGTGATTATCTTGTTAAAGGATTCGTTCGATCTCTTAGAGAAAATGCCTTTGATTGGTACACAGATCTTGAACATAATTCTATAGATAGTTGGGAGCGATTAGAGCAAGAGTACCTTAATCATTTCTATAGCACGAGACATGTCGTTAGTATGATGGAACTTACAAAGGCTCGTCAAGGTGAATATGAGTTAGTTGTTGACTTTATCAATCGCTGGAGAAGTATGAGCCTCAACTGCAAAGAGCGTCTTAGTGAAATTTCTAGCATTCAAATGTGCATCCAAGATATGAATTGGGGTCTTCACTATATTTTGCAAGGATTAAAGCCCAATACATCAAAGAGTTGGCAACTCCTGCACATGACATGGAATTAAGCATGACTTTAAGAGAAGATCAACAACCTCCTGTATATGGACCACATGAAGATGAAGGTATAGAATAACTCCAAAGTGGGGGAAAGTTTGCATCTGAAAATGACTTTGAAGAGTCAATGTATATCTAGACGCTCCTTAATGCATGAGCTTAAACTGCAAGTTACAATGCTCATTGAAACACGAGCTTAAACTGTATGTCATTTAAATCTTTAAGTTGAAATGCTCCTTGAAACACGAGCTCAAATTGTATATTACTTAAATCTTCAAGTTTGAGTTAAATCTTCAAGTTGAAATTCTCCTTGAAATACGAGCTTAAACTGTATGTCACTTAAAATCTTCAAGTTTTAGCTAAATCTTCAAGTTAAAATGCTTCTTGATACACGAGCCTAAATGTATATAATAAAGCTCTTTAAATTTGAGCTAAATCTTCAAGTTAAAATGTTTCTTAAGGTACGAGCCGAAATTGCATTTCATGACTCCTGGACCGCAAGAGTACAAATTGTGTACGACACAACAAAAAAATCATTCACTCCTTCAGAATTACGTTGTGACTTGATCCTCTTCATTGAGGTACATAGGCACTTAGAACCATATTCTAAGTTCAGTTGCATGAGTGTCAAAAAATCAAATATTCTCACTTGATGTTACATGAGTTAAAGCTATGAGTAATCTTTCATAAAACTTCAGACTTGTACCAAATGGTGATGACTCAATAGGGGCAAACCCTTATGAATAAAATTGTTTCAACATGAAGACTTCAAAATCTCCAATTATACAAGTAAAAGTCTTCAAATTCTTCAGCCTAGTCTTTGAAAGATAAAATATCTCGATAAGACTTGAAGAAGTGACATTTGTAGTCACTTAAAATTTATTAAATATAAATTTATAAAGTCGTTCGAATTATATTAAATTAATGAATATATAAGTCCAAATAAATATTATGAATTAATATAATTGACTTAATATTTAAATTCAATAAGTATAAATTTAATTAAAGTCTGCTCCATAAAGCTCATATGCCATGTCACTTAAATCTGATTGGCCGAAGGGAGTCCTATTCCAATTGCAACTCCTCTATTCTAAAACTATAAATAGGGGTCTCGTAATTCAGAAAAGAGAACCAAGAATTCTAAACAAGAAGCTAGAGAAAGCTCGTGGATCAAAAGCCATAAATTTCTCTACAAGTTTAAGAATTCAAGTGTTCAAGTTCAAGATTTGAAGAAGTCAAGATCAAGTTCAAGACCACTGGATTCAAGATCAAGCTCCAAGCCCTTGAATTCAACTCAAAAGTCAAGATCAAGATAAAGATAAAGTCAAGATCAAGATCAAGTTCAAATCCAAGATGAAGTTCAAGAACGTTCAAGATCAAAACCACTGGATTCAAGGTCAAGCTTCAAGACCTTGAATTCAACTAGAAAGTCAAGATCAAGACAAAGTTCAAGTCAAGATCAAGTCCAAGTTCAAGTCCAAGATCAAGTTCAAGATCAAGTTCAAGAACGATCAAAATCAAGATCACCAGATTCATAACCAAGCTCCAAGCCCTTGAATTCAACTAGAAAGTCAAGATCAAGATAAAGTTTCAAGTCAAGATCAGGTCCAAGTCTAAGTTCAAGTCCAAGTTCAAGATCCAGATCAAGTCCAAGTCCAAGTTCAAGTCCAAGATCAAGATCAAGATAGAAATCAAGATAAATCCCACGTTGAAGATCAAACGTTAAATTCCTTTAATTTATATTTGAAAAGGCGAATTCAGAGGAATCATAGAAATTGTAACACTCACACTTGAAATGATAAATCGATTGTTGCTATAATCTTCCGTTCTTGATTATTATTTTCTCGACGCAAATTTTACTGTCTACAAATTCTGGCACGCCCAGTGGGAAAATCTCTACCTTTCATCTCAACTTTTCAAGCATCAAGGAATAACAAAATGTCTTCTACTATAGAAAAACAACTAGCAAGCTTAACTAAAGCAATTGAAGGCTTGACAAAGTGCGCATACGAACAAATGCTAAACTTTCCTAGGTAACAAATAAGATGAATAACATGATTGAAAGAAGATCAAGTCAATCACCTCTGAAGTTTTCTAAAATTCAAGACGAATGAGAGTCTTGCATAAATCAAACAAAAATCAAAGAGATACATATCTCAGCTGAAGGTATGATTTCAATTGATCAATTACAGAACATTATCATAGAGGCTATCGAAGACAAATCTGAGTCTTCATCCAAATCTTCTCCAATATATGCAAATACATATACACAAAGGATGGATAACTTGAAAATGTCCGAGGGTTATCAATCTCCTAAGCTTCAACAATTTGATGGCAAAGGAAATCCCAAACAACATATAGCGCACTTTATTGAGACTTCTAATGTTGCTGAGACGTATAGTGATTATCTTGTTAAAGAGTTCGTTCGATCTCTTAGAGAAAATACCTTTTACTTTTTTTAAAGAGAGTGAAAATCAAGAAACTTTTTTTTCTTTATAACAATAATGAAAGATTAACCCTTCAACTCTATTTTTTATGTATCATTTAAACACAAAATACTAATATTATGATTTTTTTTATTACTATATATGCTCTTCAGCAATTTTGCATTTTGGAAGTCGATGTTCGTCTATTAGTTAAAATTAAAAATTGACGGATGATCATGTTTCAAAACTTTCAAATATTATATACATATACATATACATAACATATACATATACATTATATATATATATATATATTATAATATATATATACTAGTAAAGTAGCCCGGGCCCAACATAAGTAAAGTATATATATATATATATATATATATACTAGTAAAGTAGCCCGGGCCCAACATAAGTAAAGTGTAAGATTTTATAAATATGTATATTAAATTTTTGACGGTGTAAAATTTTGGGAAACTTACATAAATATACTATAATAAAAAAATATTTACAATTTATAGCAATAATATTTCTTTTTCACTTGATCACTTTTAATTCATTTATAATACAAGTTTAATTCATATTACAAAGAACAGTTTTTTATTCACATATAATACAAATTTTAATGATAGATAATTCATTTATCACACATTTTAATACACTTATAATTCAATGTGTCAAATTTTTACCAAACAAACATAATATATTTTTAAAAACAATTATAATTCATATATAATTCATATATATTGCATACATAATTCACTTTTAATACATATTGCAGATTTAACATAGTATTGCTATAAATGGTAATAAATAAAAAGTATTGCTAAAATCAGTAATTATTTATTAAAATGTATCAATTCATGTAATTTTTCTTAAAATTTTATATTTGAGACTTATTGTTGTTCTTCAGTGTCTTGAAAATTCTGCATCCACGCAGAATTGATCTTTTGCTTATTTGTATATCTTGGTTGGTACCTGCATTTACAAATATTAATGTAAGACATGAATATTTTGCATGCTGATTTTGCTGAGTTCAAATGCATTTCGTGGAAATTCATTAAGGCTTAAAAAACAAAAAAGATTTCCTGAGGAAATATTTATAATTGACAAAAGTGTTGGGAATAAATCCGTAACAGAAATAATATTTGCGATAATAAAGGCAATAAATGCGGAACACAACAATACGGTTAATCAACGAGAATAAAAGAGAAATAATGACACCAAGATTTTACGTGGAAACCCTCCTAAATAAGGGAAAAAACCACGACCCGAGAGGAGCAACGAATATCACTATAGTAAGGATTTTACACTTGTAGATCCGAGCAAAACTCCAAAGATCACTACACACTCAAAAGAAATAACCCTCTTTTAATTTTTCCACCTCACTATAATATCGCTCACACTCTCTATTTTTCCTCACAGATTATTTTCCTCTGTGATGCCTCACTCTTCTTTTCTCTCCTTTGTAATTTCCTTTTGGTGTACTTAGAATGAAGAATTGTCCTCCCTTTTATAGAGAACAAATACACTACCCTCCAAATGTGCTACAGAAGAAAAAACAATTTTTTCTTCTTCATAGCTTACCAACTCTTGCCAAACTTTGACATTAAAGAAAGAACAATTTTTTCTTTACCAACTCTACCAAACTTTGAAATTGAAGAAAAAACATTTTTTTCTTTACCAACTCTGCCAAACTTTGAAATTGGCAGAAAACAATTCAAAGTTTGGTACATGGGGATGGACCCCACAATCTCCCCCTCCAGACCCATTCACCTGAAGGAGGTAGCTCTAGGTTTCTAGCTTGAGTGCATGCCGACAAGTTCTTTGCATAGCTCAAACTTGTCTCTTGATACCACCTTGGTCAGCATATCTGAAGGGTTTTCACTAGTAGGGATCTTCATGACCTGCATAGATCCGTCCTCTATCTTTTCACGAATCCAGTGATATCTCACGTCGATATGCTTCGTTCTTGCATGATACATGGTGTTCTTGCTCAAGTCTATTGCACTCTGACTGTCACAATAGACGACATACTCCTTCTGATGCAATCCAAGTTCTTGAAGAAATCGTTTCAGCCATACCATCTCTTTGCCAGCTTCAGTAGCTGCAATATATTCTGCCTCAGTTGTAGAGAGTGCGACACACTTCTGCAACTTTGACTGCCATGATATAGCTCCCCCTGAAAATGTAAACAAATATCCAGTAGTAGATTTTCTATTATCGAGGTCACCTGCCATATCAGCATCAGTATAGCCCTTCAAGATTGGATCAGATCCTTCAAAACACAAGCAGTCTCTTGTGGTACCTCTTAGGTACCTGAGTATCCACTTAACTGCCTCCCAGTGTTCTTTTCCAGGATTTTCAAGGAATCTGCTAACAACACCAACTGCATGAGCAATATCAGGTCTTGTACACACCATCGCATACATCAAACTCCCCACTGCTGAAGAATAAGGAACTTTAGCCATTCCCTCTTTCTCCTCTTTTGTTGTAGGACACATCTGTTTGCTCAACTTCAGATGACTCGCAAGAGGCGTGCTAACAGGTTTAGCACTCTTCATGTTGAAGCGTTCTAGTACACGTTCAATGTACTTCTCTTGAGATAGCCACAACTTTCTTTTTGTTCGTTCTCGAACAATCTTCATCCCTAGAATTTGTTGTGCTGGGCCCAAGTCTTTCATGTCAAATGACTTGGACAAATCTTTCTTCAACTTTGCAATCACTCTTTGTCTTGTCCTACAATTAACATGTCATCCACATACAACAACAAAATAATAAAATTGTTGTCAGAAAATCTTTTGAAGTATACACATGGATCAGAATAGGTCTTTGTGTACGTTTGACTTTTCATGAAAGAGTCAAACTTTTTGTACCATTGCCTTGGGCCTGTTTCAACCCATAAAGACTCTTATTCAATTTGCACACCATGTGTTTCTTTCCAGATACTTCAAATCCCTCTGGTTGCTCCATATAAATCTCTTCTTCCAAATCTCCGTGAAGAAATGCAGTTTTCACGTCCAATTGCTCCACTTCAAGATCTAGACTAGCTGCTATGCTCAAAATAGTTCGAATAGAAGTCATTTTGACAACAGGTGAAAAATTTCATCAAAATCAATACCTTTCTTTTGTTCGAAGCCTTTTACAACCAATCGAGCTTTGTACCTGACCAACTTGCCATTTCCATCTTTCTTGAGTTTAAAGACCCACTTGCACTTAAGCGGTCTTTTGCCTTTTGGAAGTTCAACTAGCTGGTATGTGCCATTTTTCTGTAGAGATCCCATCTCTTCGTGCATGGCTTTCATCCATTGGCTCTTTTCTGGATGAGACAACACCTCCTTAAGATTTTTTGGCTCACCTTCATCATTGATGAGGACATACTCTGAGGAAGGGTATTTGGTTGATTTTACCCTTTGTCTTTCTGATCTCCTCAGAGGTTGAGATTGTTCTTCTTCTTCTGGGTACTCCATTTGCTCGGTATTATCACCGAGTTGCTCCCCCTGCTCAACAATCTCATCAGGTTGCTCTTCATGCTCAGCAACTTCATCAATCGTACTTTCTGCACTTATGGGATGGTTAGAAGAAGAGGAATGGTAACAAGATTAGGGACTATACCATTCTTTTTCTTGGCCTTCTCGGATAGATCATCAGCAGTTCCAACTTCACTTTCTCGAAAGATTACATCTCTGCTTCTGATGACCTTCTTCTTTACAAGATCCCATAGTCTGTACCCGAACTCTTCATCTCCATATCCGATGCATATGCAGGGAACTGATTTATCATCTAGCTTGGTTCTCTGCTCCTTCGGTACATGTGCAAAAGCTTTGCAACCGAACACCTTTAGGTGCGAGTAAGACATCTCTTTGTTGGTCCAAACTCTCTCCGGAATGTCAAACTCCAACGGAACTGATGGACTACGATTGATAAGATAACACGCTGTCCGGACTGCTTCACCCCAGAATGTCTTAGGTAATTTAGCCATTCTGAGCATACTTCTCACCTTCTCAACAATGGTGCGATTCATTCTTTCAGCTACACCATTGTGTTGTGGGGTTCCAGGAACTGTCTTTTCATGTCTGATTCCATGGTTTGAACAGTACTCTTCAAATTCCTTTGAAGTGTACTCACCTCCATTGTCGGTTCGGAGACGTTTTAGCTTTCGACCTGTCTTCTTTCTATCAGAGCATGAAACTTTTGAAATACTTGAAACACCTGATCTTTGGTTCTCAAGATATAAACCCACAATTTTCGAGAAGCGTCATCAATAAAGGTAACAAAGTATTTATTACCTCCTATCGATTCTATCTCCATTGGACCACAAACATCAGAATATACCAAATCAAGTATATTTGACTTTCTTTCAGATGTTGTCTGAAATGAGACTCTATGTTGTTTACCAAATAAGCAGTAGTTACAAGGTTTTATCGTTGTACCTTTGGCAATAGAGATGAGTGATTTTTTGGAAAGAATTTGCAATCCTTTCTCGCTCATATGACCCATTCTTTTATGCCATAAATCTGCAAATTTTCTTCGTGAGCCGCATTTAATTCCCTTGGCATATTTCTGCATTTGTCCTGTACAACGTGCCACGAGCAACTCCTTTTGCAATCACCAATGCCCCTTTAGTGAGTCTCCATTTTTGATTTGCAAAGTAGTTCTCATATCCATCTCGGTCCAAAGCAACTCCCGAGATCAAGTTCATCCGCAAATCAGGTACGTGGCGCACATCTTTCAACACTAATGTGCATCCAACATTTGTTTTTAAGCAAATGTCTCCGATCCCCGCAATCTTTGAGTAACTTGTGTTACCCATTTTCACATTGCCAAAATCACCAGCTACATATCTGCAAAAAAGATCTCTTACCGGTGTGGCATGGTAAGATGCTGCTGTGTCGACCACCCATTCCGACTCTACACCTGCCAAGTGCATGCATTCTTCTTCTCATTTATGAAGAGAACAACATTGTCATTATTTTGCACCATGGCAGCTGTGTTGTCATCATTCTTCTGGCCGCTGCTTTCCCCTTTGCCCCTTTTTAGATTTGGACAATCTCTTTTGAAGTGTCCTGGTTGATCGCAATTGTAGCAATTTCTGGCCTTCGATTTTGATCGGACTTTGGACTTTCAACGAGCTCCGGATCTACCATAGTTACTTGAGCTCCTTTGGTAACTTCTGCCTCTACTTTCCGTGATGAGAGCCTGTCCGTGATTTTCAGGCCTTTTTCTCATCTTTTCATTAAGCAAAAGGGCTGATGTGACATCCTTCAACTCAATAGAGTCCTTACCATGTAAAATGGTTGTTGCTAAAGTATCGTAGGAAGATGGCAACGAGTTTAGGAGCACTATGGCTTTATCTTCATCCTCGATCTTTACTCCGAGGTTTGCTAGCTGCGTGATTAGTCCATTAAGTACATTTAAATGAGACAAAAAATTTGTACCTTCACCCATATGTAGCGCATATAACTGCTTCTTTAGGTACAATTTATTTGTCAGCGTTTTGGACATGTATAGATTTTCTAACTTTGTCCAAATGCCACATGCACTCTCTTCATCGATGATGTTATTAACTACATCATCTGTTAAGTGCAATCTGATTGCACTGGCAGCCTTTTCATCCATTTCTTCCCAATCCTCAAGTTTCATGGATTCGGCTTTTTGGATTTGCCGCCTAGTGCCTTGTGCAAACCCTGTTGGATGAGCAAGTCTCTCATCCTTCTCTGCCACATTGAAAAACCGCTATCACCGTTGAATTTTTCTACCTCGTACTTTACTCCAGACATTTTTTTTTCACTGAGTATAGTACAATAAGCTGCAAAAATATTTCTGTAAATGGGCAGAACCTGTGCTCTGATACCAATTGTTGGGAATAAATCCGTAACAGAAATAATATTTGCGATAATAAAGGCAATAAATGCGGAACACAACAATACGGTTAATCAACGAGAATAAAAGAGAAATAATGACACCAAGATTTTACGTGGAAACCCTCCTAAATAAGGGGAAAAACCACGACCCGAGAGGAGCAACGAATATCACTATAGTAAGGATTTTACACTTGTAGATCCGAGCAAAAGTCCAAAGATCACTACACACTCAAAAGAAATAACCCTCTTTTAATTTTTCCACCTCACTATAATATCGCTCACACTCTCTATTTTTCCTCACAGATTATTTTCCTGTGTGATGCCTCACTCTTCTTTTCTCTCCTTTGTAATTTCCTTTTGGTGTACTTAGAATGAAGAATTGTCCTCCCTTTTATAGAGAACAAATACACTACCCTCCAAATGTGCTACAGAAGAAAAAACAATTTTTTCTTCTTCATAGCTTACCAACTCTTGCCAAACTTTGACATTAAAGAAAGAACAATTTTTTCTTTACCAACTCTACCAAACTTTGAAATTGAAGGGAAAAAAAACAATTTTTTCTTTACCAACTCTGCCAAACTTTGAAATTGGCAGAAAACAATTCAAAGTTTAGTACATGGGGATGGACCCCACAAAAAGGAGTTGCACAGTTTGATAAGAGCTTTCATTGTCAGTTGATGTGTCATCTCATGTGCACCATTTCCACCATTATTCACATTTCTGTGAATAAGTTGTGGCTTCTCTATTGTGTTTTTTAATAACTCAGCCATCAAGTCAGCAACAGAGGCTTCAAAAAGCCATTTTCTTCTCTACTGTGGTTTTGCAATAATTATATTCACAGAGAATTCATCAATGTTTGAAGAGTTGATGTTGATATGGATTTTCAAGCAAAAAATGTAGCCTCTTTCGGAAATTTTGGCATGAAATTTTTGGTATATTTATAGGCTTCCTATACAATACCTGGGGCTGACGTAAACTTGTTGTAGATTGTTGATGGTAGAGGTGAAATCTAATTTTCGATTGGAGCACCCTACAAAAATGATTAACGACGAAAGAGTGAGAAATTGAAAGAATCCAAAAAAGTTTATGAAGAAGGGGAAACAATGATATACACAGATAGTTGAAGAAGGAAAATGTAGAATATTGGAACCTAAGTAATTGCTCGAATTCTCGAAAAATATTTTTCACCAGTGTTGGATCATTCAGTCGAGTCTCTGTTGAAAGTTAGCTAAGAAATTAAGAACACTCAACAAGTAACAAATTAGTAAGCTTTTTTACTATGCGTTGAATAAAACTGGAAATAATTGTAGATGTACATACTTAATACTTACAGAATAGGGGAGAAATGAATGAAAGAAAGAGCAGCACAATAACATAAGTATGAGGTTTATAATGTCTCATAGGAACTATATGGATACCACTATAAAAGAAAGTAGACTACACCCAAAAGCAAATACTTTTGCAAATTAAGGATAAGGAATTAGAATGTTTATTGGCCTTAGATAGCCAAATTATCATTCCAACTTATATTTCTATAATCTCCATTAAAAATGATATAATATTATGGGTTACGAAATCGCAGCAAGAATCGAAGGCGCCCTAAATGTAACAACCCTTTTAGTCGTTTCGAGTGCTAAAACCTTGTGTTTCATAAAATATTTTTTCGATAGATTCTAAATGAATATTTTGGACCATTCATTACTACAATTATAGAATTAATGGGGTAGTTTTAATAATTTATTTAGTTGGTGGTTAAAGAAAATAACATTAAAATTAATAGTGGGCCACTTTACTATTTTTATAATTAGTCTTATATAATTATGGGCAACTTTCACATATATCAAATAAAAAATTCATATTTGTATGCTATAGCAAAGTTTGCATAATTGCGCTCCATAGCAAACATAGAAACTGTATAATTCGCTATACATATACAATTGAAGCGAATTGTATAAAACGAAGTGTATAAAACTTGAAAGACAAAGACATTTGGGCAGAAAATTGTATAAAAATGAAGTGTATAAAACGAATTGTATGATTATAAGTGTATAGAACGATTATATACAATTTGAATTTGTATAAAATGAGAAAGAGAGAAAGACAAAAGAGACTTGGGCAGGGATATACAATTGAATCGAATTGTATAAAACGAGAAAGAGAGAAATTAGATACAATTTGAATTTGTATAAAACGAGAAAGAGAGAAAAGCAAAAGAAACTGGGCAGGGGAGTATTTTTATTGTATAATTATAAGTGTATAGGACGAAAATATATGTACTTGCATGTGTATATACAATTTTCTCACACTTTATACAAACAGAAACGCAATTTATACAATTCGCTTCTGTTTGTATAAGTGAGAAAGGCGAGGGTGGCGAGCGAGATTTATGAGAGTGCGAGCGAGATCTGGAAGAGGGGAGAGAGGGGAACAAAAATATATGTATTTATACAATTTTCTCTGCTTTATACAAATAGAAATAATTTTTATACACTTGTGTTTGTATAAAAAGTGAGGAAGCGAGCGAGAGATTGGAGGAGAGTGGCGAGCGAGATATTTGGGAGAGAGGCGACTGGCAAATTTTGCCAAACATTTGCTATGGAACACAATTAAATCAAACCCTAGCTACTCCATTTATTTTAGGTTATTAGTTTGCTATTATATACAATTATCCCTATAATTATTAGGGAGTAAATATTTTGTAGAAGAATAAGGGTTTGGGTGAGAAAGAGAATGTCAACATCATCACCGCATAAACACAAGGAGAATATCGTGGACTAAGGTAAATCAATCACGCCTCCTAAATCTAATCTTATTTACATGGTGGGTTGTTTCATATCAATTATTATATATGAATAGTGAAAAGAAGGTCGAAAAAGTGAATTGAAAAATATTAGAAACGGACTCACTGATGCAAATTGGACTTGAGGGAATATAGTATTGTTATGGGAGAATATGTTAGTTTGGAGAATTTGGTTTGATAGTTGGAAGGACATTATGAATTTGTGTAACCTAAAGGTGTTCGGTGCACTTAGAAGATATGAAACGTAATAAATAATTGGAGCAGCAAACTGAATAAGTTGCTGCCAACACATGGGTTTATAGGTTCCAAATAATTTAGTTATTAATGTTTAGCTAAGGATGGAGGTGATGTATGTATAAATTGTTTCAATTTTGGTTCCAAGTTTCTTGAATAAAGTTTGGATTACATTTTATATATATTTATAGGTGTCAGAGTGATAGTTAGCTTCATGGTTAATTGTTTAAAAGAAAGAGGCAACCATGTGAACATTAATGGGTAATAGGCAAAGTTATGTTTGTTCCTATTGTTATAGTTCTACCGAAGGAACTGGAGGAAACCATTAAATTTCCTATTGTGAGATCTTTAGTAGTTGATAATAATTGTCACAATTTTTGGCAATGGTGAGATAATAATAAAATAAGGATGTCATTATTATATAATAGAGCAGATTCAATACAGGCAACAAATTATATACTTCCTAGTGTCACGTTCCGCCACATGACAATTAAATTTTGCGTCCGGATGGGGGCGGAAGGGTCTAGAGTTGTGGAGAGGTTTGCAGAGAACTCTAGAACCTTCTAGATTAATAAAGAAGACTAGAGAATTCCTTAGAATAATTTAGATATTTTCTTGAAAGTTTTAGCATATTCTAGAAAATGAAGACTTTTCTAGAATATGGACCAAAGTGTAAATAACATAGGGACTTGTAAGTAATTTTTATTTACACTTTATCCCCCTAGGAAGTAGTATAAATAGGTGGGCTCTCATTTGTAAATCATCCAAGAAAGTTGTAAGCAATCTTTCAAGCAATATAAAGCCTTCTTTCAAATCTTTTAAGTCTTCCTTTCATTCTCTTAGCGATCTTAGTTTTAAAGGCTTACTTGAGCTTACAAGATCGTGAAAGATTCGTGAGTAAGTTGTCAAGTGCCGCACGGAGCATTAGTAAGACTCTAAGTCCGTGACAACGTGGTATCATAGCGAGGTTTGATACTAAGGGAATGGCTACCGAAGGAGACGTAAACGGCGCTAGCACCACCAACGTCTGTCTGGATTGTGGTAAGAAGAACCGAAAGGAGAAGAAACATCAAAAGGGTAATGAGGAGGTTCTGCTCGAACTCACACCTAGCGAGGCGCTAACATCTCATCCACCCTCGACTGCCGAAGCAAGTGACGAAGAAATGGGCGAAGACGCCATAGACGTCACCACTGGAGAAGAATGGGTCACAAGGGTGGAAGTGGCAAGGTAGGCCGTGGAGATATTAGGCCGGCGCATGAATGTGGCCGACGGCAAGTTCAAGACCCTTGAGGATTTCACCCTTGAGGAGACTGAGAGCATCCGTAAGGAGTTGGAGGGTCGCCAGCAGGCCGAGTTCGAGATGAAGAGGTTATCACTTCCTTGGAGTGTCGGCTCATGGAGGCGTTGAACACGATTGAGACCATGAAGGCCGAGATAAAAGTACTCAAAAAGGCGTCGAAGTTGAAGGATCGTCGTCGTTCGACCGGGAGAGGGAGGCCAAGGTCGAGGCTCCCAAGCCACCTATGTTCAAAGACGTCTGTGACGCGCAAGAGTTGGAGAATTTCCTATGGCACTTAGAAAATTACTTCAAGTGCAACAGACTGAAGAGCGACGAGAGTAAGATCAACACCGTTGTGTTGTATCTTTCGGAGATGGCCATGCTATGGTGGAGGTGTAAAATTTCGAGATAGAAAAGGGGCATTGCACCATCAACACTTGGGAGCAATTCCGTGAGGAGTTCAAGAAAGCCTTCTTCCCTAACAACGTCATCTATGAGGCGAAGCGCAAGTTTAGGAACTAAAGCAAATGGGCAGCATACGCGCGCATATGTGCAGGAGTTCACCACCCTTACGCTTCAGATCCCCAACCTCACAGATGAAGATATGTTATTCCACTCCATGGATGGGCTGCAAAGTTGGGCCAGGACGGAGTTGGAACGCCGACAGATCAGGACGATTGATGAAGCCATCACGCAGGCCGAAGCTTTGACAGACTTCAAGAATGAAAATACTAACAAAGCCAGAGGAGACGAAGTGAGAGGTAGTCATGACCATGGTGGGGGAGATCGTGGCAAAGGCGAAGAGCAACGGCCACATCCTAAGAAGCATGATACTTATAAGTCTGATGGCAAGAAGTCTGGATACAATGGCAACACGGAGAGAAAGACAGAGGTTGCCAAAAGAGGTGGTTGTTACATATGCGGTGGGCCGCATGGCTATGCGAGGTGCCCTGAACTGAAGAGTCTTGGTGCTATCCTGCGAAAGTGGAAAGAGAAGGAAGCACATGAGCAAGAACAAGACGCAAAGACGACGCAGTTGGTCTTGATAGGACTATGTGGAGCTATCACCAAGCAACCAAAGAAGCCGAGAGTATGTGACGCGCAGTATGTCGACATCACGATCAATGGAAGACCCGCTCGTGCTATAGTCCACACAGGTGCAGAGTTCAATATCATGACCAAGACGGCAGCGACAAGGTTGGGGTTGCGTTATAGTCCAAGTAACGCCCAACTCAGGACGGTCAATGCACCACCGACTCCCGTGAGTGGAGTCGCGCATGGAGTAACCATCAGACTAGGCGAGTGGCAAGTAAAACCAATTTCACTGTCGCTCCTTTAGATCTCTTTGATATAATTCTTGGGCAGGAGTTCTTCCAGGCGTGTCACGCGGTGATCAATCCTTATCTCCAACGACTTCTGGTCATGGAGAAAGGAGGAACATGCATGGTTCCCCTAAGTAAAGCACCAAAGACGGAAAGAAAACTGCGACTAACGGCCATGCAGCTCGAGAAAAGCAATAAGAAAAAGGGGACGACATTCGCAACCACCATTGCAAGTTCGGAAGAAAATAATGGTGCCAAAGGGGGCTCGCCACCACGCACGAGGAAGAATAATAATACCGTGATGCCAAGAAAGACGTCGAGGTGCTTGTCTCCTAGGAAGGAGGTAGATCGTGAGGCCGAGATAGAGGATATAAAGAAGCAATTGAAGGAGTTGCGTGAGGGCATTGATCGAGTCAATGGACTATTGGTCGCGCATACGAGAAGACAAGACTCGGTCACTGAAGAAGTGACGATGCGACGCGATCATCGCATCAATAGGTGGGGGAGAGTGTCACGTTCCGCCACATGACAATTAACTTTTGCGTTCGGATGGGGGCGGAAGGGTCTAGAGTTGTGGAGAGGTTTGCGGAAACTCTAGAACCTTCTAGATTAATAAAGAAGACTAGAGAATTCCTTAGAATAATTTAGATATTTTCTTGAAAGTTTTAGCATATTCTAGAAAATGAAGACTTTTCTAGAATATGGACCAAAGTGTAAATAACTTAGGGACTTGTAAGTAATTTTTATTTACACTTTATCCCCCTAGGAAGTAGTATAAATAGGTGGGCTCTCATTTGTAAATCATCCAAGAAAGTTGTAAGCAATCTTCCAAGCAATATAAAGCCTTCTTCCAAATCTTTTAAGTCTTCCTTTCATTCTCTTAGCGATCTTAGTTTTAAAGGCTTATCGTGAAAGATTCGTGAGTAAGTTGTCAAGTGCCGCACAGAGCATTAGTAAGACTCTAAGTCCGTGACACTAGTTACTAGTATTAATGTCAGTGACCTTTGATGTTAGGGATTTTATGTATATGTTATTAAATCATAATTCAAGTTTTAATTTATTGAGATAGGTAATTAAATATTAATGTATTGTATATTTCTAATATCATTAAAGTTATGATAGATTGAAAATTTTTGAGGCATTGAGAAAAGGAAAAGGATTGTGGACTTAGCTTGTTGAAATTCAATTCTTCGGTGGAGGTAGGTTATGGTTTATGTTATTTGATAGTAAACTCTTAATAGTGATTGATATGCATTGAATGATATTGTGAAGTTTTCTATGTACTTGATTGTGTGGTTGTGTGGCTTAGTTGTGGGTTTGTGATTGGTCTGAAATCCTGAGACCGTGAAATTTATAATCTTGAACCCTCTTTATCAAAGTGATGCTTGAATAAAGAAGGCTTGATGAATATTATCAATGAATTGAAAGTAGTGATAATAAATGAAATTACATGGTATAATTGGATCGGAGTGTCACGTTCCGACATGGTATTCTTGGATCAGAGTGTCACGTTTTGGCACGGTATTCTTGGATCGGAGTGTCATGTTTCGACACGATATTCTTGGATCGGAGTGTCATGTTCCGACACGGTATTCTTGGATCGGAGTGTCACATTCCGACACGGTATTCTTGGATTGAAGTGTCACATTCGACACGGTATTATTGGATCGGAGTGTCACATCTCGACACGGTATGATTGGATCAGAGTGTCACGTTCTGACACGATAATATTAAAGAAAAAACATATTGAATTAACGGAATGTACTCAATCTCAAAGAACTCAATTCCCCAATGGTTTAGTTGGAGGCATGAGTCCTCACGGATGATCTTGATATTGTTGACTTTTATTACATACTTACTTTAGTGTTGTTGACACTGGTTCATGTTGTTTGTTGCTTATCACCTGTTAAGTGCTATAGTTGAGTTCATACTATTATTCATTGTATATTAGTTTCTATTTTGGGTTGACCGATGATACCTACTCAGTACATGTTGCCCAGTACTGAGCCCTACTTATGTTTTTCTTTGTTTTCCTTTTATGGAGTGCAACGAGTGTACCATTGACTTCGAATTTCCCTCAGTTTTAGCTACTTTCCAGCATATCAGGTTCCAAGGTGAGCTATTCATTCAAGCTCGTGTTGGATTCTCTCGGTCATGACATGATGTCTTATGTTTCCGGACACATACCTTTTTTATTCTTTTATTTTGGTGTATTCGATATTCTTAAACTTAGTATATGGAGATTAAATGTCCTTGATGTGATGACTTTCAGGTTTTGGGAAATGATACTTTAATAAGTTTTGAAGCTTCCGCATTATTTTTGTTATTCGTAGTTAAATTATTGGCATATATATATTGGGGTTTGGATTCCTTGGTTTGCCCATTTAGGAGGTTAAATGTTGGTGCCACTCACGACTCGTTTTGGGTCTTACACTAAATCTCCAAGTTAGAATCTTATTACAGAACGGTTGCCGAGATAGGATAAAGCTCAGAAACAGCAAAAAGTGGTAAGTTAAGAAAGTTTCAAAATATAGAGAAGCCCAAAGTCAAGAAGAGGAGGAGTCGAAACAGAAAGAAAAACGGAAAAGCCAAAGGAATGCCAAAAATTCTTGTATATAAATGAATTACAAAAGGATTGCAAAGTCAAATAGTGGAAGTGTAGTTATAGAATCAAAATCAAAGCAGTTAAAATACCACTGTAAAGTATTTTCACCTGAAATGACACAAGCATGAACTCCACCAAAGTGCAAGGCTGACGACAAGATAAGAGGAAAATAGAGCAGAGGCGTGGAGGTAGTGTTTGATGGTTGGCAAAATCTGCAGTAGGCGTTAAGTGCTACCTTCCACGTCCTAAGTACCGAAGTAATAACATTGATAGTAAGCCTCTATTTCAATGAGTCGAAATGAGGTACATAAAGAATAGTCAAATTCATGTTGGAGAAAGCTAAAAACCCAAGTTAGAAACAAAGATACGCGCGAGAGAAATAATCCTACATGTTCTTGGCGATGTAACTAATATTTATTGTACGGCTAACATGTTCAACTTCTTTATCTTAAGCATCGAACATTGACCAAAGACATGCAAATTGTCAATGGGATATGTTGTTAGTGCATTCCAATTACTAAAAACTTAATTTTGCACCAGAACATCCCAACTAAATGACTTACAACAACTACTAAACTATACTCGTTACTATGTGATTATTAGATAGAGATACAACTTTTGTCAGACAAACGAATTATGGTAATTAAGATAGGATAATCAGTAAATAAAACAATTTTATAATGTTAAATTCGCAATAGAATCAGTTAAAGTCCAGCTAACATGAACAATTGGTTGGAGGAACTTTATCAATGAGTATGAGTATAAGTTTTGGTCTACTATGTGAAGCCAAAATTAGGTCATCAACAAATTTCAGCCAAAAATCTTTTTTTTGGCATGTGAATTCAGCTAAAAGTTGGCACGAATTTAATTAATTTTTTACCCTGTACTATGATATAATTAACAATGCAGTCAGCGTTAGTATTCATAAAACATACAAACTACAGCAAGAATTTGCAACACAAGTAAGCTTTTGACAAAGAAAGTTAGTGCCTTTTTGGTCGGTCTGAAAAGTTTGGTTTCTGGTTTTGTACAAATATTTTGGCATTGGTTTCCATTAAAGTTACCCTTTAGATGGTGCTACCAGTTGAATATCAGGCATTTCTTACAATTTAGCTTCAAAAATGACCAGCGAGACACCAAAAACATTTTGTCATACAGTTTAGGCTCATGGCAAAGCGAAGAGAAGTCCCCAAAAAAATGAACTATGTAGCACTGGGTGAAAAAAAACACTATGTAGCAGCGTTCTTCTCCAAGAATTTGGCATGAAAAGTACACAGATCGAAATCAGCATTAATTGATACGATAAAATGATATGACAATGATTTTAGCTGTATTCTGCCTACTCCAGCTGGTCGGAACTCTATGTATGAACCTTGATCAACAACTTTCAGTACTGTAAAAAGCAAAGAAGTAAACTGAATGTAGGGAAAAATCAATCAGCCAACATATACCTGAAAATTGTGGGAAGGAGAAGCGATCGAAAAGTTAATGTCAAACAGAAGTAGGGAGGGAAAGATCCATTGAATTAATAATGCTAAAACGTGGTTGCTGCCGACAATACCACTCGTATGCAGATGGATAAAATTGAACGGAAATGAAATGACTAAGAGGGCCCTTTCAACTCAAATTGTACATTGAAGAAGCGAGGGCTTTTCCGTCATTTGATGCTTACGGGAAGCTCCTCTATTCCCACTTATATATAAGAGTAATATAATATATATATATATATACTGACATTCAATATTTAGATCTCATTTAGCTGTTAAATTTAAAATTAAAAGACTAATGCATTACTAATAATCCATATATTATTACCAAAAATAAATAAATTTCCATAACTAGTTACACCATACCACTAAGACACAAAGGTCTAAGAAACATATGCGTTTAAAATTACTTAAATATTTTAAAATTTCTCATTTAATATAAAAATTCTGTAATTATAGGTTGTTCCGTAAATTTCAATCTTTTAATGACAATATATACTTATTAAACTTTTAGGAAAAAAGTACAGTTTCCTTAAAGAATGTCTAAGGGTTTACCAATTAATTCTTTATATCACCCAAAGAAGTAGTATTTCGAGGTTGTTCATCAAACTTACGTATTTATCTTCTACATCTATTATCTGTTGTTCTTCCACTTCAATGACGTGTATAATCTTTTTATCCGTTTAAGTTTTAAATATAGAAAAAATATTAAGGGACCGATTGATACAAAGATCAATAGTGTAGGGATTAGTAATACAGAGATTATTTTTATCAAGTGTTTGGTTCATTGTTTCTTACCTAGTTTTTTGTGTGATTTAAAACTCTACAAAAAAAATAAAAAAAATCTTTTCAATTATATCCTTGAGTTATTATGAGATTTTCTATTTCATGTAATTGTGTCAAGGTAGATAATTGACAGACAATATTATTTTTTTATAGCATTTAACTAGCTAGGAGAATAAAAATTTTATTGTAATGTTCACTATTTTCTCACTTAAATTATTTGAGAGTAAATAATTGTCATCTTAATAAATTGGAGTTAATATCTCAAAAGATCACACAACTATAATAATTTATAGAGAAAATTTATTTAACTTTGTTTTGTATCAATAAATTAAAAAAAAACTCTTTATTATAAAATAAAATAAAATAAAAATATATAGCAAGATAAATTAAATTATTTTTATACTCGAAATGTTATATATATATATATGTGTGTGTGTGTGTGTGTGTGTGTGTTTGCTCTTGTTTTAGACTACTTTTGTAATGTTTAATGGACTTTCGTCAAAAGGCAATATTTGACTTATGAATTGTTCTTAAATTCATACATCAACATTAACATATTAGCATATTATAATTTTTATATTCATATATATAGATTAAATAACTCATATTTTAGAAACAAAAAAATTATATCTAAATAATAAAATTTGTAAGATAATTTATTTAAATAAATTTATTAATATAAATATAAAATATAAAATCAAGAAAATAAACAAAATGATTAAAAGGATTTGAGGGGTACTTATGTCTTTACCTAGGTTAGTCTCATGGTATTAGAACTAATACCACCAAAAGAAAGGTATTAGTTATACACCCTCTAATACCATGTAGGGTGTATAACTAATCCATGGATTGATTATACATAAATCCGAAATTCCTACCAAACATAGTATTAAATAATACCACATATAATACTTGGACTATTTCTCCTAATACTCCCTACCAAACGACCCCAAGTGTATAAAAGACAAACATTAACGGTTTTTAAGTTATGATTATATTTTAATGATATAATACATAAACATGTCATTTAACTTGTCGTCAATTGATATCTACGCCTTTCAACTTTGCATATACACAAGTAAACACTTAAATTTGTATAAAATTGAACAAGTAGACGCATGTGTCTTATATGATACAATGCACCAACGAAGTCATGTAGGCAGTGGCGGAGCCAGAATTATCAATATGGAGGTTCAAAAGCTGAAGAGATAGACACACGAAGTAGACGAAGGGGGGTTCAACATCTATTATATATACCTAAAAAATTATTTTAACCATACAAAAATAATATAATTTTCCGCCGAAGGGGGTTCGGATGAACCCCCTAATGACAATGTGGCTCCGCCACTGCATGTAGGTCGTGAATTGTCACGTACAATATCATGTAGAACGCAACATCAAGTTGTTTAACTTCAAACCTGTTTAATGTCTAATTGTGCGTACTTAAAGTTAAAAGACATAAGTATTAGCTAAAGTCAAATTAAAGAGGACATTTATGATTACCATTGTATCTAAAGCCTATTTTGATGTACACCATTTAATACATATTTCCTTTTACTTTTAGACATTTTTACTTAAAATATGTGCCTAATTTGATGATGATTATTTTTTGTAATATTTTATTTTATACCAAGTATATTTCTTATAACAATATTATTAGATAATATTGAAGTATGACTATTAAATAGGAGTAATTTATTGACAAAATGTACTACTATAATGAATGAATGTTATTTTTTTTTATAGGTAGAATGTTTGTTATATAAAAGTAAAAAGTAATATATAATATGAAAAATTGATTCCAGAGAAAATCATGCCTTCAAAGTGAAAAATGTTATAACGAATGACCTTTATAATAAGGTTTGGCTATATATGAATGAATATGCGCTCACCGTACTTTATTCACTAAAGAGTGTATTTCGTACAAAAGCAAATATTTTTCATGTTTTTTTTAGAATATATTTTCTTAAAAAACAAATTGAGTTTCTTATTTATTTCTAATGTTTGGTAAGTAAAAAATAAATTGTCTCAAGAGTATTTATATATTATTTTAAAAAACACTATTAAGGTGAGATGTGATAAGAATAGGGGTTCGGGAGTGGAATGATCAAGTAGTTGAATGTTTGGATTAGTAAGAGGAGATAATAAAATTGAAATGTCATTTATGTGACTCATTTTTTATATTCATTCGAGAACTCATTTTCCTAGAAAAAAATTTCAAATATTTTGACTGATCAAATATGAAAAATTGAAAAACATTCTCAAAAAAAGAAAAAAGAAAAAAGTACTAAAAAATGTATAAAACTCGAAAATAATACTCTCTCCATCCTTTTTATTTGTCCACTTTTGAATTGATACACCTATTAAAAAATTAATTAATAACGTAGTGAGTTTACCATTTTACCCCTATTAATTATGAAGTGGATGAAAAATTTCATTTTTCAAAGTAATTAGTCATTTAATTGAGGATATAATAGATAAAAAAATTTATTATTTCTTATCAAAATGAATAAGTAATTAAGGACAACTATAAAAGAAAAAGTGAACAAGTAAATAGGAACGGAAGGAGTATCAAATACCATAACCCACAATAAAATATCAAGAAATTATCGCGGTAAACATGAAAATTGTTAGAAGTATGAGGGGTTTTCGAGGAAAGAAGAAAAAACACATAAAAGGGAAAATAGTGATTCACATCTCACCGATTCTTTTCTTCTCATCATGGTTCCTGGCAGCTCCGTCTTGTGCCCTCATTGGGTCTAGATTCTCGATCACCATTTTGGAAAATTCATTCGCTCTCCGGTGACTTAATAGGTATGTTTTCCGGTTAAATTGTGAGCTCAGATTCGATGTATACTGTTCATACGTATACCTATGATGCATAGTTGATGACGTGATTTTGGTCTAATTGCTTCGGATTGATCCTGTTGTTGATTTTGTTTCCAGTGGTTATTGAAATTGTTCTATTTTTTGTGGTTGATTTTGCGATCTTCAGGGCTGTGATGATGGACTAGTTTTATGTTTTTTTTTTATTTCTCTGTAGTTGATTCTGAGCATGAGTGTTTTGTCCTTTTGAAGTTAGGTATAGTGGAGGTTTAGTGTTCATTACTTGTAGGGTTTGAGTTTAATTTTGGGATAATTCTTTGTTTTACAACTGAAGGCATTCATGTAAACTAGAAATTTAATACGAACAACTGATTCCGGAACTTTGTTTTATTTCATTAACTGCCTGAAACTTCAGACTTTTCAGCTATGTTGCTCTGACTCTTCAAAAATGTATGGTTGCGTGTCAGATCCTCCAAAAATAGTGTATTTTTGAAGGGTCCGAGCAACTTAGCTTTTTAGTGTCTTTGATGTGTATTTTCTTTTGGGATTGTGAGTTTAATTTACTTATTAATTTATTTACATTATTGGAAAAACATTTAAAAGCTCATGTCTTTTAGGGCCAAGTGCGCAAATTTGGCAACTCTAGTTTATCTAAATAGAACTTAAAGTAGAATTCCTTTTCACCGAGCAATAAGCATGAATAAAAAGTAAGCTCACGTGAATATTGAGTTATAACTGTGAGTTGTTTTGTTATGAATCATGAGCTTAGATGATTTGGTGGCAAGTAAGTATCAATAGCGGATGAGGTAATTACTCGGGGGTTTTATTTTGGCTCAATGTAGGTAGTCTGTGCTGCACATTATTGTACTCTTGTGGAGCTCTCTCTAAAGCTTCTTTCTTTTTTTTGTGAAATTTACTTTTACTTAACGCTTATCTTAGCACTTCTAAAATTTTGGAGTTTGGACTTTTTTAGTTACATAAATGGTTCATTTGTTCT
Source organism: Solanum lycopersicoides (assembly GCA_022817965.1). Taxonomy (NCBI): domain Eukaryota; kingdom Viridiplantae; phylum Streptophyta; class Magnoliopsida; order Solanales; family Solanaceae; genus Solanum; species Solanum lycopersicoides. Next base: position 104,345,669 of record CM040618.1, read on the forward strand.
TAGTAATTCATTATACTGAAAGTCCTATACACCCAACTAAATATCTAATTCACAGTGGTAAAGAATCTTTACAAGATCAAGATCACACTGAACCAATAAAAAAAACCACTACCTGTTCCAATTAGGCACCTGTAACTGTGGTAATTCGGAATATTTCCAGTTAGTGAACTTTGATTCGCTCCTTTATCATCGGATTCTATTCTTGTGCTCCTTTATCTTCTCTCCTCTTTGTATTACTTGAATTTGAGCCTCCAATATGTAATCCTGTTTCTTGTTCTTGATTTTTAGTCATATTCTACTACCCTTTCTACAGCGAGAGCCAGAAATGGCTCAAGGTACTTGTGCAATTCTTAGTATGCATCGCTCTTTCACAGCCCCCCGCTTTGAAGCCTTGATACCCAAGTATTCTGGTCCATATTTCAAGGATAAACCCAAGTTTGTAGCCTGTCCAACATCAGATTTTGGTATTTAATAAGAGCATTCTTTTTGTCATTTGTTTGTTTATTCTTAACAGTAAAGTCAAGTATTAATGTGATTTGATTTTCTGGCTGGCTTAAAAATTGTTTAATTTTCTTTCTAGCTTTTGTTGAGTTTAGTTGGTGATGTTATTTAGTTTGGGAACAGGGCCATAGGTGTTTGAATTTGTGTAGGGTTGCATTCTGTTAAAGTGTGAAGATACTGAAATCACAATGAACCAACGAAGCACAATCGACCTGGAACATGGATGGGACTTCATGCAAAGGGGCATTACAAAGCTGAAGAACATTCTAGAAGGGCTGCCTGAGCCTCAGTTCAGCTCAGAGGACTATATGATGCTATATACGTATCCTTCTAGACTCCCTCACTGTTAGGCATGTAGATAACTTGGATTTGTTTCACCTTTTGTTTCCTTAACTCTACTATCAGGACAATTTACAACATGTGTACTCAAAAGCCCCCACATGATTATTCTCAACAGCTGTATGACAAATATCGTGAAGCTTTTGAAGAATATATCACAACAACGGTAAGGGTAGCTGCTCTTTACATTCACATTTCACTTAAATAGAAATAAACAAGGTACTACAATAAAACAAGAAAAATAAGAACTGAAGAAGTATTATTCTTAATTTTTCTTTGATGTTTGTTATATCCATGTACCATTCTTGATTGTCTGCTCTCTTTGTATCATTCTGGAATTTTTGGAACTTATAAAAATGATTTCTTTAATAAAGAAAAGGAAAATCATTAGTCTGCTGAGCCCTTTGGTGCTCTTTTATTTTTCAATATTAGCCATGTAACAAAGAGGGCTTAGTATGGGTAGTTTCCTTGGTGCCCTCTGTGATTCTATTTTGTGCCCTCAATGATTTTATTTAATAAGGATCCATGTGCAAGTATCAACATTTTTTGGGGATCTGAATGTAATTCAGGCATTGCTTTCCCAAGAGACGATATATCTTCAGTTTTATTCCCAATATTATATGATTCAAATTTAGAAAGGCTGCTCTTGCTTCTTCTTCATCCCATAGAACATTAAGAATAGGATACGGGGTAAGTGGGAAGTTTCAAAACACAGTTAAATTACATGGATTTTTCGTATGTTATTTTAGAGATGCAATTTTGCTTAGGAGTTTAAAATGATGAAAACTCAAATTTTGCTTAAAGTTTGTTTACCTAATTCTTGTTTCTCCAAATAATTCTACCTTCTCTAAATTTCACACTACAATTCAATTTCAAAATAGGTATTGCCTTCTTTGAGAGAAAAACATGACGAGTTCATGTTGCGAGAGCTGGTAAAAAGGTGGTCAAATCATAAGGTCATGGTCAGATGGTTGTCAAGATTCTTCCATTACCTTGACCGCTATTTCATTGCCCGGAGATCTCTGCCGGGGCTAAATGAAGTTGGACTAACTTGCTTCCGTGATCAGGTAATTTACAGTCCTCCTTCTCTTTTCTCTTTTCATCAAAATTTTGTTTGTATGATCATCCATTAAAACACCTCCACCTGATCCCTTGGCTAAAGCACTGAGTTCTGCTCATCGCTTCTATATTGTTTTTTATAATTCTGTTTTCTGGGTTTTGCCTCTTCTAGAACTTGGTTTTCAGTTTGACAGTATACTAGCTCAATTGCTGCCACATACTTTTACGAAAAGATTTAGTCCCTCCATCCCAATTATGGGAAGGTGTTTGACTGGGGACGGAGTTTAAAGGGAAAAGAAAGAATTTTGAAACTTGTGGTATGAAGTAAGCTATAGAAACTTTAGTAAAACAAGAAGTTTTAAGTTAAATTGTTCCTAATATGGAAAGATGTCCCTTTTTGGGGACTGACTAACAAAGAAAGAGTATCACATATATTGGGACAGAAGTAATATCTTACTGCAACTGTTTTCTATTTTAGGTCTACCAAGAGTTGAATGGAAAAGTCAGGGATGCTGTTATATCTCTGGTACCCCTTCTTGTCTTGCTTTCAGTTCACTCTACCATTTGTTTTTTCCATTTAATTGAGCAAATAACAATCCTCTAACCAGATTGATCAAGAGCGTGAGGGAGAGCAAATTGACAGAGCTCTACTTAAGAATGTGCTTGATATATTTGTTGAAATCGGAATGGGGTTAATGGATTATTATGAGAACGATTTTGAAGCTGCAATGCTCAAGGACACAGCGGCTTATTATTCTCGCAAAGCTTCTAATTGGATCCTCGAAGATTCATGTCCGGATTATATGCTGAAAGTTAGTATACTGCGTATGCAACCCCTTAATTCTGCCATTCTTTCGCTGTTGCTTCTTCTGTCTGTCCTTTTTCTGGTTAATGTCCACATGTTAAGCTACACAATCATGTCAATGTTCCTTTAGGCCGAGGAGTGCTTGAAACGGGAGAAGGATAGGGTCTCTCATTATCTCCATTCAAGCAGCGAGACGAAGTTGCTTGAGGTTCATTCTAGCTCTTGAATCTTTATTCTTTACGGGAAATTTAGCCTTTAAAATGGAGGATGTTGATATCAGTTTTTTATTGTTCACATCTTCTTTTTTCTGGATCTAACCTATCAACTTTTAATTAGCTGCAACTTTACTATCACCTTTCTGCAGAAAGTGCAACATGAGTTGTTGTCTGTGTATGCCACTCAACTTCTTGAGAAGGAGCACTCTGGATGCCATGCGTTACTAAGAGATGATAAGGTAGTTAGCAGCATCTTAATGACCATGTTTCTGATTTTATTGTTTTATAGTAATTGACACAATCATGATTATTTTATTAGGTTGAAGATTTATCAAGGATGTATCGGCTCTTTTCTAAGATTCCTCGAGGCTTAGACCCTGTGGCCAATATTTTTAAGCAGGTTTGTGATCTCATGACCTCATATTCTCGATTGTATGCCTATAAGTTACTTCATGTATCCTTCTTTTTAATCTGAATGCAGCATGTTACTGCTGAAGGTACAGCTTTGGTAAAACAGGCTGAAGATGCTGCTAGCAATAAAAAGGTTTGTATAATCTATCCTTTTTCAAATTCTTTGGTCTTGAGAAATTTTGTTCTTCCTTATTTGGCGTTTATACACTTTGAGTTGTGACTTGGAACCAGTCAAACTGGAAGTTTTTGCTATTTTAATGTGCAAAGTTACTTGTGTTCAAGTGTCTGATCAACTTAATTTCATATTTTAACACACCATTTATGACATCAATTGTCATGAATCTTTAGAGAAGGATCGATTCAAAGGGTGATATATAAATTCAGCTCGTTAAAGGGAGGCTGAAACCTTAGAGGTAATTAAAAAGAGAACTCCAATCTCTACAACTCTTCAAAGGGAGACTAAAACCTTAGAGTTCAATGGAAAGACAGAACTCTAATCTTTTGCTTTTTACTGAAATATGACATACTGATTTATTCATCAAAAGCCCCTTAAATAGGAGTCTTATTACATCAATAGGAAGTCTAATTCTTATGGGAGTAACCTAAATCCTATTCCAAACTATTAACTATAGTTTTATTTAATCCTTATGAAACTACGAAACATAAAGCCCATTCTAGAAGAATAAATAAAGTTACTTAAATTATATATAAATAATAATTTAAATCTAAAAAATATAATTTAAATTACTTTAAATTAACTACTTCCTCACATCCACAACATCGATACTTTAAGTTCAAAAGCTATCTACTCTAGCACCCTAGTCTTAAAAACTATAAAATAGCCCCTACCACCAAAATTTTAGAATATACAAACTATCCACTTTCTACAAATATTTTATATCCCTATTTAGAAATTAAAAAATATATTACAAAATCCATTTCTTCCCCTCCAAAACCTCTCCTCCTTGCCGATTTTCTGTCGTCCAGCTCGATTTCCGGCCAAAAATTGGAACTTTTCTCTGGAAAATTACTTCACATGAAGAAAATCTCCTCAAGATCGCCATTGTAGTTCCTCATTGTTGTAGAAGCTCGAAAAATTTCATCCATTATAGAAGAAGCTCATTTTTTCGGCAGCCTCATTACAGTTGTTTTCCAGCTTTTATTATTATATTTCACCATTTCGGTAGCTTATCTGACCTGTAAGAGATCTATCCCGGGTGCTTCTCTTTTTTCTAGTATTTCACAATCATCAAGCAGTGAGCAATAGCATTGATCATTACTTGTTTATTATGTCGTTTGCTGAATATAGTGGTGATTATGGTAGTGAATGGGAGGAGACCTCAAATTGTTGGAAGTGGAACTCTATGAGTAAGGTGACAGTGTCCATAGTCCTGTGTCACAATGTACCATATGACGACATGGTTGAGGGAATAATTGAATGCAGGAAATTAAATTGTCAGCCTAGCAACTTGATCATTAGTTCTTTGATGAATGCTTAGGGAAAAATTTATCCATCTTTCATAACAAATGATAAACAGGGGCAGGAGTATGCTTGCTTGATGTTGTCCCTGATGGTTCTAGACTAGTTTTCAGGGTTAAAGTTGTTGAGAGGCATGAAGAAGAAGAAGGTTCAACACCATTAGGTGTTGGTGGGGGTATTGTCCCTAGAAAATGCTCGATATAAATATCAGTGAAAGGGAAAATCCATTCATTAGAAAGCTCGTGCTTCTTCATAATACATCAAGTAAAAGTGATTGTGAACTCAGTGAAAAAAGTAAGTGACAACAAGTTCAAGGACCTTTCTCTAAAAACAGCAATGCCTTGAAAAGGGGAGATGACTGCTAGAATATAGTGTATGGCATCTTTAAATGTCTGTTTGTGAGACTAGCCATTTTGTTGCTGATCAGAGCATTTTGCTATTTTATTTTATTATGGTTTCCCACCCGGTGTTCAGTACCTGCATTGTGGCTTGTGTAAATCCGGATTCGCGCCAAGATGTCTCACACCGGGGGTAAAGCACTCCATAATAAATACGACTCCTTAACCACGGGAACTCAAACCAGAGAACTGATTAAGGAGTAAGGAGTACTTGCTACTCTACACAACTCTTGTTCGTAGCGTATTGCTATTCTGCTTATTTTAATTTCCAGTTTGTGCTTTTAATGAGTGTTGTTCAGAGATTTCTTGTTATCATATCTTCTCTTTTGTATCAAAAGCATGAAGTCACAAAGTTTGACTTCGTCTCAGTGATTGTTTTGTTTCATTTACTTTATTTGTTCTTCAGTACATGGTCATTCATAATTTGGTGGTTAGAAATGTTAACTTCAAAAGATGGTAAAAGTTCTTTTAAAGCAGACCCCCCACCCACCCACCCACCGAATTCTGTACTTATCAACGAGTTCTGTACTTGTCTTAAAGAAAGAGCATGAGCAGTTCCTTAGGGAACCAACAAGTTCTTTTTGTCGCATTTCCTTCTTTTATGTATTTTAATTTTCACCTTTTGCTTGTTAGAACAATGTCAAAATTAATTCATCTCATCTTTTTGGGGATGATTCTCTAAAAGATGAGACTGATATTTCTTTATGAATGCATTTCATATAATTGCTCAATGTCTTGCATTCTTTCTGAACAACTAGTGTTCTTCAACAGGCAGAGAAGAGAGATGTGGTTGGTTTGCAGGAACAGGTAATCCCTTAGTAGATCTGTTATCTGACCCTTGAATATGTTTTCGGCGATGAACTTACTTCTGAATTTTCAGGTTTTTGTTCGGAAAGTGATTGAACTTCATGATAAATATTTGGCGTATGTGAATAACTGTTTCCAAAACCACACACTTTTTCACAAGGTATGTGTAGGAGCGAAGGATAGTTGTCTAATTTAATTGTTCTACTCTGTGAATTAGGGTAAAAGTAAATTGCTAATATGTATCCCCTTTGTCATTTTCTAGGCACTTAAAGAAGCTTTTGAACTTTTCTGCAACAAGGGTGTTGCTGGTAGCTCAAGCGCTGAACTTCTTGCAACCTTCTGTGACAACATTCTCAAAAAAGGCGGGAGTGAGAAATTGAGTGATGAAGCCATTGAAGAAACGTTGGAAAAGGTGAGCTCTTGCTGTATTAGATCCCCTTCCCTTCTTTTCCTCTAGAGCATTTGCTTTTTCTTCATACTACTGGAGCAGGAGAAAGCTTATAATAGATCTCACTTGCAGGTGGTAAAACTACTAGCTTATATTAGTGATAAGGACTTGTTTGCAGAATTCTATAGGTAGAGTTACCTCTACTGTGTATCTCAACCACTACTTGAATAGTAGATTCTTCTCCATTACAAGTTTATGACTTCCTCTTTTTTTTCCAGGAAAAAGCTAGCCCGGCGGTTATTATTTGATAAGAGTGCCAATGATGAACATGAAAGAAGTATCCTAACAAAGTTGAAGCAGCAGTGTGGGGGCCAGTTCACATCAAAGATGGAGGGAATGGTAAGCTATCTAGATCAATTATGCTGAATTTGAGGCTATGTTCTCTGGTGACATTCTTCTTCTCTTTCTGTAGGTCACAGATTTGACATTGGCAAGGGAAAATCAAGCCAGCTTTGAGGAGTATTTGAGCAATAATCCAATAGCAAATCCAGGAATTGACTTGACGGTGACTGTCTTGACTACTGGCTTCTGGCCTAGCTACAAGTCTTTTGATCTCAACCTCCCAGCAGAAATGGTATATCATATCAATATGTTAATTGGCATTATGCAGTTGATTTCATCTTTGTTTTGATCCTTATTCCTCTTGCTGAAGTTCTTCTCTTAGGCAAAGAATGATGCATGTTATTTTGCTTGAATTATTTTTCTTCTCAAACGTCCTGTCATTGATTCATTTTATGCTGTGCATTGTCAGGTTAGGTGCGTTGAAGTTTTCAAGGAGTTCTATCAAACAAAAACAAAGCACAGGAAACTTACGTGGATATACTCTCTGGGAACTTGCAACATAAATGGAAAATTTGAGCCAAAAACTATTGAGCTCGTTGTCACTACTTATCAGGTTGATTGCTGGCTTACTGTTTGAAATCAGATCGGCTTAGTTAATTTCAAATATTTCTATTACGTTGTCAATGAGAAAAACGAGGTTGAGACTTCTTCCTTTTCGTAGGCTTCTGCTTTGCTGCTCTTTAATGCATCAGATAGATTGAGTTATCAGGAAATCATGACGCAATTAAACCTATCAGATGATGATGTTGTTCGGCTTCTTCATTCCCTTTCATGTGCGAAGTACAAGATTCTCAACAAGGAGCCAAGCACCAAAACTATTTCTCCGACTGATGTCTTTGAGTTCAACTCAAAGTTCACTGACAAAATGAGGAGGATCAAGGTACAATTGATGATGAGTAAGTTTAGCCTTTTTACTATGAATTGTTGCACTACATTACTAACACCTTGAGGATATTGTTGTAATGGGTATGCAGATACCTCTCCCTCCTGTTGATGAGAAGAAAAAGGTAATTGAAGACGTTGACAAGGATAGGCGGTATGCTATAGATGCTTCAATTGTGCGTATTATGAAGAGCCGTAAAGTATTGGGCTACCAGCAACTAGTCATGGAGTGCGTTGAGCAGTTGGGGCGCATGTTCAAGGTATCCTTTGTGATGAACTTCTACTTCTCAATTTTAATGTTAGTTATTCAAGTTCGACTGAGCTAATTACTTTGTTTTGAATACTCCATAGCCTGATGTCAAAGCTATCAAGAAGAGAATCGAAGATTTGATTACTAGAGACTACCTAGAGAGGGACAAAGATAATCCAAACCTGTTCAAGTACTTGGCATGATTTGTGCAGATCATACTGAATGAGTGATGTTTATATGAACTTCTGCAATCAACATAGGAGGAGAAACATGCCACCTGAGATGAAGACAGATTTTTGTAACTCCTCCTACCTCCCTGGACCTTTGATTGCCTTGCACCAGGAGCTTGAAACATTTTGTACAAATGGTTAAGATGTCAGGAAAAAGTAGAATTGCCTCTCAGATACTTGAGATGTGATTGCCTTAACTTCTTCCAATCCTATATGGCCCTTTAGCTTGCTCTATTATGTGTTTTGTCGGCTACCTGTTAGAGTTTGAGTAAATGTAATATTCTAGTCAACAGCAACTTATAGTACATTCTCTGCAACCCTACTTTCTTGGTTCTTTGTAGATTGTGATTTGGACCTTGGTGGTCCTGATGGGGCTTTCTTTCAATCTTGTGCAAGTTTATTGGATTTGGACCTTCATGACTGGTCCTTATGCTTTCTTTCAAACTTTGAGGACTTGGAGAACTGGTAGCTTCGCGATGGCATTCAGGCCAGTCAGGCCAGAATCCAGATTATATAGTTTTGTAGATACGAAGATACCAGCTCGATATAGTAACACTCTTAAAGTTACTAAAATATGCTATTTAAAATTTTGCAAAACTAGCTAGTATTAGGAATTATGAGAAATATCATAGGTTACATAGCCTGGATAAGTTTGTTGTGGTCTCTAGACAGTAGTCATCAATCTTCCTTGCGCCTAACGCCAAATTTTTAGGCTTGTCAAAGTTCATGATATTGGTGAAAAGAGGCCTTTTAGGTGGCATAATAGCCTTTTTGCCCTAGTATCCGTAATTTCTTAACCCTTTAAGTAAGCATTCACACGAGAGAAGTAGACATCTCATCTTCACTAATAAAATATGATTTCATTTCTTAGTTTTAAGAATATGGAAAAGATCCTGAATCTTGTTATTTTCTTGCTTTTGTTATTATATCAATTTCATATTCTAGTTCTTATGGGCATAGTAAAAAATGTGAAGCTTGGATTAAGAAGAAAATAAATGAAAGTTCTTCCCAATATACTATAAATTCGTTTGATGTATTTTCCTTTTTAGTTCATTTAAAAAAGAATGAAATTTTCCTTTTCTAATAATTTTTTTTCAACTTTTCACATGACATGTTTAAGGCCACAAAATTAAAAGATATTTTGATACATTATCACAAGATTCAAAGGTCTATATATTTGAAACAAAGATAGTATATGTTATGAAATATTAGGATGATGGATAATAAGGTCCATATGCACTTGTATTTGGTGGATGTCAATGTTCATTTGCACGAAAGGTGGGGGTGAGGTACTTTCCCCGGCATACGGAGAAAATATCCAGGATGACGGCTTTCAAAAGACGAGTAAGGGATGGGGAGTGAGCGACTGAAAAGGAGTACTCTCGAAACCAAACGAGACTAGAAAGAATATGGGAATTCGCACCATTCATATGAGTGCAAAAGACAAGTAAGGGATGGGGAGTGAGCGACTGAAAAGGAGTACTCTCGAAACCAAACGAGACTTGAAAGAATATGGGAATTCGCACCATTCATATGAGTGCTTTTGTTTTGTCTCTTCGAGTCAACAAAACAAAAGGACAACCCTCTCTATATCTCAGTAGCATCATATCAATTAATAAGCATTTTTTTTTGTTGTAGTGCCGAGTGCGGATGTTGGAGTAGCTCCTCTATGTTGTGGGTGTGGAAAGGAGGGGGGGGGGGACTGTCGCCGCCTCATAGATTATTGAGACTTATAAATAACTTACATTGTATATGAACATTGATAGATACAATTGAAAGTAACAAAAAGCTCTTTTTTCTCTCCCTTTCTATTGCTATCTTATAGTAGTGTTTATCTTATTTTGTTTTGATTTTACAACATGTTACCAATACGAATTTCTAATTTATTCCAAAGATATGCATTATATGAATAACAAAAATGTGAGAGATCTTCTTATAAGTATCTGGGTATGTATTTTATCGATCATTTATTCACAAACATGATTTATGTCATTATATCACTTTCCCTTGTTATATAACAATGATTTGATAACTAGAATTCTTAAAATGTTGTTCGGATCTTTATTGCTGCTACGTTTGAGATGTTTATGCTTGCATTATTGTTGACATAATTGTTACATTAATTTTAAATGAATCTTAGTTTCTATTGTCATTGCAAGTAACCTAATTTTTAAGAATTTGTTCTAGGGAGGACCTTCTCATCTATCAATAAAAAGATATCCATGTGTGGCGCGATAAAGAATCCTAGAAAAGTTTGATTGGAACTCCCTCCACATCCCACAAAGATCTCTACACACTTGTCTAGGTTAAGTGAGATCTTTGATCTGCATGCCTGAGAGCAGCTCAAACAAATTCTTTGGTGTGGTCTGAACTCAAACATGCTAGTCTGTCTGCTGCTAGGTCAAAAAATGACGTCGTGTGAGGGTGCCTTTATGCCCCTTAATGAATCAAATGGTCGTTTGACCTTTGTTTGATTTCGACGACCCGCATAGATTTCATGAGATCGGTCCACTATTATTATAGGAAAAAATCTTACCCTCTCTTTACAGTTAAGTGACTTTTATCTCATTTCCTTAGCTATTAGGAAAGTAAGCAACTTCTTTTAGCATTGGATCTTAAGTCAAATTGATCTTTCATATACAACGTCCATCAATGATGATTCATTAATGTCTATTGATTTCGACACCTTTCCCCTTCTTAATTATGCGCTCAATATTTCATTTTCTGTGTGTTTTTAATAGTACATCTTATGTGTACTTGTATATAGGAAAATAATAAGGTCAATTTAATAATCCTAATGAGACACAAAAGTACCAGTTATGGGTATATTCAATTTTCCTACATCTCTCACTCACAGATAATCAGAATGTCTTTTCAGTCTAAGAATATATTCTCATCTCCGCAATTATCCATACAGGAAAATTAGACTATGAGACCAAAAAAATTGAGAGAGCTAAGTGATATCTATGCTAGGAATATATAACCACACTTCGACTTTAAACATGCAAGTAGATCATAAAGTATGCAGTGTTAAAATATGCACAGCGGAAGCATTATTCAAAATCACAAACTTACATAATAGCATAATAATCTAAACTAAATAAATTGTGAAACTCTAACCTTTTGTAGCTTCCACACAACTCGTTTAGGGACTGGGACTCCAGGGTTGCAGACTTCTACTAATTTCTGACTAACTCTCTCAATCAAGTCTTGTGTGGGCAAGAAAATTTTCAGAAAAAAATCTTTCCTTGAGAATCACCACCGCTATTTATACTTTTCAGTATAAGAGAAAAGTTTGAAAGATGAAATGTTTCTAGTCATTAAATACCTTTAGTTGTATTTGGACACTGTTAAGTGTATCCAACAATTATGATCAATAGTCATCAACAATCATTAAATATCATTAAGTGCACTTTGACATTGTTGAGAGTATCTAACAACCATGATCAATAGTTATTAACAACCACTAAATATTATTGAGTGTATTTAGAAATTCAATAAACATCAAGGGTAATCAACAATCATTAAACACCATCAATAGCCACTAATAACCATTGAACACTATTATTTGCTTCTTTCATCTTCTAAGGAAACAAAGAATCACTGTATTTTCTTCTTTCTTCTTTTAAGAAAATAAAAAGTTTTTTCTCTTTTAAACTAATAAAAGTAAAAAATGATTTATTCCTATACTGAAGAAAAAATACCAACAATCTTTTTCTTTTTCGAACGTGATCAATTAATCAGTCATAGTAGAGACCACAAATTTATTAGCAAAGGCTTTCAATTATGATTTTTAATTCGTAAAAAGCATGAATTAACCATATCATAATAAATCACATATTGTACCACTAAAATCTGTAACTACACTCCTCTATTTAATTTTAATTTTTTTCCGTTACAATTTATTTAACTCCCTATATTAGAATTACCTACACCAATCAATTAAATCAAACTTCTGAAAAATTTAATCCATTGATTAATTTAATCCTTCATTTTTATGCTTAAATTAATTCAAGTGACGGATATACATATATAATTCACCTGCAGAATTTTCACGTGACTACTTATAAGTTATAAGCAACCATAAAGGGGTGTCTTGTTTCTCATATCCGAGATATGATTCTATCAACTAATTATTATTCACGAATTTAATTTGTTATTATCCAGTCCATTAGAAATATTCTAATTCATCATAGAGTCACACCTTTTAATAGATTAAAATAATAAAGCAAACTACACAGATCAAAAGTTCTGACCTTCTGGATCTCACACAATAATATAATGAGAATAGGCTTACGTTAAATCCAATTGATCGATGCTAGCACACATGCTATGAAAAACGTGCTACAACATTTTCTTATTTACCATAGACCGTATATCTTTTTTTCTTAAACAATATTGTAAATATGATATTCAGACACTATATGTTCAAAGTTTGAGTTCGTTGATCAACCTTATCATTTTAACTCACATCTGGCTTATCACGTAGACTGGATGAACATATTTCACCTTGATGACCTTATTTCACTATTTATGAGACATTCAAATTTAAGTTGGTTGCTTTCAGATTATTCATTTGATAATTTTACTTGTAATTTAATTTTATCTCTACTTATCACTAAGATAAGGAGAAAATTATCTGTGTAAGAAGGCTAATATCATGTATACTCATACTTAAAAATAATAATAATTGAATAAGTAAGGAATGCTCATAACATTCAATAACTAAAATATGTATTTATACGAGAAAATGATTAAATGAGCCCTTAATCTATTACCGGATTTTCGACTACACACTTATACTTCATATGGGTCCTATTACCTCTCTCCCCCCACCCCCACCCTCTGCCTAAACTATTTAAAAATGAAATTGTTACATCCCTAAAAAGTTACAACTACATTTATGTTGATTAGTGAAATCCACGCGTTTGAAACGTGTAATTTTATATTTTTTTATTCTGTTACCTTTTTGACTGACATTTCTTTCATTTTTTCTTTCCTTTCTCTTCCTCCTTTTTCTTTAAATCCCTAAACACCTCAATGCTATTCTTTCTTTTTCTTCCTTTTATTAATTTTTTTTATTAAATCTAAAATTATTATTAAATTTATGGTCATGGAATAGGTGCATAAATGACAAGATTTAATGTCAATTTAATTGAACTAAAAAATAAATTTTCCGTCAAAATCTTTTCCGATGAGGAAATTTTGAGAGCATTTTTTTTAAAGATATTTTCATTATTATTAAGTTGTTTGAATGAATTTTGTTAACTGAAAAGGTTTGTTGCAATAGCTTCAAAATGGTATTTCAATGGAGTTTTAATGACTATTAGTTGATTTTGAAAATGAATATAAAGTAATTTACTTAATAGTTTTTAATTGTGGAGAGTGGGAAGGAGATTTCTATCTGTGATTTGTGGTGGTGCTTTTTCAGTTTTGATGGTTGGTGAAATTTGATGGGTGACATGAACGCTCTACTAAGTTGCTAAGAAGAAGAAAAGAAATTAGAGATGAGATAGTTCTTTTCGAAATTTATCCAAGCTTTTTGTGTTATTTTCATGGCAGACCTATGATGATGGGAGTGATATAGTTGGCAATTTCATAGGAGTTTCAAGTATGGTGTGATTGAGTTTGGCTTTAACTACGTACCTCGATTTTTCCGCATCAATGCGACAACATCAGACCATCGTTTGGAGCTCCAAGGAAGAAAGATGCTTAGTTTACAAATTGTTCTGTACTTTTTTTCTTTTGATTTTGTTTGTTTTGATTTTCAGTTACTTTGGCTGTTTTAATTTGACCTTCTTTATAAAATTAAAAAAAAAAGAGAAACAGATTAAGGGGGAAAAATAAAAAGAATATTTAAAAAAAGTTTTAATATTTATTTTTGGTTTTCACCCTCTCAAAGAAAAGGCAATGCACTCACTTTGCCAAGTAGCCATTTAGGGAGGTAATAATTTTAATTTTAAATAGTTCAGAGGGTAATAGGACCCTGTAAAGTATAAGTGTGTAGTTAAAAATCCGGTAATAGGTTGAGGGCTCATTTAATCATTTTCTCTATTTATACAAATAAACTTTATTGATAATTAAGGAACATCTGTTTTGTGAACATGAGAATAAAAAAATATGAAGTAACTCAAATCCTGCTAAAGTTTTGAGACCTCGTGTGTATAATGAATACATCTCCAGTCAATGAATCTTCTAATGTATCTCTTACATCCTTGAGTTAATATTTGTTTATTATGAAACTTTTAAACACTTTATCTTTTGTTATCGCTTTCATTTTGGAGTTGAGTTGAGGTGAGTACTTTAGTTAGCTATGTTTCAATTTTTCCTTACATGGTCGTACATTCAATGTATTTACGTCATTCGACCTGCATCTTATAATGATGTATATACAAGTTTTCAAGATTATGAATAGGTGTTTCATCAAGATTATTTGACATTCCACTTAGCTTTGGTGAGCCTTCTTGTATTCCGGAGAACTTCACCTTTACCTAACAGTTAGTAGTTTTGAGTTGTTATGGGTCTTGTCTCGATATCCTTCTATAATAGTAGATGTATCATAGATAGATATGTTTAAGAAGCTTTTCAGTTGTTACTTTTTTGAGTTGTTTTACAAACTATAAGTATTTCTATTGAGTATTATTCAAACTTTTAGAGTTTATCAGATTTGATTCAGTTTAAGTCAATTATTGCTCGAGTTAGTTTTCCCCTTGTAGTCCGCCAGATTGAAGGTTCGCTTGGGGACCAATAATGATTGTCGAGTGTCGACCACGTTGAGGGTGTAAACTCGAATCGTGACAGTCGAATACAATGTGCTTGATATACAAATCTTTTGTCTCTTACGCTAAAAAGGGATAAATCAACTAACAATCACATAAAACACACAATTACAGTTTATTCACGGCTAATCAATCCCTCATAATGTGTATCAACTTCAACAATCCAAAATTATTTAAGCAGATCATCCAACATTCTTTCAGCTTTGATTCAAAATTTTCATAAAAGGAATCTGGAAAATTGACGTAAGGTATAAATGATACAGAAGCGATGGAATCATTGTTGAAAAACTATTTTATTTGTGAATCTAAAATTATCACTATAGTTGAATTAGAAATTGATATTGATGAAAAAAATAGACATTAGACACAACATAAAAGATAATTTTAATGCATGACTAAACACACCTAAAGACATTTAATACAAAGTTGATACTGAATTCTGATACATAATCATATGTATTGTGTTAGCAGGGTGTTTAGTTATGTATTTGATACATAACAATGGGTGTTGCATGTATGAGACAGAATTAATGAATTAAGGGAAAAATAGACATTAAATACATCGTAGAAAATGAATCTAATACATGACTAAATACACCTATATAAATCTGATACATAAATTCTAATAAATAACAATATTTATTGTGTTAGCTTTGTATTATGTACCGTGTATTAAAATATAATGAAAGCTTGCATAGTTATGTATCAGTTACATAACTATAAACAAGATTCACACTGATTTAGGTTTGAAATAATTGAAGTTACGTATCAACAATAACATTTGTACCAAATACATTATACAAAAACAAAATTGTAATGCATCTAATAGTTGAAACATAAACATGATACATAAACACAAATTAACCAGATACATTAGAAATTTAAATCTTTACTATAGAAGATAGTATAGAAATTCAGTGTGTTTAGTTATGTACGTATTTGATACATAACAATGGATATTGTATGTATGGTGTATTAAAAAATTATGAAAGTTGATTTAGTTTGAAATAATTGAAGTTATGTGTCAACAATAACATTTGTACCAAATGCAAATTAGCAAACTAGTCAAACTTCTTAACATAATTATTAAAAACATCTACACTTTAAAATAATTATTGAAAATGTCAAAATGTCAATATATTAGCAATTAAAAAGTATCCTAATATAATTAGTTTTCTTTCTTTTTATTTCTCAAATCAGGCCCAGCGTTACACTAATTTTACTCTAGTATATGTGAAAAAAGAAAAAAAAAACTCTCATTACCCACTTTCCCCTCTTTCTAGGTTTTTACCCAAAATTTCTCCTTTCTCTCTCTTTAATTTTTCACCATTGTTCTCTCATGTCCTTCTCTTAAGAAAAACATCTATTCTATTTTCCTCCACTTTGTTCAAGAAATCTCACATTTCTTTCAAAATATTTTTCACCCACTGAATATATTGTCACCAAGTATCTTTTGAGATTTTCCTCTATTATGTGAAGTTGCTATTAATTAAAGGGATAATGCACAAGTACCCCCTCAACCTATGCCCGAAATCTCAGAGACATTTATACTATAGTAAGGTCTTATTACCCCCCTGAACTTATTTTATAAATAATTTTTTACCCCTTTTCGTCCTACGTGGCACTATCTTGTGGGCCTAGCGTGTGTTGATATTTTTTTCAAACTAGTGTCACGTAGGCCGAAAAGGGGTAGAAAATTATTTATAAAATAAGTTCAGGGGGGTAATAGAACCTTAGTATAATATAAGTGTATCTCTGAGATTTCAGGCATAGGTTGAGGGGGTACTTATGCATTTTCCCTTAATTAAAAAAAATGGGTGTTGAAGGTTTTAAAAAGTGTGTTGAAGACCAAGTTGAGAAAGAACAATTTTTTATTAGTTTGTTTTGTATTTATAATTTTTTTAGAATTTTGTATCATTTCTAATTTATTATTCAAATCAGTGTGTATGTTATTAAAATTTGTATTCATTCAAAATCTCATTTGCATAGTTTATAAATCTTATATTGGTTCCTAATCTGAATTCATCTCAAAGGTATGCCAACTTGATATGCATTTTATTTATAAGAAGAACAATTTTCAATTAGTTTTTTTTTTTGTAATTTTTTTCAGAATTTTGTATTATTTATAATTGTATGTAGTATGTAATTAATATTTATGTTCATTCAAAAACCATTTTGCACAGTTTATGAATATGGTATTCATTCCTAATTTGTATTCATTTAAAGGTATGTCAACTAGTTATGTAATTTATTTAAGAATGATTGTAACAAATATTCACCTATAGCTTTTCAGTTTTATATTTCATTCTCACTTTTTCATCAAATTATTTTTTTGTATTTTATATATTATTATACAAAATACTACATAAAATTTAGAATGAATATAAATATAACTAAAATACATATTGAAATAAATACGATTTAAGAAAGGATACAAGATTTTGAAGAAAAAATAAATACAGAGTGAAATAAATATATGAATTCAAATATTTTTTTAAATAACTACAAATTCATTTGATATACCTATTTTGAATGAAAACAAACTAATAAAAAAACAAGTTTCATTATACAAAATACAACATGAAAACTAGAAGAATACAAATAATATACATTATTGAAATGACTATGATTTTAAAAAGGTTACAAAACCCTGGGAAAAAAATAAAAAACACTGTGAGAAAGACACACGTTTGAGTTTTCTTTGAAAATGTTACCAATGAGGAAATTAAGTGATATTTACCTTTTTTGAAGTATTCTCTCCCTTGATTTTCTCCCTTCTATATTAAATAATTGTATGCTTTCAAATTTATAACAAATACATAAATCAGATGTATAACAAACTGAAATATTGACACTTCTAATAATTATTGAAAATCTGGTTAAGGGATCCTATTAAATGCTAAAATATTGACATTTTAAAAATTTTTCCAATACATTATACACAAACAAAGTTGTAATGTATCTAACAGTTGAAACATAAACATGATACATAAGTAAACACCCATCTACCAAATACATTAGAAATTTGAATCTTGAGTAGAGTAAACTGTATAGTAAAACAATCGACTCCCCCTCCCCCTCCCTTTTTTTGGAAGGTCAATACTAAATATTGGACCATAATTCATACATATCAGAACTTTAGGATGAAGAACAAAAAAATAAAAAAAAATCAAAAAATTTCAACTGAAAGCAAAAACAGGCGATGAAGAAATCCTTTTACTTTTTTAAAAATTTGAGACTGGTGGAAAAAAATTGAAATAATACGATTGTAATTAAAAAATAAGAAGTAGAGGAAATTGTTGATACGTGCCGTGAGTTTAGGCATTAAATTGGGGAAGTTACGCGGAAAGAGTAATGCCTCCGAGAATAAGAGAGAGGATGAGGAAATAGAAATGTTTGTATTATTTTTTTCAAAATGATATGAAATTTTAGAGTATATGGTAAAAAAGGGCTGCATAGTTGGATAATTTTTCTTAAAATAATAAGGAGAAACTACATTAATAGGCCACAAAAAATAAAATAATAACAATTTCATAGCCCGATTCAAACTAATTCAAAAAATACTTATTCTTCCAAAATGAATTACAGTTCATATCCCCTTTTAGTTTAGGCTTACATAAATATACTATAAATAAAAATGTTTACCTTTTATAGAAATAACATTTTTTTTCACTTGATCACTTTTTGTCACGATCCAAATCGAATTGTGAGTGACACCCACATTTAACCTCCTATGTGGGCGAACCAATGAATTCAACCCCCAACTTATATTTATCATTCAACTTACAAAATACTAACCATATTGCGGAAGCTTAAATTTTATTAGTGTAAGAAACACTAATCCATCATAGTCTACTATATATCGTTCCCAAAACCTGAAAGTCATCACACCAAGAACATCTAATCTCTAACTACTAAGTCTAAGAGTATCAAATACATCGAAATAAATGAAATAAAGTAATTTGTGTCTGAAAACTAAAGACACCAGGTCATGACCGAGAGAATCCAACAGAAGCTCAAATGAATAGCTCATCCTTGAATCTGATATGCTGAGACTGGCTAGAGCTGAGGGTGAGTCAAAGTCGTCGGTACACTCCTACACTACATAAAAGAAAAACAAAGAAAAATATCAGTAGGGCTCAGTACGGGGCAACATGTATAGAGTAGGTATTATCGGTCAACCCAAAATAGAAACTAATATACAACGAGTGATAGTATAAAATCAACTATGATACTTAGCAGGTGACAAGCAACAAACAACATGAACCAGTGACAACAACACTAAAGTAAGTACGCAATCAATTATAATATCAAGCTCACATATGACGCCTCATGCCTCCACACACACTCATTTGGGAAATGGTTCTTTGAGATTGATTACATTGAGTTAATTTAGTATCTTTTTCTTTTAATGTTACCATGTCAAAACGTGACACTCCGATCTAATTATAATGTGTTGGAACGTGACACTCCGATCCAATTATATTTTGTCAAAACGTGACACTGCGATCCAATAATACCGTGTCAAAATGTGACACTTTGATCCAATAATACCGTGTCAGAATGTGACTCTCCGATCCAATTATACCGTGTGGAAACGTGACACTCCGATCCAATTATACTGTGTCAGAACGTGACACTCCGATTCAATTATACCGTATCGGGAACGTGACACTCCGATCCAATAAACCATTAATTTATCATTTATTATCACCACTTTTCAATTCATTAACAATATTTCATCAAGCCTTCTTTATTCAAGGTATCACTTTGATAGAGAGAGTTTCAGATTATAAATCTCACGGTCTTAGGATTGCAGACCAATTACAAAACACACAACCAAGCCACACAATCACACAATCAAGTACATAGAGAACTTTACAATATCATTCACTGCATATCAATCACTATTAAGAGTCTATTTATCAAATAGAATAAAACATAACCTACCTCAACTGAAGAACCAAAGTCAAGCAAGCCACCAATTGTTTTCCTTCCTTGACACCTCCGAACCAATCTATCAAATATATGTAATTTGTAAATTAATGAGTATATAAACACCCATGCTACTATATGTCTAGCCTAGACCCAAAACTCATCCAATTTCATAATCAATTTCCTCATATTTCAAGCCAAGAATAAATCTTATTCTTCTATTTAACATAATTTTAATGTAATTCATATAATATACTACACCTTATATTTAATTACTTAATTTATCTAAACTTAGAAATGTACTAATTAAAAGAACAAAATCTAAAACGGACACTAATTGCTATTTAGTTAATAGCCTGGCCAGAGAACAAATTGCATGCCCACAATTTAATCATATTTATTACGCTCAATTCTTCAAATCGTTTATCAATCATCAGGAATCCCTGACATGACCATGCTACCATATCAACTAATCTACTCATCTCATCAAATTATTAATCAATGATTTATCACTGTACTTTTTATTATTTTAACGACAACAAGCATTCCACCTTTAACAAATTTCATCCTCCTTCAATTCAATATAATATTAATAATAATATTGAAGCTTGTCGACTTTTACCTATGAACTTAACCGCTTCAATTTTGTTTTCGTTCGATACTGCCTTTTGTTGTTCCCCTCTTTTTTCGTTTTTCTGTTCTTCTAAAGATTATTTTACCTTAATCATTATATGACTAATTATAAGGATGGTAAAAGTGATCACTATTGATTTTAATGTTATTTCCTTTAACCATCAACTAAATAAATTATTAAAACCACTCACTAATTCCATAATTATAATTATGAATAGTTCAAAACACTCATTTAGAATCTATCAGAAAGTATTTTATGAAATAAAAAGCTCTAGATCTCAAATGATCGAGTAGGTCGTTACACTTTTAATACATTTATAATACACTTTTAATTCACACTACAAAGAATAATTTATTATTCATATATAATACAAGTTTTATTTATTGATAATATATTTATCACGCACTTTAATACACTTATAAGACAATGTGTCAACTTCTTACCAAACAAGCTAATATATTTTTAAAAAAAGTTATAACACATATATATTGCATACTTAATTACTTTTAATACATATTGTTGATTTAACATAGTATTGCTATAATATTTCACAAAGAATGATCTGATTTTGACTTGGTACGGAGTTTGAGAATATAAAGAAAATTTTTGAATCTTGTGGTCCTAAATTAAAATTAGGTCAAATGTATAAAATTGTCATTTGGTCTTGTGTCTTAGACATGCCACTGGAAAGCTGAAATTAAAATGTTACCAAAAAAAGAAAGAAATCATTCCTTTTAAACAGACTAAAAAGAAAAGAAACTCATACTTTTTGAAACTAATAGAGTAATCAATAAAAAAATATAGCTAAAATTAATAATTATTTATTAAAAGACACTTATCCATTATCAAAGTACTTTTATATTTTCTTTCAACCCCTTTAAAATTAGGCTCAATTGGCCCAACCCACTTTTTTGTCCTATTATTTTATTCTTTTTTCTTATTTATTGTATCATTAATTACTTTTCTTCTTTCTCATTTTTTATTTTTATTTTCTCTTTTTTTAATGTTATTTTTTTTAGAGATATTATTTAATAATATTTTATTATTTTTATTTTTGTTACTTTACCTTCTTTTTAACTTTTTTTCACTCCCTATATTTTTACCTTTTTAAGAAAATAAATAAACTATTTTTGCTCTTTTCTAATTTATTATTTTAGTTTTCTTTATTCTTTTCTCATTTATTATTTTTATTCTTTTCCGTATTATTCTTTATTGGAAATACCTTTTTGTAATATTTTTATTATTGTTACTAGTTTTTATTAGTTTATCTTCTTCCTTTTTTTCTCTTTCTATATTTTTATCTTTTTAAGAAAATAAAATAACTTACTTTTGTTCATTACTTTTGTTTTTTTCTTATTTTTTATTTTTTATTTTCTCTTTCATTATTTTCTCATTATTTTTTTTATTTTTTTATTTTATCTTTTATTAGAGATACAATTTGATAATATTTATATTATTTATTTATTTCTCCGTCTTTTTTTTTTGTCCTTTCCCCCCTTTTTTAGTTTATCATCTTTTAATTTTTTGTTCTCTTTTTATATTTACCTTTTTTTTAAACATAAAATAAATACAAACAACTACTTTTAGATTAATTTAAAAAATAACTACACTACGATAACAACTAAATGAGAAAAATACATAATTATGTGATTTTGGATCTTCATAAACTAAATTTGACATTTAGTGTATTTTTTTTAAAAAAATAATATAGAATTATGTGTCGTTTTACTTTTCTTCCCACAATATTCGATATTTGATTCTTTTGCTCCCGCCTGAAATGATACCATATTAGTATATGATATGGTATGATGGAATCATTGAGAAATGAGTTGGTTGTACATGAATAGTTGTCGGAAACCTTGATAATACCATAACAAAATATGAATATATGAAAGGAGTACTTAATGATGCCATAATTGTATATGAATATATGAGAACAATACTTAATGATACATGTCAGTATTTTATATGTTGTGATAGTGTCATTGAGAAATGAGTTGGTTGTACATAAATAGTTCTAAGAAATCTTAATGATACCAAAACAATATATAAATATATAAAATAATTCTTAATAACATCATATCAGTATATTATATGTTGTAATGGTATCGTTATGAGTCGGTTATATGAAACCTTACCATAGCAATATATGAATATTTCTTAATAATGCAATGTTAGTATATGATATGTTTTGATAGTATTATCGAGAGATGAGTTAGATGTACATGAATGGTGGTAAGAACCTTAATGATACCCAATATATGAATGTATTCTTATGGTATCATATAAAGTAGTAAGTAATTTTGTAAATGAATAAATGAAGTAAACCTTAGGGTTACCACAACAGTATATTCGCATACTATAACAATATTATACATTATCTAAGGTGTGCTATATATATATATATAATGTGTTGGTATAATTAAAGAATGAATTATTTGAGAATGAATTGGTTGTACATGAATTAATGTAGTTATATATTATTATAGTATCATCAAAGAATGAGTAGTATTTGTGAACAAATGAAGAAAGGAAGGAAGGAAATATTAGTTTTCTCAAATTACTTTAAGAGGAACTTTCACAATTAGCCACTAAAATCATTTTAATTAGATTTCATAGTTTTAGTTTGCTAATTACGATTCATAGCTAAATATTAGAGGGAGGAGAGAGGCGAACAAAGAGTGGAGAGAGGCAAGTTGTATATGTATACGTGTCAGATAATTGTATATATGTAACCGATGTACATATATATGTTTATATATCTAGCGAACGAGATTGATAGAGGGAAGCAATAGGCGAGCGAGAGAGTCCATAGATTAGAGAGAGATAATTGTATTTGTATATCTATCATATAATTATATATGTATAATTTAAATTTGTATTTGTATATGTATAAACGAGGAGAGAGACGTGAGAGAGAAAGAAAGGAGAGATACACACATAATTATAGCTACAATTGCATTTGAAATCATAATTAATTCAAACTATAACTATATTAGCTAATTACCTAGTATATGCTTTATCGTCTGCGCAATTTCCCCTTACTTTAGTCAGGCCATTAGCCCAATCTACAATACTTCTGAAAGTGGGCCTTCTGCCTACCTTAAACATTAAATGGGCTTTAAGCCCAATTTCAAAATATTTAATCAGGCCATTTTCCCAATTTACAATACTTTACCTTCTGCCTATTCATTATGATTGCCTTCAAACATTATGTTGGATTTAAGCCCAAAATAAATACATATGAACAGTTGCTTAGGGATCCAACAAGTTTTATCATTTATGTATTTTAAAAGCTTTTCCCCTTGTCAAAATTAATTCATTTTTCATATATGAGACTGATATTTGTTTGTGAAAAAATTCATACTGCTCAATGTTTTGCATTCAACTAGTGTTCTTCCTCAACAAGCATTAATTCATTTTTCATATATGAGACTGGTATTTGTTTGTGAAAAAATTCATACTGCTCAATGTTTTGCATTCAACTAGTGTTCTTCCTCAAAAAGCAGATAAGAGGGGATTTTTAAAAAAAAAGTGACATTAAGGTTTCAAAATAAATGGGTGGTGACATAAGTCTTAAGTATTGGGTGTAGATGATAATTATGTGATTAATGATTAAGAATTGTGGAGTTGCCCTTTATAAGTTGACAGTTTGGTCCACTGAATTAAATGAAGGGTAAAAGGGTAATTTCACAATACCTAATTTAACCAATTTTTTATGGGAATTAAATGAGGGGTAAAATGGTAAATTGACTATACCAAACCTAATTTAACCAATTTTGGTGGGAAATATCAAACCAAAAGAGGAAATAAAAGATTTTTTCCCCGCCTCCGGCCGTCGTATTCGTCCTCTTCTTCTTCTTCTGCTCTCGTCTTTACTTGCTTTCCTTTCTTCCTGCTCTATTCATCTTCCTCTTCTTCTTCTTCTTATTTTCGTACATTGCGGGTCTTCGCTGGTAGTGCTTGTGCTTTCTTCTTCTTGAATCAACTTTTTATCTAATTTGTAACTAGTGGACCAAATTTCGTTTTGTTCAATTGGAATTACTGCATAAGCGTTATACACCATTATTTTTGGTAAGTACAATTAATAGTTATTTAAAATCAATTCATTATCATCTGATTTGGGTACCTGCAATTTTTTCAATAATTTGCATTTGTGTTTCCAACATATTGTTATATATGTTGCAACAGTTGACTATTATAACATATTATAGTCATATGTAGCAACATGTGATTTATTTTCACAACAGAACAGTCATATGTAGCAACATATGACTTACATCTCGCAACAAAATAGTCATATGTAGCAACATGTGATTTATTTTCACAACAGAACAGTCATATGTAGCAACATACGACTTACATCTCGCAACATAATAGTCATATGTAGCAACATGTGATTTATTTTCACAACAGAACAGTCATATATAGCAACATATGACTTACATCTCGCAACAGAATAGTCATATGTTGCTACATATGATATAACAAAAAAATGTAGCAACATGTGATTTATTTTTCACAACAGAACAGTCATATGTAGCAACATATGACTTACATCTCGCAACATAATAGTCATATGTTGCTACATATGCTTATTGTTCATAATTAGTAGTTGTTTTTTTAATTATTTTCTTCAGGTAGAATGTTATTATTTGTAGGGATTGATTGTCATGGTGAATGGGTCGAGAAGAAAAATCAATTCATATGGCGTTGGGAGAATAGTAAAAAACGAGGAGCCGATTCAGTAGGGATGTATGTCGAAAGAAGCATTTTGTATGATGATTTCTTCAATTTAGTCGTGCAAAAGTCTGGATACAATTGTAAACCGCAAGATCTTGTCATGAGTTACATTACCATTTTTTTCATAATGAGAAGGTTTTACCTTTTAGAATAACTGACCAATCTAGTTTGAGTGTTTATTTGGGAGAAACAGAGAAACCGCCAATATTAAGAGTCTACCTGGAAGAAACTCCTATCGAGGAGGATTATAATGTAGACCAAGGCCAACAAGATATGTTTAATGATTAATTTTATCCTGCGGACATGAATAATCCTGATGATGAAATTGGAATAGGTGAAGGTGAAGCTCAAGCTGAAGGGCCAGACCTTGAGAGCAAGTTTCCTCCCACACCTATAGTTGGCAGCAACAATCCATGTGCTTCTCAAACTTCACGTGTGAATAATGTTAGAGATGATGAAACAGGATTTTATAAGGGAATGACATTCAAGAACAAGCAAGAACTGGCAAATTCATTGAAAATTGCTTTCTTGAAAAAAGATTTTAGACTGAAAAAGGTGATCAATTCTCGTAATGTGTTTTCCTTTAAATTTTCATATCCGAATTGCAATTGGTGGCTGAGGGCTGTGAATTTACAAGTAGTGACAGGTTTGCCATTAGAATCTATGAAAAGTACCATACATGTGGTTCAGAGCATCTTACAAGCCATAATCCCCACGCCACGGCAAAAGTCATGGGTAAGTACTTTGAAAATAGATTTCCCAATGGTAAAGGCCCATCCACAAGAGACATGTCAAATCAACTCCGCACAGAATTGGGTTGTAAGGTAAGCTATTGGAAGATTTATAAAGGAATGGAGCATGCTAAGTCTAATGTTAGGGGAATATATGAGCATCGGTACGCAGTTCTTAATGCGTACCGGTATATGCTTGAAGTTGCGAATCCAGGAAGCAAGACGACATTGTCGCTTGATGAAAATGGGAGGTTCCAGTACTTCTTTGTATCATATGCTGCTTGGATAATTGGTTTTCAAGAAATGAGAAAAGTAATAGCCGTTGATGGCACATTTCTAAGGAGCAAGTATGGAGGAGTTCTGCTATCGGCGGTGGCACAAGATGCCGAGAATCATATATTTCCAGTGGCTTTCTGTGTCGTGGACAAGGAATGCAATGCCTCATATGAATATTTTTTTTAAAATATGATAAGCTTTGTAGATGATACTGATGAGTTGTGCATTATCTCTAATAGGCATCCAAGTATTTGAAAGATGATTTCGATAATCTACCCTGCATCTCATTATGGTTGTTGCATGAGACACCTTGGAGAAAATATTCGAAATAACTTTCACAATTCAAAGATAGTATCCCATTTTTATAAAGCAGCAAAGGCGTACGATATATGTGAGTTCAATGACCATTTCAATCAAATAAGAGATTTGGTACCAAAGGCCGCTGAAGCTCTTGAACGTATTGGATTTCACACATGGAGTAGGCATTTTGCCTGGGAAATAGGTACCATCTCAATTGGGTTTATTTTTACTTTATGTGTTTTGTTTGATTTTTATCTGTTGTTGTGTAGATATGACGGGATCGGTGAATGTTATGTTTGATGTTGAAAGAGAATTTCCCATTGTCGCTCTATTTGATGAAATAAACAGGAGATTTGCATTGTTATTTCACCAGAGGCATATGGAACTGGTGCACTCCGCAAATAGATTTGTTCCTTCAATTGAAAAGACATATCAGAGTATGTCAACGCGGGCAACAAGTTATTGGCCCATCAAATCGCTAACTACAAGTTCAGTGTCACTGGTCATGGAGATGTTGCTACTGTGGATCTACAAAGAAGAACTTGTTCTTGTAGAATTTTCGATTTGGACAAAATACCTTGTCCACATGCCATGGCAGCGATTCGTTCCCAACATGGTGATGATTTTGAAAATTAGATTTACTTGTACTCCTCTCCATATTATTCAGTGGAAAAATACATAATGGCATATTGTCAGGAAATTCATCCGGTGCCAACTGAAGATTCTTGGATTGTCCCTTTGGATATCATACAGAGAGAAATACCTCCTCCATATGTTGATCCAAGTAAACCCGAAAGAAGGACATATAAGAGACGGCGTGGAGTTGGTGAATCATTTCCAACAAGAAAAAATAAGTGTTCAGTATGTAGGGACTTTGGCCTCAAAAAAACTATATGTCCAAATCGAAATGCCCCATAAGAAGTGTTAAGCGTTGTGTTGTTGAATTTTAATGAATGTTCTTTCTTACTTGAGAATGATCTCTATTATATAATCTTATTTAGAAATGCCCAATGCGTGATTTTTTGCTCTTATTTATTTCTGTGTCAACACATGTCAAATGTTGCTACAGGATATACTAGATATGGCAACATATGCAACAAATGTTGCTACATGCGAATCATCTGTAGCAACATATGCCACATGTTGTGATTCGCCTGTAGCAACATTTATTGCATATGTTGTCAAATCTAATAAATTTAAAAGCACACTACAACATAATCATTATTTAAAAGTATATGTTGCCACTGATGATTATATGTAGCAACATATGACTAAAATATTACTACATATAATCATCTGTAGCAACATATGACTCAAATGTTGTGACGGACGAATGTTATGATATACGCATCAGCTGTAGCAACATATGACTCAATGTTGCTACATATAGTCATCTATAGCAACATATACTTTTAAATAATTATTACGTGGGAGAGTGTTTTTAGATATATTAGATGTGGCAACATATGCAATAAATGTTGCTACAGACGAATCAGTTGTAGCAACATATGCCACATGTTGTGACGGACGAATGTTGCTACATATAATCATCTATAGCAACATATGACTAAAATGCTGCTACATATAATCATCTGTAGCAAAATATACTTTTAAATAATGATTAAGTGGGAGTGTACTTTTAGATATATTAGATGTGGCAACATATGCAACAAATGTTGCTACAGACGAATCAGGTGTAGCAACATATGCCACATGTTGTGACGGACGAATGTTGTTATATATAATCATCTGTAGCAACATATGACTCAAATGTTGCTACATATAATCATCTGTAGCAACATATACTTTTAAATAATGATTACGTGGGAGTGTGCTTTTAGATATATTAGATGTGGCAACATATGCAATAAATGTTGCTACAGACGAATCAGTTGTAGCAACATATGACTCAAATGTTGCTACATATAATCATTTGTCCCAATATACTTTTAAATAATGATTACGTGAGAATGTTCCATTAGATAATACCTTTTGTTTAATAATTACGACTCTTCAGTTCACTCTGTTGAAACGTCATGTCTCGTGATATTTCAAAATTGTTGGCCTTTATAAGAACACAAGAAGGGAGAGATAAGTCAAAAATTGTCTTTTGTTCTTCTCTTTTTCTTCATTCTCAAAAATGGTTTCAACTAGGAAAAACCTCTTCGAATCACTCCCGACTGAACTAGTAATTCTTATCGTTGAGAGGGTTGCTTCCTACTCTCTAGAAGATTTAGTTAGTGTTAAATTATGTTCTAGGTTCCTCAATGAAGTTGGTAATGAACGTTCTGTATATCAGAAGGTTACATTGGCCAGCTTTCCCACTGAATCTACTACATGGACGAGGAATCAACATGCTGTGTCTTTGATGAATATTTGCATAGCATCGGAGAACTTAGAAGCCTTATACAGAAAACGCGTGATAATTTTACTGTTTTTAGTTTTTTTTCACCTTGCATCAATTTATTTTGTAATCTTAATGTGTTGTTTCTTTTATAGTTTGATTTTTTTCAATCGTAATGATCCAATTGCACTGAGAATGGTTAAAAAAGCATCATAAGATGGCCACCGTGGTGCAGAGTATGTGGTTGCTGTAATTTCAATCTTTGAAGGAGGTATTTCCATTAGAGAAGACTTGATGTACATTGCCAACATGCAAAAATATATGCCAGTAATAGTGAGAAGATGTCGACACCATTTGCGGTGCATTTTAAATCGAATGTGGGTGCAAGAACCTAATATTTTGGGTGTAAGACCCATTTTTTGTACTGTGCATCAACCCCAACAAAATGCCCACAAGATTGGTTGACCCAGAGGAAGTGACGATGAAGACGATATTCGTTGCGATTTGTGTATTTGTGATTTAGAACTAGATTATCTAGTTAAATTTCTTCCGCATACTACTGTGTGGGAATAATTTAATCTGTGTTAAAGACGATGTTGATTTTATTGTTTTTTGTATTTATTTTGAAATTATATATGTGGCAACATATTATATTACATATCGTGAAAATGTTGCCTTCACTTGTTTTGTACTTATTTTCGAATTATGATATAACAAATTATGGTCGTACACAACACTCTCCATTGTTATACCTTCTTATTAATTGATTATTTATGTTCTAAATCACTAAAATTTGGTTCAAATTTCAATTTTTCCTTTCCTAAATCGATCAAATCGTCTATAAGTGTCTCCTTGATTTTTCATCTGTGGCAACATATGCTGTTTCTGTTGTAAAATTCGCAACATATAATGAAACTATTGCAACATATAATTATAACAAATGACTCTTTTGGGGCTTAATACAATTAAATTTTCACGTAATTCAATATGTAACACCAATATATAGTCCTACAACATGTCTAAGTAACAAATTATGGTCATTAACAACACTCTCCATTGGATTATAGCAATTATATTTATAAAGACAATCATCTCTCTAGTTCATCATACATTGTCCTAGTAAATCCATATGATAGTTATATAACACTTTTCTAAATCGTTGTTCCAAATGTTATACCTTATTATTATTGATTATTTATGTTCTAAATCACTAAAATTTGGTTCAAATTTCCATTTTTCCTTTTCTAAATCGATCAAATAGTCTATTAGTGTCTCCTTGATTTTTCATCTGTAGCAACATATGTTGTTTCTGTTGTATAATTCGCAACATATAACGAAACTGTTGCAACATATAATTATAACAAATGACTCTTTTGGGGCTTAATTCAATTAAATTATCACGTAATTCGATATGTAACACCAATATATAGTCCTACAACATGTTTAAGTAACAAATTATGGTCGTTAACAAAAATCTCCATTGGATTATAGCAATTATATTTATAAAGACAATCATCTCTCTAGTTCATCATACATTGTCCTAGTAAATCCATATGATAGTTATATAACACCTTTCTAAATCGTTGTTCCAAATGTTATACCTTATTATTATTGATTATTTATGTTCTAAATCACTAAAATTTGGTTTAAATTTCCATTTTCTTTTCCTAAATCGATCAAATCGTCTATTAGTGTCTCCTTGATTTTTCATCTGTAGCAACAGATGTTGTTTCTGTTGTATAATTCGCAACATATAACGAAACTGTTGCAACATATAATTATAACAAATGACTCTTTTTTAAAAGTGGTCCAATGATAGGCAAAGCCCATTCTGTTTAACAAAAAGTAAAATAGGCCCAACCCATTCTAGAATACGTTTTCATTTTCATTTCAAGAATAGGGTTTTCAAATTTTTCATCTTTGCCGCTTCAATTTTGGCGCCTTTTTTCACTCTCTCTCTCTCTCTCTCCTGGGATGTCCTATCTCCTATAGGACCTGTCCTTCACATTAGATGTAATGATCTTATTTAATTTTCTGTCAGTCACACTGTTCTATATTTGATTGGCCTTTGGTTAAACCAAATTTCGGTACTCCCATGATATGATGTCAAATGCTATACTAAGGCGAATTTGTGATGATGAAGATGATACTATGTTGAATGTTAAAATGTATTGCAAACATGGAGATCTACTTTCAATGCAAACTTCATGGTCAAAAGACAATCAAGGTCGCAGATTTTGGTCTTGTCCACGATATCGTGTATGTATGTTTATTTCTAAAATATTTGGAGATTTCAGATCTCTTTATTTTTTTAAATTAAAATTTATTTCTTTGTGGTTTGTATTTTAGGAGAATTCATGCAACTTCTTTAGATGGAGGGATCGTGAAGATGTTGCTATACGATCCAAGTTCGTTATTCTCCAATTGACGAACAAAATTAAGGAGTTGAAAACTGTTGATGAAACTCATATCAAAAGAAGTACCGAATGGGGGATGAAGGAGAAGAAAAAGACCAAATGTTGTAGCATCTGGTAGCTAATGTTGGTAGTCTTTGTTTTTTTCTTGTATTTTTAAGCATTACCAAGAAGAATTTTGTAGAGGATACAAAATTATTATGTAGTTATGTACAACCAATACAATTATCATAGTTGTGGAATTAAATAGACGTAGTTTTGCACTCCTGATCAAACAACAAATTATTATGTAGTCGTGACGAACGAATGTTGCGATATACGCTTCAGCTGTAGCAACATATGACTCAAATGTTGCTACATATAATCATTTGTAGCAACATATGATTCACATGTTGCTACATATAATCATCAGTGTCAACATATGCAACAAATGTTGCTACAAGCGAATCATCTGTAGCAACATATGCCACATCTCGTGACGGACGAATGTTGCGATATACGCATCAGCTGTAGCAACATATGACTCAAATGTTGCTACATAAAATCATCTGTAGAAACATATGACTCAAATGTTGCTACATATAATCAGTTGTAGCATCATATGACTCAAATGTTGCTACATAAAATTATCTGTAGAAACATATGACTCAAATATTGCTACATATAATCATCTGTAGCAACATCTGACTCAAATGTTGCTACATAAAATCATCTGTAGAAATATATGACTCAAATGTTGCTACATATAATCATCTGTAGCAACATATGACTCAAATGTTGCTACATATAATCATCTGTAGCAATATATGACTCAAATGTTGCTACAGATAATCATATGTAGCAACATATGTCACATGTTGTGACGTACGAATGTTGCGATATACGCATCAGCTGTAGCAACATATGACTCAAATGTTGCTACATATAATCATCTGTAGCAAACACAAATATTGCTACAGGCGAATCATCTGTAGCAACATATGCCAATTATTGTGACAGACAAATTGGTAAAATAAACATTGTCTTTAAGATAAAATAAAACAAC
The DNA here is from genome assembly GCA_022817965.1 of Solanum lycopersicoides. Classification (NCBI taxonomy): domain Eukaryota; kingdom Viridiplantae; phylum Streptophyta; class Magnoliopsida; order Solanales; family Solanaceae; genus Solanum; species Solanum lycopersicoides. Next base: position 104,378,037 of record CM040618.1, read on the forward strand.
ATAATTGATAAACTAAACATTGTCTTTAATTACAAGCATAATGTCAAGGCTTTAAGCTCTGAGATATTATCCCATAAGCCCAAATATATTACATCCGTTTAATTAGATTGTCACATAACAGTGAACTAGGTGGATGAAATTATGTCCGACTAATCAAATGCTCAATGAATGCAATGGAATATGACCCGCACGCCGATCCACTTGCATTTTGTATCATAGGTTCTATTCGACCGTTAAATTCCCATGGTTGAGTGAGCAACTTCTCTGGCAAAAGATTCATTATTCTACTCTGCTTCAGCAATTTAGGCAGCAACTCGAAGACAGGTTGTATAAGTGTGAAAAACTTGTCATGTTTCGTAACCATCAGGTTGCAGTCATAAACATTGATCAATCCCTCGTGCAAGAGAATCTCGAGAGTCACGAAATGGTTACACGACGTGTTCATGACTGTCAAAATCCTTTTTGCATCAATCCAATCCATGCCTCTAGGAGTTGGCCTAATACCCTTGACATAGTCAATCATATCATCATCCCATACAAAGTCATCTAGTAACTGACTCATGCTTTTTCCACCAACATTTGTTGCCTCATCGCTCATTTGATTATATCTATGTAGAAAGTTCATATAGAAGTTGAGATCCAGGATTCTATCTCTGGGATCATAGTAGTCCGGGTATTTCCAATGCCTCTGACACATGAAGTTAAGGATTTCGTCAATATACTGAAATAAAAAATAATATTAAATAGTTAGGAAGAGTAGTCACTGAAAAGACATAAGAAATAGTTACAATATAAAAAGTAGGATTACTCAGTCTTCCCACCAAACTTTTATGCTTGTCATGTTCCTGAAATCTTGACCGGTAAAAACATGCATGCCATATTCCATTCGAATATCCTTTGCACTAGTCACCTTCAATACTTCTCCTTTTTCAGCTACAGAGGGACGCCTATAAATATTCAACTTTTTATACTCCGTCACTTCCTCTATTACGGCCCTTGAAATTTCTCCAAACATCTTCCTCTTTAAATTTTGCATTTCCTTGGCAATTGATTCTTTTCTCCGCTTGGCCTTTGGAGTATATGCATGCCGCACATTCTTTGATACAATGCCCTTCACACCCCTCTTGTTTTTTAATTCATTGACAGCTTCACTCAATTTTTGCAGATAGATGATAGAATCTTCATCATGTTTCTTACACTTATCACAGAGAAAACCACAACATCATCTACAAGAGGTAGCCCCTTCGTGTTGTCCTGCACCAGCACCAGCAGTAGCACCAACACCAGCAGCAGCCAACACCACCAACACCAGCACCATCATCAACACCAACACCAGCACCATCATCAGTACCATAAAAACAACTAATTCATTAATGACTTCATTAGAACTCTCTCTTTTTGATGTTGTTGCTCCAGCCAACACCATTTTAACTCTATCCACAACAGGATCAAAAATGGTTTCAACCAACCCTAGAGTTATTAGATATGCATTTGCAATTCCTCTTCTGTTGGGGTAATCCATGGATGGACAACCTAAAATTGTAAAAATGAGTCATCAGTAAGAATTATCTGTTGCTACAGATGAATTGTCTGTTGCAACATGTGTCACAAATGTTGCTACAGATGATCATCTGTAGCAACATGTGTCACATGTTGCAACACATGACTTCTGTAGCAACATGTGCACAAATGTTGCTACAGATGAATCATCTGTAGCAACATGTGTCACATGTCGCAACACATGACTCGTCTGTAGCAACATTTGTGGCACATGTCGCAACAGACAATTCATCTGTAGCAACATTTGTGCACATGTCGCAACACATGATTCGTCTGTAGCAACATTTGTGTCACATGTAGCAACAGATGAATCATCTGTAGCAACATGTGACACAAATGTAGCAACATATGCCTGTAATATACTAATAATAACTTACTGCATCAAAAGGAGGGTTAAAAAGATCTAGAATATGCCCTTTTTTGGTTGTTTTTGTTCTTGCCATCAACCATCTCATCATCCTTGGGGATGATCTCTCTTCTGCTGCAATTACTTGGTTGGTCAAATAAGGAATGGCTTCAAATGCCCAGGCCTGTAAAAAAGGAAAACCAGTCATTAATCAAATGTTGAATTATTACTTAAAATAATATAGAAAGATTAAAAACATTCAGCTTTACCATGAAAGCCCATGGAAACCCAAACAAGTTACTGGTCTTTTCCCCTAAAGGCCTCAACATGTAGTCAACAGTTAGATGAAAGCTCTCATGACCCCACGGGTAGCTCTTGAAAGCTTCAATATGCTGACAGAAATTGACATACTTTAAAAGTATGTTGTTGCCCGGATCCTTCGGCAAAAGAATATTATGTGTAAACCAAAGTAAGCACAATGACTCCTTGTGCTTCCTTGGTGTATCCTCCCGTTCCAACAAACTTAATAAGTCAGAATTTGTAAAGCTTTTGCCAACAAGGGACATCAAGTCCTGCTCCTCAGTTGGCAGTGACTGTTGTCCTGCTTCTGCTACTTCTTTAACTATTTTCTTTCTTCGTGGTTCTTTTAACAATGTATTCAGGGATGGGCTCAACAGGAGGATGACATTTTAGCCTGTAACTATGGCAAACTCTCTTATGCCAAAGAAAACTGGCATGCCACAATAATTAATTAGAATCTCATCCTTCTTATTGGATTTTCAAAAATGAACCTTCTTTTCAGAAGTTCATACACGATGGTCATTTGAAAACGTGGAAGTGGATCAATGGGTAAATCAAGAAAATGACCAAAACACTATTTCTGAAAAAATCTTCCAATTGATTTCTCTTGAGGATATCCCTGAATTTGACGAAAGGTCTTCCCAGACAGACCTAATGATGCTGTCACCATTAGCATCAGGCTGCAGATGCACAGGGAAAGTGTCTGCATTGATGATTTTAATTCCATCATTACCATTAGCATTGAACTCTTCATGAAGTTCTTGTTCTTCTTCATGAACTTCATTATTTTTTCTTGTTGTGCCACAACTACTACTTCTGTATTTTCCCCTTCTTCTTCCTGAACTTCATTTATTTTTCCTTGTTCCTCAACTTCTTCTTGTTTTCCATTTTCTTCCTCCACTACTTGTCTTTGTTCATATTCCTTTTGACAAAATTCTACTTCTGCTTGAGAAGAAGAAACTGCTTCAGTTGCAAGATTTTCTAAAAGTGTAGTATTTTCATTCCTCTTCCTAGCAATTTTAGACCTAGCCTTCTTCTGGATCTTTGTTTGGTCAGATGTATCAATATCAAGTTTTCTTTTGACAGGAGCCATTATATTTGTATCTGCAACCACAAAAATAAAATATTTGAAAGCCACACACACATGAGCTACAACCACAAGTCAAAACAGGCAATAAGCAGATAAGCAAATAAAACCCTAATTAAATATTACCTGATAAGATATATATCAACGATAAAGTAGAAATTATGAGGACAACACAACACCGCCTTTGCTGTAGAAGATGATCTGTGAAAGAAGGAAGAGAAGAAGAGAAGAGAAGGATCGGAGAAGTGTATGTACTGTCAAAGGAGAGAGAAATAAATAAATAAATCTTGGAATACGAAAACACATTTATAGAAGAGAGAGAAGAGGAGAGAGGGAGAGGAGCGAGAAAATTGAAAATTAAAGCCGTTTAATTTTTTTTTTAATTAGGACAATTCAAACTGTGACATATGTTGCCACATATATACTATATGTTGCTACATATATACGATCTGTTGCCACATATAATTTTGTCGTGTTTATTATTACAGAAAATACATATGTTGCGACGCATATACTATCTGTTGCTACAGATGATTCGCTCTATTGCCACATATAATTTTGATCATTTCCATCATAATTGAAATTTGTTTAAATAAAATCGAAATAATCATAAAAAATATTTTAATACATAACCACCTATCTAATCAATGGTTGTAAACACAACATATTCATCGATCTTAGCTTTTTTTTTAGTTCTACGCATCTCTGGGTCTTCATTGTCACTAACATAACCATTTCGAGCCTTTACAATCCCATAATTCCATAGGAGTGAAGCATATCTCAAGCGAAGGGTGTCAGCACTAATTCCACATGATGGTACTTGTAATTCATCACTCAAATACTCAGCGTATGCAGCAATAAAAATTCCACAATCTCTGCATGGTATATCATCAATAAGAAAATATAATAACATCACATTTTGATAGTCGTAAGACAAAATAATATTGTGATACTTACAGACTACTGCTTTCTTGTTGGGCAATACCAGTAACATGACTGACTTCGAATGGGTGAGATTTGTTCTTTCCTTGGTAACATTTAAGAACTGACCAGTTGGTTCGCTCATTTTGCTCAAAAAATCCACTCAACTCAAGGTACTTTGGCAACATTGTAGCCATCTTTTGAATCTCGGAGGATAGTTTTCTATTAGACCTATTTGAGGACATGGAATCATACACTTTTATGCACCGTTCCTTCAATGCAACGACTGCCAAAACCCAATGAAATTCCCCATTACTATTTACAGGGACATAAACATCATCCGTCAAGTGCCAAGGCATTCCAGAAGGTATAGCATACCCTTTCATTATGTCAATGATTTTATCCTCATATTCACTAGAATTGTCAATGTATGTTTTGAAAAAACAACTAGTGGTGGTATATTGATATTTAGACTGAATCTTTTGCTTCGACTTCTTACGCAAATAGTAAAATATGACATCCACATACTGCACACATGCATCAAACAAGTGTATCAATTTAATTGTATATATTCATGTACTAAACAATACATATAAAAGTGGGCATGGATTTACCTCATCATTCCAGCACCTATTGGGTTGAGACATTACGTAGAACCAGTCCTTATTCATTGGAAATGCAACTACTAAATCAAGTTGGTCAAATTCAAGTTTTGAGCAATTGGCTAAGTAGTGATCCTCCTTGTTTCCTCTGCAATTGTGTAATCATTATAAATCATTATTTATTGGACAACAAGAAGAAATTCTAATAATAGTTGAACGGCCTTACTTTACTTACTTTTTTGCATGATGCTTGTAAAGACCCTCGTTTATCCATTGCGAGAAGAATGACATTAGTTCAGTTGGACCCTCGCCGTCAATGTTAAAACCTTCAAATGGATATTGTCGCTTCACATCACAACTGACAACTTCGACTTTCTTCCCTTTCTTTTTCGCTTTCGCTTTTTCTTTCTGCTTCACCTTCTCCTTCTCCTTCTGCTTCTCCATCTCCATCTCCTTTGCCTTCTTCTTCTTCTCCTTCTGCTTCTCCATCTCCATCTCCTTTGCCTTCTTCTTCTTCTACTTCTCCTTCTCCTGTTTTGCCTTCTTCTCGTTCTCCTTCTCTTCATTTGCCTTCTTCTCCCTCTCCTTCTCCTCCTTTGCCTTCTTCTCCTTTGCATTCTTCTCCTTTTCCTTCTCCTCCTTCTCCTTTGCCTTCTTCTCCTTTTCTTTCTTCTCAATAATCATAGAAAGTGTTTGAGAAATAGATTTTTTCAACCTCCTACATTTCAAAGGCTGTGAAGTCTTCTTGGATCTTTGCACATCAATATTATGAGACATTTCCTTAAAAATATCAGTGAGTTTTTTAACACGACTAATAAAATAATCATGTTGTTGCTCACATTCTTCGCATAGAAAAAAGAGCATTTCATGTTAGAAGATTGAGTTGTTGTCATGGATGAAGCTTCTTGTATCATTTCAGCTACAAGGTATATAAAAAAATATTGAGATTTTATTCTTATAATATAATAGCAGTATGTTGCAACCGATAGATAGCTGTTGCGAAATTAACATTATGTTGCCACATATGTACCTGTTGTTGCGAACATATACATCTTATGTAGCAACAGATGCATCATATGTTGACACATCTGTACAATTATTGCAACATTTGAATCTTATGTGGCAACAGATGACCAACATATCAATTTTACAATTCATTATAAAATATTAATAGCAGTATGTTGCAACCGATGGATAGTCTGTTGCGATAAATTAACATTATGTTGCCACATATGTACCTGCTGTTGCGCAACATATACATCTTATGTAGCAACAGATGCATCATATGTTGACACATCTGTACAGATTATTGCAACATTTGAATCTTATGTGGCAACAGATGACCAACATATCACTAAAATATGGCAACATACGCTAAATATATTTTGGACGTCTGAATAACACTATATTTCTAAAATCATATCAACAAATGGCCAAAAAAAAAGAACAACAACAGCAACAAAAAATGACTTTTCACTGAATGATAACATTACATATACATTTCCTCAAAATAAGGATTTTTTGAGTTGGCTGATTTTCTTTTAAAAATGATAAATAATACACACCATTAAGTCAATTATTCATTTTTTACACCTACAGAACATTTTATTGTTCATTAATCCAAGAAAAAAACTTCGAAAATTGTAAAATATTTCAAAAACATAACTTACTAATTTCTAGTCGAACACAATTACAATTCAGAAAGATGAGAGAGTAATGGAGGACTAGAGAGGAAGAGTAACAACTGCAGAGGAAGAGTAACGATGGATTTCTGAATTTCTAAGGAAGAAGATGAACAATCACCCAAGGGAGGAAGAAAAGAAGAGAAAGAAGAGAGGAGGGAAGATGAAAAGATTTTTCTTTTTAAATGGTTTGGTTTGAATTATAAAAGTTTTTTTTTTTTGTATTTTATAAAAGATTAGAAAGTTTTGAAAATGTTAATTTGGTTCCATAATTAGTTAATTATATTTTAAAGAGGATTTGACCGGCTCTTGGTCAATCTGTCACCGAACACAAAAACGAGACTTATTTGACACCTTTCCCTTAATTTTCTTAAATTACTTTAATAGGAACTTTCACAATTAGCCACTAAAATCATTTTAATTAGGTTTCATAGTTATAGTTTGCTAATTACGATTCATAGCTACATATTAGAGGAAGAAGAGATGTGAGATATATTGGAAGAGGGAGGAGAGAGGTGAACAAAGAGTGGAGAGAGGCAAGTTGTATATGTATACGTGTCAGATAATTGTATATATGTAACCGATGTACATATATATGTTTATATATCTAGGGAGCGAGATTGAGAGAGGAAAGCAATAGGCGAGCGAGAGAGTCCATAGATTAGAGAGAGATAATTGTATTTGTATATCTATCATATAATTATATATGTATAATTTAAATTTGTATTTGTATATGTATAAACGAGGAGAGAGACGTGAGAGAGAAAGAAAGGAGAGATACACACATAATTATAGCTACAATTGCGTTTGAAATCATAATTAATTCAAACTATAACTATATTAGTTAATTACCTAGTATATGTTTTATCGTCCGCGTAATTTCCCCTTACTTTAGTCAGGCCATTAGCCCAATCTACAATACTTCTGAAATTGGGCCTTCTGCCTACCTTAAACATTAAATGGGCTTTAAGCCCAATTTCAAAATATTTAATCAGGCTATTTTCCTAATTTACAATACTTTACCTTCTGCCTATTCATTATGATTGCCTTCAAACATTATGTTGGATTTAAGCCCAAAATAAATACATATGAACAGTTGCTTAGGGATCCAACAAGTTTTATCATTTATGTATTTTAAAAGCTTTTCCCCTTGTCAAAATTAATTCATTTTTCATATATGAGATTGGTATTTGTTTGTGAAAAAATTCATACTGCTCAATGTTTTGCATTCAACTAGTGTTCTTCCTCAACAGGTAGATAAGAGAGATGTGTTGGTTTGCAGGAACAGGTTATCGCTTAGTTCCTTTAATATGTTTTAGGCGATGAAGAATTTTCAGGTTTTGTTCGGAAAGTGATTGAGCTTCATGATAAATATGTGAATAACTGTTTCCAAAACCGAATACCTTTTCACAAGGATAGTTATCTAATTTAATTGTCCTACTCTGTGCATTAGGGTTAAAGTAAATTGCTCTATAGATCCCCTTCTCTCGAGCATTAATCCAATAGAAATTCCAGGAATTGTTAGGTTAGGTGCATTGAAGCATTCAAGGAGTTCTATCAAACAAAAACAAAGCACAGGAAACTTACATGGATATACTCTTTGGGAACTTGCAACATAAATGGAAATTTTGAGCCAAAGACTATTGAGCTCGTTGTCACTACTTATCAGGTTGATTGTTGGCTTACTTTTTGAAATTGGATATGCTTACTTAATTTGAAACATTTTTATTACGTTATCAATGAGAAAATGAGATTGACACTTCTTCCTTATAGGCTTCTGCTCTGCTACTCTTTAATGCATAAGATAGATTGAGTTATCAGGAATTCATGACACAATTAAACTATCAGATGATGATGTTCAGCTTTTCATTCCCTTTCAAGTGTGAAGTACAAGATTCTCAATAAGGAGTCAAGCACCAAAGCAATTTCTCCGACTGATCTCTTTGAGTTCAACTCAAAGTTCACTGACAAAATGAGGAGGATCAAGGTATTGATTAATGATGAGTAAGGTTAGCCTTTCTACTCTGAAATGTTGCACTACATTACTGACCCCGTGAGGATATTGCTGTAATGGATGCAGATACCTCTCCCTCCTGCTGATGAGATGAAAACGGTAATTGAAGACGTTGACAAGGATAGGCAGTATGCTATAGATGCTTCAAGTAGTGGGAATGTCGCAGTGTCACTTATGCAACTCGTTTTCCATATATTCATTAGGAAAGTCATTTTCCTAGAGAAAATATTTTTCAAACATTTTGACCAATCAAATATAGAAAATGTGGAAACATAGACAAATTCTCACTATTTCCATTTTTGCGAGGTAATTTTGTGATTTTTCATTCAGGGTTGCAAATTTATCCCTAATAATTTTGGGTTTTATGCATTTTTACCTCAACTGCTTGAGTACTCTTTTGTTTCTTTTGTTGAGAATGTCGTCTACTTTTACTTTACGACATTCTCAAAAAAGAAAAACAGAGTATTCAAAAAGCAGTATCAGTAAAAATGCATGAAACCCAAAAATAGTAACGATAAATTTGCAATAACCCCGAATAAAAATCAAGAAGTTACCATGGAAAAAATGGAAATAGTTAGAAGTATAAGGGGGTTTTCGAGGAAACAGGAAAAACACATAAAAGGGGAAAAAGATTCACAAAATCACCCTATTCTCCTCTTGTCATAAATGGTTCCTGGCAGCTGTCTTTCGCCCTCATCAGGTCTAAACTCTTCGATCATCCTTTTCGGAAAATTCCTTTGCTCTCCGGTGACATCACAGGTATATTTTCCGGTTAAATTGTGAGCTGTAATTTGATGTGCATTGTTCCCACGTATGTATCTACCTAGGATGCATAATTGATGTGATTGTCTTGGTTTAATTGGATCTCCCTTTACTTCAGATTGATGCTATTATTGATTTTGAATCCGGTAGCTATTAAAATTGTGTTGTTTTGCTTAATTTACAAAAAAAGAAATTGTGTTGTTTTGCTGTGGTTGATTTGCTATCTTCAGAGCTGTGATTGATTGACTAGTTTTGTTTCTCTATAGTTGATCTGAGCAAGAGTGTTTTGTCCTGATGAAATTAGGTACAATAGAGGTTTAGTGTTCATTACTGGTAGGGTTTGAGTTTAATTTCTGGTTCATTCTTTGTTCGGAACAACTGATTCCAGAACTTTGTTTTATTTCGTTAATTGTTTGAAACTTTACATTTTTCTGCTATGTTGTTTGGACTCTCCAAAAATGTCAACAGGTGTGTGTCGAATCCCAAAAAAATAGTGTTTTTTGAAGGATCTGAGTAACTTAGCTTTTCAGTATCTTTGATGAGTGTAATTGAATGAAAGATCTTTTTCTTGTTCTAGTAGGTGAACAATGAATAAATACAATACATAAGGTGCTAACTAGGAAAGAAATTAAGAGTGGTTCCTATATATCTGCAGTGATCCCAATAAATCTGTTGCCCATATATAGCTATGTATATTACTAAGATTAAGTCTATATACATTCTATAACACTCCCCCTCAACCTGGAGCATATATGTTGATCATGCCCAACTTGTTACAAAGACAATCAACTCGAGTTCCATTCAACGCCTTTCCCCTCAACTTGGAGCATATATGTTGATCATGCCCAGCTTGTTACAAAGACAATCAACTCGAGTTCCATTCAACGCCTTTGTGAGCAAATTAACTATTTGCTCTCCTGTCTTCACGTAGGTAGTTGAAATCAAATTTCCTGAATCTTCTCACGAATAAGATGACAGTCAACTTCAATCTGTTTAGTTCTTTCATGACAAAGTTTTGCTGGTGTGTGATGTTCCAACCTAATTTCAGTTAGAAGATGATGTATCCACATAATCTGACATGTAGACTGTGACATAGCTTTGTAATCAGATTCTGCACTGGATCAAGTTACAACACTTTGCGTCTTACTCCTTCATGAAACTAGGTTCCTCTAACAAAGACATAATAGCCTGTAGTTGATCTCATGTCAATTTTGGATCCAGCATAGTCAGCATCTGCAAAACATTCAACACGAGTATGACTGTGATTCTGTATAAATTCCAAGTCTAGGGGCTCCTTTCAAGTAACATAAAATCTGATCCAAAGCTGCCTAGAGTTTGACAATGGGCGAGGACATACACTGGCTAACAACACTTACTGCACAAGCAATGTCTGGACGAGTTACAACAAGGTAGTTTAACTTCCCAACTAACCTTCTGTATCTCTCAGGATCATCAAAGAGGTCGCCGCATCTTTCATAAGCTGCACATTGGGAGCCATTGGAGTACTACAAGGTTTAGCTACCAGCTGCCAACTTTCCAGTGTCGGCAAGAAGATTAAGAATATACTTTCTCTGAGACAGAAGAATTCTCTTATTGTTTCTATTCACCTCTATACCCAAAAAGTAATTCAACTGACCTAAGTCTTTCGTATGAAACCTAGTATGCCAGAAGCATTTGAGGGAAGAGATCCCCGCATTATCACTTAACATACACAACCATCAGGATAATGCCAACTTTTGATTGTTAGTAGAAGACTGAGTGATCACATTTGCTCATTTTCATCCCAAATATACAAAGACTTCTTCAAATAGCAGACTCTCCCATACTCCCCTTGAACAACAAAACCAGGTGGTTGCTCCATATGTACTTTCTCTTAAAGATCACCATGAAAGAATACATTTTTGATATCCGACTGATGTAAAGGCCACTTCTCAGAAGCGAAGTAAGTTTGGCAACTTAAGAGAAAATGTTTGAATAATCCACTCCATAAGTTTGAGCATACCCTTTAGCCACAAGCCTGACCTTAAGTCTTGCCACAAAACCATCTGGATTAACTTTAACTGTGATAACCCACTTACATCCCACTAGTTTCATCGTGCTAAGTAAATCCACTAAATCCTGCGTGTGATTTTACTCTAAGGCATGTATTTAGTATTGCATCATACCATCCAGGATGTTTCAAAGCTTCCTTCACTGTTTTGGCTACAGAGATGGAGTTCAAAGAAGCAACCACGGACCTCAACATAGAGGATAAGCAATCACAATAAACAAAATTAACAATGGGATATGTGTATTGTCAAGTCTTTTTATCTTTGCGAAGAGCAATAGGGAGATCCAAGTTCTTCAAAGGATCGGGTAAAAAAGATTTGATAACAGAGGAACCAGTGCACAACATGTATCATCGACCTCTCGTCCCCTCGAATAAACTTGAACAATTGACGGTCTTGCTGGAGCAGAAATTGTAGGCCCAACAGTCAATTGGTGTTCAATAGGGGAACTAGGAGATTAAAAAATATTATTTGATTGTTCTGTCACAATCTGAGTAACCTGATACACTAACCACTCATCTTCCTCCTCTTGAGTTGAAGAAATGGGAGGTGCATAGAGAAATGGTGTAGTCTCTGAAAATACCACATCATTTGACACCAAGTATTTACCAAGCTCAGTTGAATAACATCGATACCCCTTAGGAAAGCGTGAATAACCCAAGAAAACAAACTTCAATGCCTTAGGATCCAACTTGGTAACAGATGGCCGAACATCTCCAACATAACACATGCTTCCAAATACCTTAGGCTCCACCCAAAATGGTGACTTGTTTAGAAAAATAACATTGTAAGGCACATTACCAACAAGAACAGTTGATGGCATGCGATTAATCAAAAAACAAGGTGTAGAGACGGCATTAGCCCAAAATTGTTTAGTAACCTTCATTTGGAACAAAAGTGCTCGAGCTGTCTCAAGCAGATGCCTATTCTTTCTCTCAGCGACTCCATTTTGAGAGGGTGTATTTGTCAATTTTGCTGAATGAGTGCTCTCAAATGAGAGTTCTTCCATTAAATAGAAAGAATTTTGATTTACATGCCTAAAAATCTGTTATATATCCCTAAATATATGTTATTTTTAATTGTAATATCTCTGAAAATATGCTACATTAACCTATGATATCTCCTATCATCATTACACAAATATATTTAGAATTATAGATATGTACAAATATTTAGAATCTATCCAATCATGCTAATAGTATCAACACATGAAGTTTGATGGTGAATACCATGTTGTATCATGTAGGTTTGAAACAATTCTGACATATATTTTTTAGCATTATCACTCCTTAGCCTACTCACCGAAGTATTGGACTGAGTTTTGACTTCAGCACAAGAAGCACAAAAGTGAGTAAACACTTCAGAACAACTCTTCATAAAGTAAATCCAAGTCATTCGAGAGAAATCATCCATAAATGTGACAAAATACTAATGTCCAATTTTGGAAACAACAAGACATGCTCCCAAACATCAGCATGAACTAATTCAAAAATCGACTCTACCCGCTTATTAACCCTTGTATTTGTTGAGCTACGATGGTGTTGGGCAAATTGACATGACTCACAATCTAGTGAAGGAATATTTTGAAACTGAGGACAAAGCTTCTTCCACATAAGCAAAGAAGGATGTCCTAATCGACAATGTGCCTCAAATGGAGACATGACACAAGAGTAAAGAGTAGAGATATCAGATACATGTCCTTTACCAATAACTTTATTTGTCTTCTGGTCACGAAACAAACAATGACCGAGAAGTAACAACTTAAGTCTCTGGTAAGCTTACTAACAAACATCAAATTAAATGCTAACTTTGGTAGACCTAATACATATGACAAGGTAATGGAAGAAGTTGGTTTTACAAATTGAACCATCAGCAACCCTCACAGGATAGAGTGCACTAGAATATATGTTAGGATTACCTGTCATGTGATTTTCAAAGAGGATATAAGACATGCTTTTCCCGACTCAACAAGGGTAGTAACTGAAATAGATTCTTTCTTTCTGTAATTTTTGATATTGTGAGAATTTTGCAAACTCTTACGCCGAAATCAAAATTCTTTTATCCGAAGAGATATGAGCCACAATATCAGTCACACTCCAAATATTTTAGTAGCACAAGAACCTATGAACAAAACATATAACCAGAAGCATGTACATGACCCCACAAATACAGATGAGCAAAGTCTAAAAATGGTTTTATCAACTAAGAAACCAATTGTCCACCCAAAATAAAGGAACTGAGTACTTCACCAGTAGACAAGAGCACGTAGTGAACACTTGAATACCCAAGCAAGTAGTTCAGAGAAAGAAATCCTGAACCACAACTTATGATTAAAAAACACCAATTGTATGAAGGCCTAACCCATCGGTGGTCCCTTAAAGTTGGCACAAAATTTTACTTAGACACTTTAACTGAACAATGTTCATTTTAAGCACCTTATGTAGGATTCTGCTGTGTCATTTTGACACTTTTTCCTTACATGACACAATGAGTGTGATACACTCACTATATGCGCGTGAGAAACTTACTTTTTTTTTTAAAATTAAGCTTGGACCATTGGTCTCATTTTATGAAAAAGAACGTTCAGATGGACTCAAAATGAGACATGTAACAGAGAAAACAAACATAAAAAAACAAATAAACAAATAAAAATATGTTCTTCCATCCATTTCCTTTTCATATTCTCTCTTCCTTATATCTAAAATGTCTTCTTCTTTATAGGTGTACCTTCCGGTGAGAAACTTACTTAACTATTTTTTATTTTATTTTCTTTATTTCTTCTCCATTTTCAGCCATCATATTCCCAACCTTAAACTCCTTCCATGGAAAAATAGATATGATGGTGACAGAGGAAGCAATGAATTTGATCAGCAGATATCCAAAACACATTTTCTTATTTTGTTTCCCTTCTTCCTCCTCAATTTAGTTTGACAAAAAAATAATCGATATCCTACTTTATTTTTTTAAGAATTTCAAGCATTTGAAAAGAGATAAGTGTTAATGGCGGAACGCGCATCACATCGCATTTGTTCTTTCTTTTAGTAGTTGATCTACATGAAGAAACTAATATTTAGTACATGAAAACTCATATTTAGCACAAGACTTTGATTGTTGGGATAAAACAAATCAAAATTTGATAAGAAAATTCGTGGGGTTGGGATTCTTTTCTGCAAAAAGCGTCAGAGAAGATGGGTTGGAGGGGGGATGCGGGGTGCAGGGGAGGGGAGGAAGCAACGCTGAAAATAAATTTTAAATAGTTAAATTATTTAAGTAAAATGCTACATGTCATTCATTTATTGGGTATTTTTTATCTAACTTAATATTCATTGTTTAAGAATTATTTTGTACATAAATGACAAATGTCCAACTTTAATTCGTCACTTTACACATCAGCCGCAAGTGTAGCTCACACACCCATTATATTTTTGTTAACTATAAAGAAGTTCAAAGTGACACAACGAAACTCTACCTGAAGTGCTTAAAATGAACATCGTCCTGTTAAAGCGCCTAAGTGAAAGTTCGTGCCAACTTTAGGGGGCCACTGATGGGTCGGCGGCCCCCTAATTTTGTCACCGATTTTCACCTTAGACACTTTAAGTGGACTTTGTTCATTTTAAACACCTCAAGTAGAGTTTTAGTGTGTCATTTTGACAATCTTTAAAAATATTATGAGTGTGTGCATTACCCTCGCGTCTGACGTGTAAAGTAGCAAATTAAATTTGGACATTTGTCATTTGTATTCAAAATAACTTGTAAACAATGAATTTTAAATCTAAGAAAAACTATCCCATGAATAAATGACATGTAGCATTTTACCTAAATATTTTAACTATTTTAAAATCAGTTTTCCAGAACCCTAGCCCCTCCCCTTCAACCCCGCATCCTCCCTGCAACCAATCTTCTTCAAGATACTTTTGCAGAAACAACCCCAATCCCTACCGATTTTTTTTAATCCAAAATTAATTTGTTTTATTTCCAACTGTAAAAGTCTTGTGCTGACATTTAATTTGAGTTCTCTAGTATTAAATGTTAATTTCTTGAAGATTTTTCAACTTTTCAATAGTCGGTAATCTTTTGAAATTTTTACAACCTTCCAATAATCAGAGAGCCTGGATGTAGAATTGTAGATCAGCTACGTAAAGAAAGGAAAAAAACGATGTGATGTGCTTTCCTCCATTAATACCTACCTCATTTAAATGCTTCAAAGTCTAGAAAAATCAAAGGTAAGATATTTGTTCTTTTTTATCAAACTAAATTGAGGAGAAAGAAGAGAAACAAAATAAGAAAATGTGTTCAAATTTGAGGAAACCCTCTACTGCTGGAATTCGTTGTTTAATCTGTGACTTCACTAGATCTTTTTCTCCATGGAGGGAGTTTAGAAGAAGTGGTTGAAAATAGGGAAAATGGGGAAAAGATGAAGAAAATAAAATTAAAAAGATAGTTAAATAAGCCTCTTACGCGCATACAATGAGTGTATCACAGTCACTGTGCCATGTAAGCAAAAAGTGTCAAAATGACATAACAGAACCCTATATGAGGTGTCAAATAAACATCGTCTAGTTTAAGTGTCTGAGTAAAACTTTGTGCCAACTTAAGGGGGACACCGAAGGGTTACCCCCTACATTCTATAACAATGAGTATTTTCTTTTGGTATTCTCAGTTTTATTTACTTATTAATTTATATACATTATTGGAAAATGTTGTATGCGGTTTTTTGGCTTAAGTCATAAGCGGCCCCTTAAAGTTGTCCGCATATTTCATTTAAACACCTTAACCTATCTTTGTTCCTATTGGACACCTTATGTGTTCAAAAATCATTCCTATTAGACACAAACTGCTGACATGGAAAATGTGTGTTTCACTTTCTTTAAGCGCGTGAAACTGTTGAAATTAATATTTTTTCCTTTTTTTCTCTAATTTATATACCTAAATTAATAAAAAAAATAAAAAATATTTTTTTAAAAAATATAAGAAAGTCCTCCGACAAATATTTCACTCCCTGTAGCCATTCTCCACCATTTTCATCATTTTTTTACACAACGCCCATCGCCCCCCCCCCTCCACCCTTCTCTTTCTCAACTCCTCTCTAATTCTTCTTCTGTTTTTGTTTTATTATATGGATCTATGTCTCAAATGTTCTGGTGAAGTGCCATTTATTCCGATGGAAAAGGTATGAATTGATTTTTTTTGGAGAAAATTTGAAATTGTCTGTTGTAGTTGTGATGAGTGATTATTAATATGAGGAAAATTACGACAATGTATAGAAAATTTTAATGTTAAATAAAAAAATGGATGCTAAGCTTGGGTGGCGGTGTACTTGCCGGTGCCAGCGTCTGCAGGAAAGGGGAAATGGATATCGAAGAACAGGGAGGATTAATTTTAAATAATACAACATTATTTTCTGAAAATTCTTTTTGAATTATCTAAATAGTAGAGCTTGTAAATAAATTTCAATGCCACTTGGCCTCATTTTATTGGTAGATCTGTTGTGTATATGCGATTGAAGTACATGCATCTTTGTTATTTAACTGATTGTCATTTTGTGTCAAATAGGTTATTTCTTAAGGTTAAAGTGTCCAATAAGTTCAAGTCTAAATTAAAGTGCCTAAGTGAAATATGTAGACAACTTTAAGGGGTTGTATATGACTTAAGCCGCAGTTTTTTTTTTTACATGTCTTGTAGGGCAAAGTGTGCAATTTTTGTGACTCTAGTTTATCTAGGACCTAGGAATCACTTGGTGAAATTTAGTTCTTGTGGAATTCCTATCAAGTCAGGGTCTTCGGTAACCAGGTCAGAACCGTTAGGAATCAATCAATGACGTTGAATATGCTTAGAGATGTATCATATGATACCAGCCGGCATGTCTCATGCCACCAAAATGTTGTTACTGTGTGGGTACTGGTCCAATAACTGCAGGATGTTAAGAGCTTGCAAAAAAATTGCTGAATCAATCCCTAAATGGAACTTAGAATAGAATTTCTTTTCACCGAGCAATAAGCATGAATAAAATAAGCTCACATGAATATCGAGTTATACCTGTGAGTTATTTTGTTATGAGTCATGAGCTTAGATGATTAGTTGGCAAGTGAATATCAATAGCGGATGAGGTAATTACTTAGGGTTTGTATTTTGGCTCAATGTGGGTAGTCTCTGCTGCATATTATTCTACTCTTGTGGAGCTCTCTCGAAGGCTTTTTTTTTTTTTGTGACATGTACTTTAACTTTATGTTTATCTCAGCACTTCTAAAATTTTGGAGTTTGGACTTGTTTAGTTACGTAAGTGGTTCATTTGTTCTTGATAATTCATTATACTGTAAGTCCTATACACCCAGCTAAATATCCAATTCAGAGTGGTAAAGAATCTTTAGAAGACCAAGATCACACTGAACCAATAAAATACCCACTACCTTTTCCAATCAGGCATCTATAACTGTGGTAATTCGGAATATTTCCTGTTAGTAAACTTTGATTCATTCTTTATAATTTATTCTGTTCTTGTGCTCCTTAATCTTCTCTCCTCTTTGTTTTACTTGAATTTAAGCCTCCAAAAGTAGTCCTGTTTCCTGTCTTGATTTTTAGTCATAATCTACTACCCTTTCTATACTGAGACCCAGAAATGGCTCAAGGTACCTGTGTGATTCTTACTATGCATCGCTCCTTAACAGCCCCCCCCTCAGATGCCTTGAAACCCAAGTATTCTGGTCCATATTTCAAGGATAACGCCAAGTTTGTAGCCTGTCCAACATCAGACTTTGGTATTTAATAAGATCATTCTTTCAGTCATTTGTTCGGTTATCTCAACAGTAAAGTCAAATATCAATGTGATTTGATTTTCTGACTGGCTTAAAAATTGCTTTATTTTTATACTAGCTTTTGTTGAGTTTAGTTGGTTATGTTATTTAGTTTGGGAACAGGGCCACAGGTGTTTGGAATTTGTGTAGGGTTGCATTCTGTTAAATTGTGAAGATATTGAATTCACAATGAGCCAAAGTAGAACAATCGATCTGAAACATGGATGGGACTTCATGCAAAGGGGCATTACAAAGCTGAAGAACATTCTAGAAGGGCTGCCTGAGCCTCAGTTCAGCGCAGAGGAGTATATAATGCTGTATACGTATCCTTTTAGACTCCCACACTGTTAGGCATGTAGATAACTTGGATTTGATTCACCTTTTGTTTCCTTAATTCTACTAACAGGACAATTTACAACATGTGTACTCAGAGGCCCCCACATGATTATTCTCAACAGCTGTATGACAAATATCGTGAACCTTTTGAAGAATATTTCACAACAACGTTAAGATTTTTTTTTTTATTCTCAAAAACAAGGTACTACAATAAAACAAGAAAACAAGAATTAAAGAAGTATTCTTAATAATTCTTTGATGTTTGTATATCCATGTACCATTCTTGATTGTCTGCTCTCTTTGTATCATTCTGGAATATTTGGAAGTTATAAAAATGATTTCTTTAATAAAGAAAAGGAAAATCATTAGTCTGCTGAGCCCTTTGATGCTCTTCTATTTTTCAATTTTAGCCATGTAACAAAGAGGGCTTAGTATGGGTAGTTTCCTTGGTGCCCTCTGTGATTCTATTTTGTGCCCTCAATGATTTTATTTAATAAGGATCCCTAGTATCAACATTTTTTTAGGATCTGAACGTAATTCAAGCATTGCTTTCCCAAGAGGCATATTATCTTTTAGTTTTATTCCTTCTATCATGAGATTCAAATTTAGAAAGGTTGCTCTTGCTGCTTCTTCATCCCATAGAATAGTAAGAAAAGAATACGGGGAAAAAGGATAGAAGTTTCAGAACACAGCTAAATTTCATGGATCTTTTTGTATGTTAGCTTAGGCATGCAATTTTGCTTAGGAGTATCAAATGATGAAAACTCAAATTTGGCTTGAAGTTTGTTTACATGATTTTTGTTTCTCCAAATATTCTACCTTCTCTAAATTTCACACTGCAATTTAATTTCAAAATAGGTATTGCCTTCTCTGAGAGAAAAACATGACGAGTTCATGTTGCGAGAGCTGGTAAAAAGGTGGTCAAATCATAAGGTCATGGTCAGATGGTTGTCAAGATTCTTCCATTATCTTGACCGCTATTTCATTGCCCGGAGATCTCTGCCGGACCTTAATAAAGTTGGACTAACTTGCTTCTGCGATCAGGTAATTTATGGTTCTCCTTCTCTTTCAATCAAACTTTTGTTTCCATGGTCATCTATTAAAACATTCCACCTGATCCCTTGGTCAAAGAATTGAGTTCAGCTCATGGCTTCTATATTGATATTTTATGATTCTGTTTTCTGGGTTTTGCCTATTCTAGAATTCGGTTTTCAGTTTGACAGTATACTCAACTGCTTCCACGTCCTTTTACGAAAAGATGTTACCATTTAGTCCCTGCATCCCAATTATGTGAAGGTGTTTGACTGGGCACAGAGTTTAAGAGAAAAAGAAAGAATTTTGAAACTTGTGGTATAAAGTAAGCTATAGAAACTTTGTGAGTATAAAGTAAAACAAGAAATGTGAATTTAAATTGTTTGTTATTATGGATAGATTTCCCTTTTTTGAGGACTGACTAAAAAAGAAAGAGTATCACATAAATTGAGACAGAGGTAATATTTTACTGGGCCACTGTTTTCTATTTCAGGTCTACCAAGAGTTGAATGGAAAAGTCAGGGATGCTGTTATATCTCTGGTATCCCCTTTGTCTTGTTTTGAGTTCTCACTACCATTTCTTTTTTCCTTTTAATTGAGCAATAACATTCCTCTAACCAGATTGATCAAGAGCGTGAGGGAGAGCAAATTGACAGAGCTCTACTAAAGAATGTGCTAGATATCTTTGTTGAAATGGGAATGGGGTCAATCGAGTATTATGAGAACGATTTTGAAGATGCAATGCTCAAGGACACTGCAGCTTATTATTCTTACAAAGCTTCTAACTGGATCATCGAAGATTCATGTTCAGATTATATGCTAAAAGTTAGTATACCGCATATGCAACCCCTTGATTCTGCCGTTCTTTCCCTGTTGTTTCTTCTGTCTGTCCTTTTTCTGGTTAGCGTCCATATGTTAACCTACATAATCATGTCAATGTTACTTTAGGCTGAGGAGTGCTTGGAACGGGAGAAAAATAGGGTCTCTCATTATCTCCATTCAAGCAGCGAGAGAAAGTTGCTTGAGGTTCGTTCTAGCTCTTAATCTTTTTTCTTTAGTGGAACTTTAGCCTTCAAGATGGAGGATGTTGCTATCAGTTTTTGTTGTTCACATCTTTTTTCTGGATCTAGTCTATCAACTATAAATTAGTTGCAAATTTACTACTCTCTCCTTTCTACAGAAAGTGCATCATGAGTTGTTGTCTGTGTATGGCACTCAACCTCTTGAGAAGGAGCACTCTGGATGCCTTGAGTTACTAAGAGATGATAAGGTAGTTAGCAACATCTTAATGACCACGTTTCTGATTTTATATTTGCAGTAATTGACACAATCATGATTATTTAATTAGGTTGAAGATTTATCAAGGATGTATAGGCTCTTTTCTAAGATTCCTCAAGGCTTAGACCCTGTGGCCAATATTTTTAAGCAGGTTTGTGATCTCATGACATCATATTCTCGATTATATACAAATAAGTTACTTCACATATCCTTCTTTTTAATCTGAATGCAGCATGTTACTGCTGAAGGTACAGCTTTGGTTAAACAGGCTGAAGATGCTGCTAGCAACAAAAAGGTTTGTACAATCTAATCCTTTTCAAATTCTTTGGTCTTGAGAATTTTGTTTCTTCCTTATTTGGCGTTTATACACTTTAAGTTGACTTGGAATTTATCAAACTAGAAGTTTTTGCTATTTTAATATGCTAAGTTACTTGTGTTCATGTGTCTGATCAACTTAATTTCATATTTTAGCACACCATTTCTGACATCAATACTTTTAAGTTCAAAAGCTATCTACTCTAGCTCCCAAGTCTTAGAAAATACAAATACCCCCTACCACCCAAGTTTTAGAAAATACAAACTAACCACTTACTATAATATTTTAGAAATTTTTTAAAAATTACAATATCTGTTTCTTACCCTCCAAAATCTCTCCATCCCTGCCAATTTTCTGTCATCCAGCTTGTTTTCCCGAAAAAATTGAAGCACTTCACTGGAAAATTACTCCACATGACGAAAACCTCCTCAAGATCAGCCATTGTAGTTCCCCATTGTTGTAGAAGCTCGAAATATTTCATCCATTATAGAAGCTCATTTTTCCAGCAGCCTCTTTCCAGTCGTTCTCCAGCGACATTTTGTTTTTACATTTCACCATTTCAGTAGCTCATCTGACCTGTAAGAGATCTATCCCCGTGGTTTTATTTTTTCTAGTATTCTACAATCATCAAGCAGTGAGCAGTAGCATCGACCATTACTGGTTTATTACGTCGTTTGCTGAATATAGTGGTAGTTATGGTGGTGAATGGGAGGAGACTTCGAAATGTTGGAAGTGGAACTCTGTGAGTAAGGTGATAGTGTCCATTGTCCTGCGTTGCAATGGTACATATGACGACATGGTTGAGGGAATTATTGAATGCAGGGAATTAAATTGTGAACCGAGCAACTTGATCATTAGTTAATTGAGAAATGCTAAGGCAAAACATCCATCCATCTTCCATAACAATTGATAGGCACGTGGGGTTGTACATGCTTTATGTTGTCCCCGATGGTTCTAGACTAGTTTTCTGGGTTAAAGTGTTGAGAGGCATGAAGAAGAAGGAGGTCCAACACCATTAGGATGGGGTGGGGTGGGTGGGGGTCTTGTCCCTCGAAAATGCTTGATATAAATATTAGAGGAAGGGAAATCCATTCATTACAAAGCTCGTGCTGCTTCACAAAACATCAAGTAAAAAGTGGTTGTAAACTTAGTGAAAAAAGTAAGTGACAATACGTTCAAGGAGCATACCAAAAATAACTAAGTAAAATGTGAACTATGCGGAAGCTAAATCAATAGATATCTGAAGAGGAGCAAGCCCAACTAGTTTGAATGTAAATATAGCATAAAATCCGATTTTTTAGGGAATACTGCTGAATCTGCTACTATGTCTGTAAAGCCTCTAACTGACTTGGGTTTTTGGGTCTTGCCCCCAACTAACTCTAGCAAGACTGAAAACTGAAATAAAGACTGAAATAAAGACTGAAATATAAAGCATGTCTATTGTCCTCGAAGTATAGAACTCACCACTGAAGTTGCTGAAGTCAAATCGAGAATCGATCTAAAGCGTAATCTTGATACTGTGTGCCTGAACCTACATCATGAAACGATGTAGCGCAAAGTATGCGTCAGTACTTTCCAAGTACTGTGCATGTAGGATTTAGATATTAAGCAGAATAAAGTACATAGGCTGAACAATACATTACAGAGCAATGATATAATGATATAATCTGAACAAGGATATATATATATATATATATATATATATGTGGAATAAGATTGTTGAATAATTTTATTCATATATTTCTATGTCATATACATGGCTTTATGTATACATAAAAGATTGTGGAGTAGAATCACCTAAATTCCATAAAATATGAGATTATACAAAATCATATATTTTAATTAAGTGAAAGAATCAGAGATATGATATTCTAGATTATCACAATTATCCTAAGATCTTAGAGGATCATATCTTGATATGAAGAATATCTTCTCATCTTAGATGATCACATCTTTGATGATATCAATATCTTTTTGGAAATCCTCTATTAGCCAACACTCCTCCTCAAGTGGGCGAATAGATATCTTTCCTTCCTAGCTTGCTTATTAGATCTTGAAACACATTGTTTGACAGTCCTTTTGTTAAAACATCAGCCACCTGATCTTTTGTAAATACGAATGGCGTACAAATGAGTCTGCTATCTAATTTTTCCTTAATGAAATGTCTGTCTACCTCAATATGCTCAGTGCGATCATGTTGCACATGATTATGAGCTATACTTATTGCTGATTTATTGTCACAATATAGCCTCATAGGTCCTTCCCATCTTATCTTCAAATCATCAAGGATTATCTTTAACCATAACAACTCACAAACTCCCATCACCATAGATCTAAACTCGGATTCTGCACTTGATCTAGCTACAACATTTTGTTTTTTTACTCTTCCTAGTCACCAGATTTCCTCCTAAAAAAGTGCAATATCCAGAACTTGACCTTCGATCCACTAATGAACCAATATAGTCCGCATTTGAATAAGCCTCTAAAATTATCTCTCCTCCTCTTTTGAATAATATTCCTTTTCCTGGACTTCCTTTAAGATATTGTAGAATCCGATTGACAACTTGAAGATGCATTTCTCTAGGATCATCAAGGATTATCTTTAACCAGAACAACTCACAAACTCCCATCACCATAGATCTAAACTCGGATTCTGCACTTGATCTAGCTACAACATTTTGTTTTTTTACTCTTCCTAGTCACCAGATTTCCTCCTAAAAAAGTACAATATCCAGAACTTGACCTTCGATCCACTAATGAACCAACATAGTCCGCATTTGTATAAGCCTCTAAAATCATCTCTCCTCCTCTTTTGAATAATATTCCTTTTTCTGGACTTCCTTTAAGATATTGTAGAATGCGATTGACAGCTTGAAGATGCATTTCTCTAGGATCATGCATAAATTGGCTAACAACAATTACATCAAATGCAATGTTCGGCCTTGTATGAGACAAGTATATCAGTTTCCCTACAAGCCTTTGATACAAGCCTTTCTCTACCACTAAATATTCTGGATCATTGCACAATCTATGATTATATTCAATTGGTGTAGCCACTAGTTTACACCCTAATTTTCCTGTTTCTTTCAGCAAATCAAGCACATATTTTTGTTGGGAAATAAAGATTCCTTGTTTTGAGTGTGCCACTTCGATTGCCAAAAAATACTTTAATTTCCCAAGCTCTTTGATGTCAAATTCCTTGAGTAAGCACTTCTTCAAATTTTGTATCTCCTCTGAATCATCACCTGTTATAATGATGTCATCCACATAAAACAAACAATGTTGTCACCTTTCCAGTTTTTTGAGTGTCCTATGAACAAGGTGTGGTCTCCTTGACTTTGTCGATACTCGAGTTTGATCATAACCTTTGTAAATCTTCCAAACCATGCACGGGGTGATTGCTTTAATCCATAGAGTGCCTTCTTCAGTCTACACCATTCCCTTCTTGCTTTCAAAACCAGGTGGCACCTCCATATAGATCTCCTCATCTAAGTCTCCATGTAAAAAAACTTTTTTTACATCAAATTGTTGTAGGTTCCAGTTAATGATTACAACCAATGATAATAAAATTCTCACTATATTCATTTTTTCCACTGGGGCAAAAGTTTTCAAATAATCAATTCCATAGGTCTATGTATAACCCTTTGTTACCAAATGTACTCCATATCTTTCGATGGACCCATCTGACTTATATTTATATTTCAAAGTGAACACTGATCTGCACCCGACCAACCTTTTTCCTTTTGGTAATTCCACAATATCCCAAGTTTTTTTTTTTCCAACGCTTCCATTTCTACCTTCATAGCTTTTTTTCATTCTTTATTTCTTAATGCTTCAGACAAATTTCTGGGGATAGGAATTGTGTGGAGGTTAGAGAGAAATGCTTTATGACTTGGGGATAGATTTTGATATGTCATGGAGAGGCTCAAAGGGTGTTGTGTGCAAGTTCTGGTTCCTTTTGTGAGTGCAATGGAAAGGTCAAGGTCATTAGGTTGGTTAAATTCTTCTTCATGATCAGTTTGGTGGTTGGTGTTTCTGACGGTTCAACATGTTCAGGATGGGTATCAGGAGCAGTAACCTAAAGAGATGATTGCAACCGAGTAGTGTGATCAATTAGTCTCTTTCTTCTGGAACTTACATGCAATTGTAGATTATTTTTTAGAATTCCATCATCTATATTTGGATTAGGAGACTCAATGGATTCATTAAGATATAGAGACTCAGGTGACTGAAGAAATGGTGACTCAGGAGGATTTGGCATGACTAGAAATGGACAAATCAAATAGTGACAAGTCTAGAGGTTCCTCTCCCTTCAATGACTCACCCTGATTATAAGAATGATTAAAAAAGAACTCACTCTCATCAAACGTGACATCGGCTGAAACAAAGAATTTCTTTGATGATGGTTGATAACATTTGTAACCTTTTTTGAGTAGGAGAATAGCCTATGAAAATACATTTAAGAGCACGTGGGTCTAATTTGCCTCTATTTTGAGAATGAATATGAACATCGGCAACACTTCCGAAGATTATAGGAACCAATTTATTGGAAATTTCAAAATTTGGGAAGAAATTTCTAAGAGTATCAAGCGGACTTTGAAAGTTCAGAATTCTTGATGGCATTCTGTTATTAAGATGTGCAACAGTTAGGACAGCTTCCCCCCATTACTATGTTTTGGCACCTTTTTGTGAAACAATAGTGATCTTTTGTTGAGGAGTATTGACACATGAAGATTCATGAATAATTCCCTCTTTTTGGAAGAAAACAGAGAGGTTTTGATTGAAGTAGTCCTTAGCATTATTAGATCGGAATCTTTTAATTAGCACATCAGATTGGGTCATATTAAAAAAGGTAGGAAGAATTTGACTGACATCTGAATTTTGCTTTAGCAAATAGATCCATGTAACTCTTTTACAATCATCATGAATGACAAACCATCTAGCACCAGAAATATTAGGAATGGGAGAGGGTCCCCAAATATCACTATGAATAAGAGAGAATGGAGTTTGACATCTTTTGTGACCAATTGGAAAGGAAATACGTTTGTGTTTTGCAATTTCACAATCATCTCAATTAAAAGACTCAACAATCAAATCTTTGAACAAAAATGGAAACATCCTTTTGATTACATAAAAGGTAGGGTAACTTAACCGACGATGATATATACATACTTTCTCTTTATTGGACATGATAGATTCAGACAAGAATGAACTAGACAAGAAATTCTTAGATATATATTCACCATTGTGGAAATCCAAACAATAAAGACCACCTTTCTCACTAGCATGCCCCATCATCTCCTTCGTGTTCTGTTCCTGAAATAAGCAATGTGAAGGGAAGAAAGTTAATTGCCATTTGAAATCTTTGTTTAGTTTTTGGATAGAAATGAGATTTGCAGATAACTTGTGGACATGAAGGACATCTTTGAGTATCAAGGATTTTCCAATTGGTATGTCTCCTTGCCCAGCTACAGTAATAACTAAACCATCAGCTATAGTTATTTTTTTATAGCTAGGACAAGGGGAATATGATATGAAGAGATGAGAGAGAATGGTCATGTGATCAGTTGACCTAGAATCAACCACCCACGTTGGAGAAAGTTTGTCTGAGACATTAGTAATAAAAGAGTTAAGAAATACCTGTGAAGGCCAATAACAACTAACTGTTGAAATTGAATGTTGCAAATCTCCAATTGAAACTGTAGAGTTATTCTCTACGGTTGCATAAACATTTTCAAAGATTGGAATATTTGCTGCAGTACCATTTTCAGACACGGTTTAGACATGGTTTGGGCAGATAAAGATAGCAAAGTGAGATTTTTCAAGATAATGAATAAAATTGGTTAGGAATAAGCCTAAGCTTTGATACCACGTGGAATAAGATTGTTGAATAATTTCATTTATATGTTTCTATGTCATATACATGCTTTATATATACATAAAAGATTATGGAATAGATTCACCTAAATCCCATGAATATGAGATTATACAGCAACATATATTTTACATTAAGGGAAAAAATCAGACATATGATAGTCTAGATTACCATAACTATCCTAAGATCTTAAAAGGATCATACTTGATATGAAGAATATCTTCTCATCTTAGAGGATCACATCGTTGAAGGCAAGAATATCTTCTTGGAAATCCTCTATCAACCAACAATATATGTACTGAAGTCTAACCAAAAAGAATTGAACTGAATGCGATCACCAAGTACTACTCATGGAAGTAACATGTTGAACTGAATGCTGAAGTATATACTGGAAACCTGGTCAAATGCACTAAAAGTCTGACTTTGGGAGCTACTATTAAGTATTAACCGACATAAGCCACATGAGCTAAACGTAGAGTCCGATATATACGCCTCATCGAGGGGTATAAAGGCATGATTGTGGTGTGATCACTAAAACTGATGCGATATAGAGGGGACCACTGAACCTTTGTGGCACGTAGTTCTGGGATTGTGAGGGTACGTTGTACCCTTGTCCAACTCGGTGCTAAGTCTACTCCCAACTGAATATTCGTGAAGCTAAAATGCACCAAGTACTGAATAGCTCAAAAACTGACATGCTAACTAAGAATGCAATATTTATGTACTCAGAATGCGACATCCGAAATCTGGAGCATGATTTTCTGTTTAACTGACCTAGCAAGTATAATTCATGTACTAAGAAAATTTACACAAACTAGGGTTTCTAAGTTTATACAAGGAATTATGCAACGTTTTCAAGAAAACATGTTATTTAAACATTTTCACAGTGCCATCTACTACGGGACTGACGGACCGTTATTTGAACTACCGGTCGTCGTCTGGGTCGTGGTTCATGCTTTGCCGACAGTGCTTTACTAAAACAAGCATCCTTTTTTATTCCGAGCTTGGATTTAAGCAAACTCGGTGGCTTTGGATAGAGGAATCAATTATCTTTAATTTGATAGGTCATGTGCCACCTAATTCATTCTGTGCTAAAAGATATGACCGTTTGAAGTTGACCCAAAAACCATTTTTCTCTAACTAGCTGCTGACCCTCACCTCCGGTCCGTAAGTCCAACCATGGACCGTACTGGTTGGCCGTATGTGGGATTAGAGACCACTGAATCTTGAACCCCAACGACGGAACACCACCTACGGACCGTGGCTCCATCAACGGACCATGGACCACGGCCGTAGGTCTCATCTTTTAACCCTGAAACTCACCTACGAGACCTACCTACGGCTCATGCATGGAATGACGAACCGTCCTAGTGAACCGTCGCAGAATCTTGACTCTTATGGGAACTTGAACTGGCCAACCACGGTCCCACCTACGGTCTCTGGTTCTACCTACGGTCCATGGGTGATTTCTTGGTGCTGGCACCATTTTTCTGAAAATCTAGGATTTTCTCCCTTATTAGATCCGAGGTGTTACAGTTTCGCACCCACTGTTCAGTACCCCCATCCGAATTCGCGCCGGGATGTCTCACAGTGGGGGTAAAGCGCTCTCTAATAGGTAACCAAGGGAACTTGAACGGAGACCTGATTGAGGAGTAAGGAGTACATAACACTCCACATAACCCTTGTTCGTAGCATATTGCTATTCTGTTTAATCTAATTGCCAGTTTGTGCTTTTGATGAGGTTTGTTCAGAGATTTCTTTTTAACATCATATCTTCTCTTTTCTATCTAAAGTATGAAGTTTCAAAGTTTGACTTCATGTCAGTGATTGTTTTGTTTCATTTACTTTATTTATCCTTGAGTACATGATCATTGATAATTTGGTGGATGTGAATGTTACTTCAAAGAGATGGTAAATGTTGTTTAAAGCAAAACCCCCCCATCAAGTGCCTTTTGTTGCATTTCCTTCTTTTATGTATCTTAACTTTTCCCCTTATGCTGGTTAGAACAATGTCAAAATTAATTCATTTTATCTTTTTAGGGATGAGACTAGTATTTCTTTTTTCAATGCATTTAATATAATTGCTCAATGTCTTGCATTCTTTCTAATCAACTAGCGTTCTTCAATCTTCAACAGGCAGATAAGAGAGATATGGTTGGTTTGCAGGAACAGGTAATCCTTTAGTAAATCTGTTATCTGATCCTTGAATATGTTTTCGGCGGTTAACTTACTTCTGAATTTTCAGGTTTTTGTTCGGAAAGTGATTGAGCTTCATGATAAATATTTGGCATATGTGAATAACTGTTTCCAAAACCACACACTTTTTCACAAGGTATGTGTTGGACCAAAGGATAGTTGTCTAATTTAAATGTTCTACTCTGTGCGTTAGGTCTGTGCATCAGGGTAAAAGTGAATTGCTAATATATGTCCTCTTGTCACTTTCTAGGCACTTAAAGAAGCTTTTGAACTTTTCTGCAACAAGGGTGTTGCTGGTAGCTCAAGCACTGAACTTCTTGCCACATTCTGCGACGTCATTATCAAAAAAGGCAATAGTGAAAAATTGAGTGATGAAGCCATGGAAGAGAGTTTGGAAAAGGTGAGCTCTTGCTCTATAGATCCCCGTCTCTTCTTTTCCTCAAGAGCATCTGCTTTTTCTTTGTACTACTGGAGTAGGAGAAAGCTGATAATAGATCTCACTTGCAGGTAGTAAAGCTGCTAGCTTATATTGGTGATAAGGACTTGTTTGCAGAATTCTATAGGTAGAGTTACCTCTACTGTGTATCTCAACCACTACTCGAATAGTTGCTTCTTCTCTGTTACAAGTCTATGCCTTCCTTTTTTTCCAGGAGAAAGCTAGCCCGGCGGTTGTTATTTGATAACAGTGCCAATGATGAACATGAGAGAAGTGTCCTAACAAAGTTGAAGCAGCAGTGTGGGGGGCAGTTCATATCAAAGATGGAGAGAATGGTAAGCTATCCAGATCAATTATGCTGAATTTGAGGCTATGTTCTCTGGTGACATTCTTCGTCTCTTCTTATAGGTCACAGATTTGACATTGGCAAGGGAAAATCAAGTCAGCTTTGAGGAGTATTTGAGCAATAATCCAATAACAAATCCAGGAATTGACTTGACGGTGACTGTCTTGACTACTGGCTTCTGGCCTAGCTACAAGTCTTCTGATCTCCACCTCCCAGCAGAAATGGTATATCATATCAATATGTTTATTGGCTTTATGTTGATTTTAGCTTGGTTTTGACCCTAGTTCCTCTTGCTGGAAGTTGTTCTCTTTCGGCAAGGAATGATGCATGCTTTTTTGCTTGAATCATTTTTCTTCTCAAGCGTCCTTTCATTGATTCATTTTATGCTGTGCATTGTCAGGTTAGGTGCGTTGAAGCATTCAAGGAGTTTTATCAAACACAAAGGAAGGACAGGAAACTTACGTGGATATACTCTTTGGGAACTTGCAACATAAATGGAAATTTTGAGCCAAAGACTATTGAGCTCGTTGTCACTACTTATCAGGTTGATTTTTGGCTTACTTTTTGAAATCGGATAGACTTAGTTAATTTGAAATATTGCTATTACAGTATCAATGAGAAAATGAGATTGAGACTTCTTCCTTTTTCATAGGCTTCTGCTCTGTTGCTTTTAATGCATCAGATAGATTGAGTTATCAGGAAATCATGACTCAATTAAACCTATCAGATGATGATGTTGTTCGGCTTCTTCATTCCCTTTCATGTGCTAAGTACAAGATTCTCAACAAGGAGCCAAGCACCAAAACGATTTCTCCGACTGATGTCTTTGAGTTCAACTCAAAGTTCACTGACAAAATGAGGAGGATCAAGGTACAACTAATGATGAGTAAGTTTAGCCTTTTTACTATGAATTGTTGCACTACATTACTGACACCTTGAGGATATTGCTGTAATGGGTATGCAGATACCTCTCCCTCCTGTTGATGAGAAGAAAAAGGTAATTGAAGACGTTGACATGGATAGGCGGTATGCTATAGATGCTTCAATTGTGCGTATTATGAAGAGCCGGAAAGTATTGGCCCACCACCAACTAGTTATGGAATGCATTCAGCAGTTGGGACAGATATTCGAGGTATCCCCAGAGTTAAACTTGTACTTGTCAATTTTAATGTTTGGTATTCAATTTCAACTGAGCTAATTACTTTGTTTTGAATACTCCATAGCCTGATGTCAAAGTTATCAAGAAGAGAATCGAAGATTTGATAAGTAGAGAATACCTAGCGAGGGACAAAAATAACCCGACTTCGTTCAAGTACTTGGCATGATTTGTGCTAATCATAGTACTTGCTCTTCCAAGATGAACTTGCTGGACCTTTGATTGCCTTGCATCAGGAGCTTGAAACATTTTGTAAACAAATGGATAACATCTCAAGAAAAAGTAGAATTGCCTGTCAGATACTTGTGATGCAATTGCCTTCTTGGCCCTTTCACTTGCTCTATTATGTATTTTGTCAACAGCTTATCCTCTCTGGATTCAGAACAATGGTATTTATTTTTAGTACATGCTCTGCAATCCTACTTTCTTAGCTCTGCAATCCGGCTAAACAAATGTCATCGAACATGTCATTTATTCTTGAATGATAATTCAATATTTGGAGGGTAGAACGATAATGATTAGTATGAACTATGAAGGTATGGTCTCTCCTGTAATAATATGTGAAGCTCAACTCATCAAATTACCATCTGACAAAACTCGAAAGTCTATACTAGGAAGATAAATAAATAAAATTCTTTCCTATATAATATATTTCTTTCATTTCAACTTGTTTAATCTACTTTTCTTTTAGGTCTCCTTAGAAAAGAATGACTTTTTCCTTTTCTAGCGACTTCTATTTCAACTTTTTAGATGATATGTTTTAAGAGTACAAAGGTTAAAAGAATTTTACATATCTTTAATTTGATACCACAAAATTCAAGTTTTTTCTACTTATTTAAACTCTATATCAAGTCTACTCAATTTGAAAAAGAGGGAGTATATGTTATGAATTATTAAGATGGTGGATGTTAATGTGCATATGCATTAGTATTTGATGAATGTCAATAGTCATATGCAGTAGTAGATCTGTTTTTATTGCTCTCTTGTAGTGTGGCGAGATAAAGAATATTAAAAAAGATTGATTGAGACTCCCTCCATGGTTTAACGAATATCACTATATACTTGTTCAGAACAAGTAAGATATACGATCTGCGTGCCTAAGAGCAACTCAAACAAAGAAGAGTTTGGTGTGGTTTGAATTCAAACATGCATGTCCGTCAGTTGGTAGGTCCGGAAATGACGTCGTGTGAGGGCGCCACTGTATCCCTCAATGAATTGAATGGTCCTTCGACTTTGTTTGATTCAGATGACCAACATAGATTTTATGAGACTGATTCATTATTACTACGAAAAAAAATCACACCTTCTCCGTTCAGTTAAGTGACTTTCAGCTCCTATCCTTCTCTATTAGGAAGCAAATTACGTCAGATCTTAATTTAAATTGATTGTGGCATGTGCAACATCCATCAATGATGATTCATTAATGTCCCCTGATTCAAAGTCCATCCCCCTTCAATAAATGTGTTTAATATTTCATTTTTTTGTGTTTTTTGAATAAAACATCTTATTTGTACTTATATAGGGAAATAATAAGGTCTTACTTAATAATCCTAATGGGCCATAAAAGCATCCGTTAAGGCTGGATCCGAATTTTTTACATCTTCCACTTACACATCATGAGAGTGTTCTTTAAATCTGAGAACATATTCTCATCTCCACAATTATTCATATAGGAAATTAGACAGTGCAACCAACATAGAGTTAAGTGATATATATATATGTTAGGAATATATAATCGCTCTTCGAGTATAAACCTGTAAGTACATCATAAATTAAAGTATATATACAGTACTCCATGTCATATGAATTATATTTGATACAATCTTTGAGATTTTAGGGGTACTGTTTGTAGAAGAAGCAAGAAAATCTTAGAGCTGGCCATCGTCGGCAAAATGTTGAAAAAAATTTATTTGGATTGCGAAAAAGATAGCTCAAGTTCAATCTTTGGAGGAAAAAGAAGAGAAGAGAAGCTAGCGAAGAAGTTACAAGCAAGAAAGAGCAGGATGAAGGTGGATTGTAAGGACAAGAAGAAGCAAGGTGCAAATGAATTTCAAAGTTGGGAAGAAAAAATTGAAGACAAGGATGACTCCATTAGCCAAAGCTAAAGCTACACAAGCAATGGAGATTGAAAAAAAATAATAGAATTTTGTTGTAATCAATTCAGGTGTATATGATAACTGAAATTGAAGTTGTTTACGTTTTCTTCTGCAATTTATGAAAAAACATGATATTTGTTCAACAAATTTCAAAGAATGTGGAATCCATTGAAAAAAAGAGCAACATTGAAGGGCAAATTATATACCAATTTCATGTCAAAGATATATATATATATATATTTTTGTATCAATTTTTTTTATTTTTTTTTTCTTATGTAATATTTTTTTTTGTCATTGAGAAAGAGATTACATTGAAGAAGCAGGGCTAGGCCATACCTTCTTGAGAGTTTGGTTACATAGTCAAACCAACCACATGATAACACAAATCTAAGCTAAACAATCGCCAACACAATTAGATGGTTCAAGGGGGATCAAAGCTCAAAGTATTTGCTTTACGCTTTATGACTCTAAAGGAAGGGTATTCCCACCTATCTAAGTTGAGAATCCCTTTCACTATTCTAGGGATGGTGTTGAAGTGAGAGTAGACATGTACATGAGTAAGGGAGTGACTTAGAAAAGCTAATTTGTCAGCAACTTTATTTGCTTCCCTGAAGCAATGTTAGATAGGAATATCATGTATGCCTACCAGATTCTTTATCTCTTTGACCGTGTCTTCGATTCTCCAAGGGATTGCCTAGACATCGATGGTGCAATTCAGCAGCAATAAAGAGTCTACCTCAACAATGATAGAACTGAAGCCATGAACTATGCACCATTTCAAACCAAAAAGGAGAGCGACAACTTCAGCTTGGTTGTTGGTTCCATGGCCTATGGGCAAGCTGAAGGCCATGATGACTCTTCCTTGGTAATCCCTATGAACACCTCCCCCACCACAAGTTCCATTAATGCTAGATCCATCGGTGTTTAATTTAAGAACATGGGAAGAGGGTTTAATCCACTTGACCACTCTGACGATCTTCTCAGCCATATTTTTATCAAAAATCAAACAAATGTCTTCCCAACTTTCACTTGGGATGCTTTTGAATCTAGTTTTGATAAGTTGACAAATGTTGAAAGTGATTATAATGTTGGATCTGTTGATGGAAGGCTTTTCTGAATCATATTTGGAGCAACACATGGACCTCAATAGCTCCCATATCACTATGGGTGGCATAATCTTAAGGATATATGCAGCCACAGAATTTTTGGCCTTGAAATTCCAACATTCGATTAAAAAACTTCTTAGAGTTCTGCTTCTATATCTGATGCCTAACCATCCTGCAAACCTTTGCCACATTGTTTGTGCAAATTCTCCACTATAAAACAAATGTTCAACATACTCCCTGGTTGGTGTCATACCTGCAATCGTACAATAATTACAATTAGTATCAATGTTAATGCCAAATTAAGAAACCTTATCATCTGTGGAAAGTCTATTGTGAATGGCTCTCCATGTGATGAATGACATCTTATACGACACTTCTTTTTGCCAAATATTAGATTCAAAATGAGATTTTATTATCTTTTGTCTCAAGAGCTTCCACGCAGAGGAAACAGAAAAATTTCCCGTCTCAGACAGTGTCCAGATAGGGGTATCTTCCCCATTGTGAATAAGCTCAAGAGGAAGGTTATCGTGGAGCTCTTGATAGACATTGGGGGTTGGTTTGTTAGGCAACTCCAATCCCATTGTCCATCTTTATAGATCGCGTTAATCATAATATTTTGGTGATTAAACTCTTCATCAATTGTACGATATAAAGGTCCATGAACTGACCAATTATCATACCAAAAATTGAAATTTCCTCCTTTTATTTTCCATTTGATGAATTCCTCTGTGGAATCCTTAATCTCGCACATTGATTTTAAGCTATGTGATTGATCAGGTTTCCAAGTAACATTGATGGGGTGCTCATTATTAAAGTATTTAGCTTTCATAAACTGAGCCCATATAGAATTTGAAGTCCTCAATTTCCACCACTGCTTTGCAGTGAAAGCTTTGCAAGTATCCGATAAATTTCTGAAGTTAGATCCCCCTTCCTCATAGGGAAAACAAAGGTTGTACCAAGAAATCCAATGATGTTTCCCACCATTCTCATTTCCAGACCCAAAAAATCTAGCAATGAAAGTTTCAATCAAATCTATTGAACCCTTAGGAGGGTGAGTGGCAGCTAAAGTATGAACATTGAGGGCCTGGAGTACATGCCTAATAAGAATGGCCTTGCCTCCAGAGCTAAGGAACTTGAGATGCCATCCTCTAATCTTATTCACGACTTTAGCAACCATGTCAGAGAAGAATTCAACTTTTTTCTTTCCGACATAATTAGGGCACCCAAAATATTTTATAGGAAAATTTTCAAACCTCATATTTAAAATTCTTTCCACTCTTCTAATAGATCTCTGAGAGGCATTATGAGCCAAAGAGAAACTGCACTTATTTCTATTAATAGATTGCCCAGAGACCTTTTCATACATAACTAAAGTGTTAAGCATCAAATTTAAAGAAGATCGTGAGCCATTACTAAAAACAATAGTATCATCAGCAAAGGCCAAATGGTTAACCTTTGGCCCCTGATTGTTCATGTAAAAACCTTTGAACCTATTATTGTGATGAAGATCATTAAACATAAGGGACAATAGTTCGGCATAAAGGATGAAGAGGGATGGAGACAAAGGATCTCCTTGTGTGAGACCTCTTCCTGATTTGAAAAAACCATGTTACTCCCATTAACTAGTATAGTGTACCATTTATTAGAAATAAACCTATAGATAAAGTCTGTCCATGATTCAGCAAAACCCAATTTCCTTAGCATGAAGCACAGAAATGGCCAAGAAACTCTGTCATATGATTTAGTCATGTCTAATTTAATCACAACATTCCCACTCTGCATTGGTTTTCTAACATTAACAATTTCTTGAGTAATCATAATGTTGTCAGAAATAGCTCTCCCTTTTACAAAGTCACTTTGGTTCGGACTGATAATTTTGGGGAGAATACTACCAAGCCTGGCATTGAGAATCTTGGCAATGATCTTGTGTTACACTAATCATCTAATTAGATTTAGTATTGATCATGTCAGCAAATTCTGTTTTAACTGACAGTTAGTTAGTTAGTTACGATTACGGTTGATTACTGTTCCATTGAACTACTGCTCATATAGTTGGTTAGTTGATCAGAAAGTTAGTTGAGAATTAGGCTGAATAGGTCACTTGTATATAAACACATCTCATATGTACATTTCAGATCAATCAATATACAAATCATTGTTCTCTTCTCTAAATCTCTATAAATCTCTAATTCTTATCTTCTCTTCTAATTGTTCTTAAGTTGTTCTTCAGCAGTTCATCTCAATTGAAGAATCTTCATTGATTCTTGCAGTTGAGCTAACATTGGTATCAGAGCTGATCTTTCCTTGGCAACAATGACAAAAAATACAAGAGCAAATGATGGATCTTCTAACAATAAAGTGGGGGAATTGCGTGAGATGATGCAAAAAATGTTATCAGAAATGGGGACTCTTGCAGGGAAAGTGTCGAATCTCAATAGATTGGATCAAGTTGTGTTGGAATTGAAGGATCAATTGGCGACTGTGGGAGGAAATCACAGAGATAAATCACCTGCAACTACTGGAGGAAATCAAGGAGAAAAATCACCTGTAATTCATTTTGAAAGAGGGGAAATGCCAGATGCATAGAAACTGTTCGATGAAAGGTTCCACAGGGAGAAGAGTGCAAGTAGTTTCACCAATCACCATTCTCAATTCTCTCGATGGTCGAGGATGGAATTCTTGAGGTTCTCTGGAGAAGATCTCAGATCTTGGTTATTCAGGATCGAACAATTTTTTAGTACGGACAACATTCTGATGGAGGAAAGGATAGGAATTGCATCTTTACAGTTTGAAGGTGAGGCTATTCAATGGCATTTGTCATTCATAAAGTATAGACAATACTTACAGCCACCAACATGGAGTGAGTATGTTATGGCTCTAGTAGAAAGATTTGGGGCAGATTATGATGACCCAATGGAGGAGATAAAGAAAGTGAGACAAACAGGAGCAGTGAAAGATTATCAGGCTATTTTTGAGAGGAATCTAACCAGGGTTAATCTGTCACAAGAAAATGCAATCAGTTGATTTGTAGGAGGTCTGAAGAAGGAGTTGAACATGGCAGTAAAAATAACAAACCCTCTCACATTATCTCAAGCTTATAAGTCGGCAAGAATGCAGGACGCATACTTAGAAGTTGTGAGACATCCTGTTCAGAATTCAAATCAACCAAGAAGGTATAGTGATCAGAATTTTCAAAGTAAACCTCCCTTATTACCCACTCCAAGTAGCTATACAAATACAACAACTAGAGGGACCAATAGAAGGACCTTGAGTGCAGAAGAAATGAATGAAAAGAGGTCCAAAGGACTGTGCTATTTCTGTAATGAGAAGTATGTGTTTGGCCACAAGTGCAAGAACTTAAAGCAGTTATACTTGATAGAGGTGGAGGAACATGAAGGAATGGAGAGTGAACATGAAAAAGAAGCAACTCTGGAGGACCAGGAGATAGAATTAATTAGGCCATTAGAACATATGGAAATCTATATTCATGCACTTAATGGCTCATTGGGGTTCAGAACATTAAGGGTCACTGGTTACCATTCCAAGAAACCTCTTCATATCTTGGTAGACACAGGAAGTTCACATAATTTCATTGATCCTGAAGCGGTTAAGGGTATGGGATGCCAAGTTACATCTACTACGCCTTAACAATAGCTAATGGTAATGATTTGCACGTGAGCCAAATGTGCAATATTTCTTGGCTGTTACAAGGTGTGAAGTTTTCAGCAGAATTCTTTTTGTTGCCACTAGGATCTTGTGGTGTAGTTTTGGGGGTTCAATGGTTGTTAACATTAGGAGATATCAAGATGAATTTCAGGGAACTCACCATGGAGTTTTGGTATAAAGGGAGAAAGCATATTATCAGGGGAGAAGGCAAACAAATCAGAACTACATGAGCTGGAAAATTAGCTAAAATGTCAGGTAACAGTTCCCAACTATGTATGATTCAAGTAGTTCCATCTAAGTGTAACAAAGACCAGTCACATTCAATTAAAGGAGAACTTTGAGAAGGACCCTAGACTGCTAAGTCTAATACAAGAGTACAAGATTTTATTTGAGGAACCCCAATAATTACCTCCATTCAGAGGAGTCTTTGATCATAGAATAGTGTTGCACAACAATACCGAACCTATAAATAAAAGACCTTACAGATATCCTTCAGTCAAGAAGGACATTATTGAGGGTTGGTTCAACAGATGTTAGATAAAGGGGTGGTACAACCTAGTTGTAGTCCATTTGCTGCTCCAGTGGTGTTGGTGGGCAAGAAAAATGGTACATGGAGGTTGTGTGTGGATTACAGAGGTTTGAATAAACACAGTATCAAGAACAAGTTCCCTATTCCAGTTGTTGAGGACCTATTGGATGAGTTGGGGGGCTCTATAATATTTTCTAAGATTGATCTTAGATCTGGTTACCACCAATTGAGGATGGCAATTGAAGATGTACCTAAAACAGCCTTTCGAACTCATTCGGGGCACTTTGAATATGTTGTCATGCCTTTTGGCCTGTCAAATGCACCTGCTACATTTCAGGGATTGATGAACTATGTCTTCCAGGCCTTTCTTAGGAAACATGTTCTTGTTTTTTTTATGATATTCTTATCTACAGCAGAACTTTTAATGAGCATCTGAAACACTTAAGGTCTGTTTTTGAGGTTATGCAGCACTACCAGCTATTTGCTAAGCAATCTAAATGCTTCTTTGGAGTGACGAGGATTGAATATCTAGGTCATTTCATCACCCAAGAAGGGGTGTCTACAGATCCCTTGAAGATTGTTGCTATAAGGGATTGGCCTACTCCAACTACCCTTAAATAGTTGAGGGGTTTTCTGGGATTAGCTGGATACTATAGAAGATTTATCCAAGGATTTGGTACTATATCAAGACCATTGAATGATCTTCTGAAGAAGGACAAGTTCCAACGGAATGAGGAGGCTTCAGTGGCACTAGCACAACTTAAGGATGCATTGACTAAGGCACCAGTGTTGGCATTACCTGACATGAATAAGTTGTTCATTGTGGAAACTGATGCTAGTGGGTTTGGGATTGCTGCTGTACTAATGCAAGAGGGTTACCCTATTGCTTTCATTAGTAAAGGGCTTTCACCTAGGAATGCAACACTTTCGGTGTATGACATGGAATTGTTGGCTATTGTGCATGCTGTGACCAAGTGGTCACATTATTTGTTAAACCAAAAATTTGTTATCAGAACTGATCAACAGTCTTTGAAGTATCTGTTGGAACAAAAATTACACACTAACTCACAATTGTTATGGCTCACTAAGCTTATGTCATTCGACTATGTCATTGAGTACAAAAAGGGGTAGAAAAAAAGTGGCTGATGCTTTGTCCAGGGTGCAAGGGGCTGAGTGAATGACCTTGATACTCTCTAATATTTCTTCTGATCTCCCTCAAGCTATAGCATCTAGATGGGATGCAGATCATGAATTGAGGACTCTCATTACATAATTGGTAGCTAATCCAAATTGCCATAAATAATTTACTTGGCAAAATAACCAGCTTAGAAGAAAGGGGAAATTAGTAGTTGGTAAGTTGCCTCAGTTACGATCTGATATCATCTCCTTTTGGCACTCTTCTGCTCAGGGAGGGCATTTTGGTGTAGAAGCTACTCTTAAGAGGCTCTTGACTCTATTTTACTGGAAGGGTATCAGAACTGATGTGAAGTTATTTGTTCAAAAGTGTGACACCTGCCAGAAGAATAAATCTGATCTAGCTGCCTATCCAGGTCTATTACAACCACTACCTATTTCTGAAGTGGTATGGTCTCAAATTAGCATGGATTTCATTGACGGTCTTCCCAAATCCAAGGGTTATGAGGTCATCTTGGTAGTTGTGGATCGACTAAATATGCTCATTTATTTCCTTGAAACACCCTTACACTGCTCAGTCAGTAGCTGTGGTTTTCATGGACACAGTGGTTAAATTGCATGGGTTTCCTGATACAATCACTAGTGACAGGGATGTTGTCTTTCTCAGCAACTTTTGGCAAGAATTGTTCCACCTACAAGGGGTCCAATTGAACACTTCTTCAGTATACCATCCTCAGTCTGATGGCCAAACTGAGGTGTTGAATAGGAGCTTGGAAACTTACTTAAGGTGTTTTTGTTGTGAAGAACCTAATACTTGGTTCTCTTGCCTAGCTATGGCCGAGTATTGGTACAACACTTGCTTTCATAGTGCTATTCAAACGACTCCCTATGAGGCACTTTATGGGAGGCCTCCTCCACTACACTTGCCATATCTTCCAGGTGAATCAGCTTCTGCTGAAGTTGATGCTACATTACTTCACAGGGAGATGAAGTTGGAGCTCTTGAAACACCATTTGAGGAGGGCCCAATTGAGAATGAAACAACAGGCTGATTCACACAGGAGTGACAGGGTTTTTGAGGTTGGTGATTGGGTATACTATAAGATCCATCCCTATAAGCAGAGTACTGTTTCTGGCCATTCTTTTCATAAGCTGGCAGCCAAGTATTATGGTCCTTGTCAGATTTTGAGGAAGGTGGGACCAGTGGCTTACACTCTTTGCTTTCCAGATTCGGTCAAAATCCACCCCACTATGCATGTCTCATTATTAAAGAAGTGCTTTGCATTGCCTGCTCATGTCTCATTACCTCCTGTCATTGATATTGCCCATCCACTTTGTCCCAATCCTGAGAGTATTCTTCAGAGGCGAATGGTCAAGAAGGGTGGCAAGGCTGTGGCACAAGTATTGGTCAAATGGGAAGGTTTGTCTGCTGATGATGCTACTTGGGAATTCTATCAGGCATTGAAGGTCAGGTTCCCTGGTTTTGATCCTTGAGGGCAAGGGTCTCTTTTAGGAGGGGAGTATTGTTACACTAATCATCTAATTAGATTTAGTATTGATCATGTCAGCAGATTCTGTTTTAACTGACAGTTAGTTAGTTAGTTACAATTACGGTTGATTACTGTTCCATTAAACTACTGCTCATAGAGTTGGTTAGTTGATCAGGAAGTTAGTTGAGAATTAGGCTGAATAAGTCACTTGTATATAAACACATCTCATATGTACATTTCATATCAATCGATATACAAATCATTGTTCTCTTTCTCTAAATCTCTCTTATTCTCTAATTCTTCTCTTCTCTTCTAATTGTTCTTAAGTTGTTCTTCAGCAGTTCATCT
Organism: Solanum lycopersicoides; assembly: GCA_022817965.1. Taxonomy (NCBI): domain Eukaryota; kingdom Viridiplantae; phylum Streptophyta; class Magnoliopsida; order Solanales; family Solanaceae; genus Solanum; species Solanum lycopersicoides. The sequence continues at coordinate 104,419,489 of CM040618.1, forward strand.
CAATCGAAGAATCTTCATTGATTCTTGCAGTTGAGCTAACATCTTGCTTGACACATTGGAAAGGCTAATGGGCCTGATGTCAGAAAAGGTTTGAGGACATTCAGTTTTAGGGAGCATGACAACACAAGTATCAGTGAAAAATTTAGGCAAAGTGGCACCTCGAAAGAAATAAGTAATGGCCTTGTGCAGGTCATTAACAATAATATTCCAAGCACTTTGATAGAATTTGCCACTGAGACCATCTGGTCCCGGGGCACTATCAGGGTCTATAGAAAATACACTATCTTTTACCTCTTGCATAGTAGGAATAGCAGTAATAGCCTTGTTGTCGTCTTCACTCACGACCCTTTTAACAATATTTAATACATTGTCATCTTCCAGTACCTCCTCAGCACTGAAGAGATTTTCAAAGTATTTTACAGCGGCATTGGCCACTTCAAAGTTACCCTCCACCCAATTACCTTCAGTATCCTTAATTTTGTAGATGGTGAGTTTTTTCCTCCTGTGTTTGATAATTCCATGAAAAAAAGCAGTGTTGGCATCGCCTTCTTGTAACCATTTGACTCTAGCTTTCTGTCTTAACACCTTATCTTGGAGCGTAATGAAATTGGTGAAATCAACTCTAGCTTTAGAAAGCTTTTCTCTAGTCTCCTGGTTGTTAATACTAACAGAATCTTCTTCTAGAGTTCTTATGAGAGTTTCAAGCTTTTTTGGTTCATCATAAGAATCTCCAAAAGCTGATCTAGACCAAGAACTCAGATTATTGCAGACTTTCTTAATCTTCTGATGGAGGACATGTAAAGGATTGCCTGATTGTTCATCCTCCCAAGCTTGTTGGACAATAGTCCGGAAGTCATCGTGATCAGTCCATATGTTAAGGACTTTAAAATATTTTACGTGGTTGGTATTGTTGTTGTTACAGGTGATAAGCATAGGAGCATGGTCAGAACAGGTCCTTGAAAGGTGACTGACAGTGGTGCCCCCATACTCGTCAAACCATTCAGCATTGTAGACTAACCTATCTAACCTTTTCCATATTGTATTTGGGGGATCTCTATTATCACTCCAAGTGAACATAGACTCCAGAAAACCCCTATCTTGAAGATTACAGTCAGTCAAACATGACACAAAATCCAAACTTTCTTCATATCTAAATGGTCTTCCTCCTGATTTTTCTTCTGGTTTGGTGATGACATTGAAGTCACCAACCACACCCCATGGACCATTTATGTTGTTGGAAGTGGCCCTTAAGTTATCCCACAATTCTCTTCTCAAGGTCTCTTCACACTTAGCATACACAATAGTAAGGTGGAAAGAGATAAGTCGATGAGCTTGAGAAATATGAATAAACATATGTTGTTCTTTATCTTCCAGAATGTCCAACTGATAATCATCTCCCCAAAAAATCCATATTTTGTTGGAGATGTTGTGAGCACAGTGTTGAAAACTAAGAAGTCTTTTATACTTTTCGATTCTCCTCTCGTTCACCTTTGGTTCCTGGATGAAAAGATAGGGGAGATGATATTGGTTTTTAAAGAGATTGAGCCTTTCAATAGCTCCTTGAGAGCCTATACCCCTAACATTCCACGAGAGTGTATTAATCATGGATACCATTGGGGTAGAGGTCATTTTGATCATTGTCGTAGGAGTTTGAAACTCCGCTATTTGAATTTTCGCAGTCCATAAATTGAGAAATACCATTACCCCTAGGGGATAAATTGTTGTAGTTTGTCACCTTCAATTGGTCCTGTGAAGGGGTATTAGCCACTGATTCATCATTGTTGTTATGTTTATTTCCTCTTACAATACCATCATCTGATTTGGGAGATTCCATATCCCATGTGTCATTCTCCATCGTGATGTCATTTTCACAATCTTTATAAGCAGTATCCTCATCTACCTCAAAGGTTTGAGAAAGATTGTTGATGTTAGTATTTTTCATTTCAAAAAATACGTTCTTTCTTTTGAGTTCTTCTTGCTCCGTTTCTTTATTGATGTTCCTGTCTCGCATTCCTGTAGTTATGAGATCAAGACCAAAAAAAGGTTTGAGATTGTTAACCTGCGGAAAATTGTCATTAGAAATTTTTCCTTCAGTAGTTAGGATCACCTCCAAAGGGATGGTAATTCTCGAGGAGAACTTGCTTCCTTTTTTGCTGATCTTGCTGACATCCTCTCCTTTCATATTGACTAGAGGATTGTCCTTCACCTCCATGTCAGTATAGATAATTTCCTTCTGTTGTCTGCCTCTTCTTACATTACCGTGGAGTTTTTGGAGTTTGGATTTCTGTTGCTTTCTTCCTTTCTTTCCTTTGGATTGAGTGAAGTTATTCTTTATAGAGGAAGGTTGGAATTCAGTACCCTTTTGTTGTTCCGAACTGGAGTTGATATTTGTAGTCTCCATTTTGTCCTCGTCAATGTTGTTAGCATGCGTAATGACCACAGTGGTTTGCCCATTTTTTGTCTGCAGCAATTGGGTGCTCTCAGTTCCACTATCTGATTCTCTTGTGGTAGCATTATTCTTAGGAATCTTGGAGCTTTCTTCGATGGTAGAATTATTAACAGGTTTTCCTCTTCTTCCGATAGTTTGCCATTCATCGGTTTGAACACTATGGTTGAGCACCATTTGAGGAACGCTGAGATGTTGCTTATATTTCTCAGTTGGCTTAGTAATCACAGCTTTCTCCTTTCTAGTTGCTTGCCTCTGTTGATGTTCCAATTGCCTGTTATCGCTGGATATTCTGTTCATTTTTTTCACCCTCATTCACATGTTCACTTCTCAGCTCCGGGTGTAATTTTCTGCATTTTTCATCTCTATGACCTTGTATTTTGCAATGAAAACAGAATGCAGGGATGGTTTCGTATTCAACCTTTTGATTAATGATCATCACCTTGCCTTCATTATTTCTAATTTCAACCAGAATTTCATTAATCAACGGTCTAGTCAAGTCGATCTCTATTCTAACTTTGGCAGTAGCAGGCCTAGTCTTGGAGCTAGTGGCTTTATCCATGATAAGCGTGTTAGAACAAAATACTCAAGAAACTGATTTGAAAAAATAAAAATAGAGTGAACTTATGAAATTCCTTGTGTATATTAATCTGCAGAAAGTCTGAATTTATACAAAGAAAAAACATAAACATTAAAACTAAAATAAGAACATGTGCCACTAACTACCATAAAAGAGGCCACTAACAGCCATAATGGGGCCAATAATGGGGCCACTAACTTCAGAAAGTTGAGCAACTAAATTTGACTAAGTCTAGCTAGAAAATAGGATGCACTAAACTGAAATAAGTAAAAATAGTAAAAATAATAATAAGCTAAAAAAATGCCAATTGTCTAACACTCCTCCTTGGCATTTTTGTGGCAAACACCAATTCTTTGCCTCAGATTTTCAAACCTTTCCTTTGGCAATGACTTGGTGAAAATGTCAGCTAGCTGGTTCTCAGATGAACAATGAACAAGCAACACTTCATTAGATTGTTGGACTTCTCTAATAAAATGAAACTTGATCTTGATATGTTTAGTTCGACCATGAAACACTGGATTTTTTGAGATTGAAACTGCTGAACTGTTGTCACACATGATCTTGGTAGCTTCTGTTTGTTCATGGCCTAAGTCCTTCATCATCTTCCTTAGCCAGATAACTTGATTCACAGCAGATGCAACAGCTATGTACTCAGCTTCTGCTGTTGATTGAGCTGTAGTTTCTTGTTTTCTAGAGCTCCAACTAAAACAACTTGTCCCCAAACAGAAAAGATATCCAGAGGTGCTTCTGGAATCATCAACTCCACCACCCCAATCACTATCAGAGTACCCGATCAGGTTCATAGTTACTTCGACAGATGTTGGGAAAAAAATTCCAAACTTGCTGGTTCCTTTAATATACCTTAACACTCTTTTAGCCGCTGTGAGGTGTGTGTCTCTAGGCGAATGCATGAACCTAGAGAGCAAACTAACAACAAATAGAATGTCAGGCCTGCTTGCGGTTAGATATAGAAGACTGTCAATTAAGCTTCTATACATACTATCATCTACTTTTTCGGAATCCTCATCCTTGCCAAGCTTCACACCAGTAGATATTGGAGTACTCACAGGTTTGCAGTCTTGCATTTTGAACCTGTTTAGAATATCCAAAATGTATTTCTGCTGGCATATGAAAATTCCATCACTGGACTGCAACACTTCCATGCCGAGAAAGTACTTCATGAATCCAAGATCAGTCATTTCAAAGATTTTCTCCATTTCATCCTTGAACCTTTGGATTAGTTCAATTTTGCTTCCTGTCACAAGCATGTCATCCACATAAATTGAGACAATTAAGGACTCACCTGCAGCATTGACTTTCACATACAAAGTAACTTCACTTTGACTTCTACTAAAGCCAAGTTGGATGAGATGATTGTCCATCCTCTCATACCATGCCCTTGGGGCTTGTTTTAAGCCATACAAGGCCTTTGTTAAGAGATAAACTTGATCCTCTTTTCCAGGAGTTGAGAAACCATCAGGTTGCTCTACATAGATCTCTTCAGAAAGCAAACCATTCAAGAAAGCCGATTTGACATCAGGTTGATGAATCTGCCAGGAACTATGAGATGCAAATGCAAAAATAAGCTTGATTGTGTCATACGCTATAGGAGCAAATGTTTCCTGGTAATCCACACCATATTGTTGTGCGTATCCCTTCACCACCAATCTAGCCTTATGTTTGCAAATTGTTCCATCAGGATTGAGTTTTGTCTTGAAAATCCATTTTACACTAATTACCTTGCGATTTCTAGGTCTGTCAACAAACTGCCAGGTTCCATTCTTCTCGATCATGTCTAGTTCTTCTTGCATAGCTCTCCTCCATGCCTGAGAGTCTTGTGCTTCAGCATAGCTTGTTGGTTCAGAGCTAACCAAGTTACACCGCTGATAGACATCTTTTAAGGATCGAGTTCCCCTCACTGGTACATCATCCACTAGTTCATCTTCTGAAAGTTGAGGCTGCTCTATTGAAAATGAATCAGAAATAGAGGTCTTCTGATTTTTCCAATCCCAACCAGCTGCTTCATCAAACTTCACTTCTCGGCTGAGAATTAGTTTGTCTGATTTCAAACAGAAAATCTTGTAACCTTTGGATGAACTATAGCCCATAAATATGCCTTTATGAGCCTTGTTGTCCAGCTTACTCCTTTTTGTATCTGGAACTCGATAATAACATATACACCCAAAGATTCTGAGATGGTGTACTGATGGTTTGTTTCCACACCAAGCTTCATATGGAGTCATGTCCTTCAAGGCCTTAGTAGGCAATCTGTTCAGCAAATATACAGAGGTATTGACTGCCTCAGCCCAAAACTGATTTGGGATCTTTCTTTCGAGCAAAAGACATCTGGCCATCTCCATTACTGTCCTGTTCTTCCTTTCAGACACGCCATTTTGTTGTGGAGTGTATGGTAATGTCAATTGGCGTTCAATACCTGTGCTATTACAAAACTCCACAAATTGAGAAGAAGTATATTCTCCTCCATTGTCAGACCTTAAAGCCTTAATAATAAGATTACATTGATTTTCTACTAAAGCTTTCAATTGTTTAAAAACATCAAAGACTTCACTCTTCAGTCTTATGAAATAAACCCAACACATTCTGGTGTAGTCATCAATAAAGAGGAGAAAGTATCTGTTACCACTCAGCGAATCTGTTTTCATTGGGCCGCAAACATCCGTATGAATGAGCTGAAGTTTCTGGTTAGCTTTCCGTACTTGATTTTCTTGAAATGGCAATTTTGTTTGCTTTCCCTGTTGGCAAGTTTCACAAACTTGAGCATTAGAAAGAAATTCAGGCATATTTTCCACTAGCTTCTTTTTTTTCATCTCGGCGATGCTTCTCAGATTGAAGTGACCAAACCTTTTGTGCCATAGGTTTGTACATGTTTGTGAAGTAATAGTGTAAGCCTGCTCAGTTATTTTCTCCCAATCAACTGAAAAAATTATGTTGCTCATTTTGACATAAAATAACTCTACTCCAGAAGGGTCAGAAACAACACATTCACGATTCTTAAAATGCAGAGAATAATTATTTTCAAGCATTTGTCCAACACTCAACAAATTTTGACTCATATCAGGTGTGTACAAAACATCAGAAATAGTTTTGATATCTGATATTGTTGAGATAGAAACTGTACCTCTGCCTTTGACTTCTACTGCCTCACCGTTTCCCACTTTTACTTTAGATTTGTAAGTATCATCGAGAAATTTGAACAGTTCAACATCATTGCACAAGTGATGTGTGCAACCACTGTCAAGAAGCCATGAATCAGAGGATTCACTGATTGAAAAGTATGAAACTGCAAAGAGTTGCTCTTCATGTGCATCGGCAACTTCTGCTACTTGTGCTTGCAAAGCACCAGAGGCCTTTGCTTGATTTGCAGACCTTGGATACGTGTCCCGTCTGCTTACAGTTGCCGCATATAGCATCGACTCTCCACCAACAATACTTCTCCAGATGTGTATTTCTTTTACAATGTTTGCAAGGAGGGAACTTCTGCTTCACATCTCCACTATTGTTTCCTCCATCATGCTTGACTTTATTCTTTTGGTGGAATTGTTGCTTTCTTTTTTGCTTTTGTACAGAGAAAGCTCCTTCACTGAACTTTTCCCGTCTCATAGTCCTTTGCTCTTGTGCTTGAAGAGCACTCATTAGTTCACCTAATGAAAGTTTGCTCAGGTCCTTGGATTCTTCAAGAGAGGAAATCTTAGATTCAAACCTCTCAGGAAGAGTCACAAGAACTTTCTCCACAATTCGTTTATCTGTAAATTCTTCACCAAGAAGTCTAATGTTATTAACAATTAAGGAGATTCGATCAGCATACTTACTGATAGTTTCATCCTCCTGCATATTCAAGGACTCAAACTCTCTTTTCAGGTTCAACACTTGCATTTGACGTGTTCTATCGCTGCCTTGATATTCTTCTTTCAACCTATCCCAAGCCTCTTTTGCAGTTTTGCAAGCCATGATTCTGTAAAACACAGAATCTGCCACAGCATTCTGCATAAGCGACTTGGCTTTAGATTTCTTTGCCTTCTCTTCGTTGTTGGATTTGATCTGAGCCAAGGTAGGATTTGCTGGTAGAGCAGCAAGTGGTTTATCTTCCGTCACAGTTTCCCAAAGTTCATAGGCTTCCAAAAAAGCTTGCATCTTCACAGACCAGATTTGGTAATTTTCACCAGTGAAAGTGAATGGTGGATTTAAAGGTAGGTTGTTGGATGCCATTTGTGTTGTAGGTTAAAACTTTTTTTGTCCTGTAAGATCAACTAGAGGCTCTGATGCCACTGTTAGAACAAAAATACTCAAGAAACTGATTTGAAAAAATAAAAATAGAGTGAACTTATGAAATTCCTTGTGTATATTAATCTGCAGAAAGTCTGAATTTATACAAAGAAAAAACATAAACATTAAAACTAAAATAAGAACATGTGCCACTAACTACCATAAAAAGGCCACTAACAGCCATAATGGGGCCAATAATGGGGCCACTAACTTCAGAAAGTTGAGCAACTAAAGTTGACTAAGTCTAGCTAGAAAATAGGATGCACTAACTGAAATAAGTAAAAACAGTAAAAATAATAATAACCATCCACTGAGCCCCTCCGTTCCCAAAAAAAATATTATTTGGTCGCTTAGATATATAACAATTATTAGATTATATATATTACTCTGTCGCATTGCACAGACACTTCTGTTTAATTGGTTATACTTATTTATCTTATTTAGATACACTAAACCCATGAAATTATTTATAACTAAAATATTTTGTACATACATATCTAACAAAAATAAAAAAACATAAAAAAAAGAAATAAAACAAATTAGGAGTGGAGGGTTTAAATAGATGAGGTAACCACCCAAAATTGAGTTTTTTTTTCTCTAAAAATCAAAATACAATTTCAAATTTTTTTTAGGACACGGGGGTGGCGGGTTGGGCGGATGAGTGGGTTGTGGGTTTTTTTTTTTGGGGAACGGGGGAGGGCTGAAGTATGAAATTCTTTTAAAATCCTTTTACGTTAAGAATTTGTCTGGGAGCGGGGGGAGAGGGCGTGGAGGAGCGTGTGGAATGGGGTAAGCAATAATTTAAATTTGTTATTTTTACCAAAAAAAGTTATTTTTTTGTGGATAGTAAGTAACTCCTTACATCTTTATTAGTACTTAATAGTTTATCTTTTAATTTTGTCAAGAACGAAAATTCCTTTTTAATTCATGTGAAATGTCATGATGTTAATGTTATTTTTCCAAATAAAAGAGAGAGGTATTACAACACAACGACCGGACTGAGAGTGTGTATTCTCAAACTAAAAAACTTGATAAGTTTAGGTATACAAATTCACAACTCTGCAATAGTGTAGGTATGAAACTCAAAACGGGGATAGTTTAGGTGTCGTTTTTGACATTATCCCCTCTCTCTATATACATATATGTAAAAGAAGTACATTATCTACCTCTACATAATATTGCAGTAAAATACTCATAATTATGATTTAAGTCAAACTAACTCTTCTTGTTTCTCGATGCACGATACTTGTTAGCAGTTGCCTTCTTTATCTCTTATTTGTGAGCCGAACTGATAAAGGAACCAAGGTTCAAACAATTAAGTTGGAAATTGATGAGTCTTTTAATTTTTGGCTAAAATTTTTTTAATTAAAATCTTGATTCTTTTCATCTCCTTACCTAAGGTCCCTTATTTTAAGTCACCCCCAAGAAGCAATTAGAATTTGTAAATCCATTGGGGGGAGATTCTTAATTTTTTACTTCGAAATTTATAGCGGCGAAATCCGGCGACAAGCATTCAATGGTTGGTCCTAAAAGATCTTTCCTATAGATTATGTGGCTATCATAACCATCCCACCCCTACATCTTTGCGTCTTTCGGTGCCATGTTATCGGATACAAGATTTTGCCCCCGTGGTGTTATTCATAATTAGTGTGTAATCCCTTGCTAACATACAGGAATATGGCAAAATAATCTTTAACAGATCTCAATGCCATGATATTCTGGTATTACAGGTCTCATTATCGGTTATGCTTGGGTGTTAGTCCCCCGAGCAAAGCCAAAGACAACTTGATTGGACTTGTCAGACACAAGACTCATTTATATGAACATGTGGATGTCGTCCCGAATTTCTGGCATTCTTTTGATGATTCCTTACTTAAATGAAGTTGTAGAACTATGTTTTTGTTTAATAATACGTTTGAGCTCCTTTTAACAGGGCTATTTTTGTCTCAAGTTCTAACTGACTCCTAATCATAGCAAAACACTGGTCAAATTATTATTGAATGGGTGGATATTAAACATTTTGTTAGTGAACTTCAGGTTTCTATTACCTCCTTACACTATGTCTGATATGCTTGGAGCAGCTAAGATTGGCTCCTTTTCAAATATTCTACCTCCATTACTTAATTTCTGTTAGATTTCAATGCAGAGGTAAAGATGTAGAAGATCAAAAGTTGTTGAAAATGGCGTCATATAGAATTGTGTACAACATATATGAGACAAACCGTGCAACGCACGTTCTCGAAACCAGTACATAATACATAGGTATGAAAGTGGTTACCTCCCAATTAGTCTCCTAATAAATTATTTACATAATAATGGTTCTGAATCGATTGTTATATTCCCTCTTGATAATAAAATTCTACAGATATTGATAAAAACATGTAGCAATTCGTATACTATTATATAAGCAGTCTTTCAGCTAATCATCCCCTCACTATGACAATAAAATCTAAAGTACATCCTTATATTATAAAAGTGAACAAAACACCACATCATTGCAAACTATCTTCAAAAAGGTTGCCCAGATTCATTCTTCTGTCTATCTTTTTAAAGAACTCACGCTATCAACAAAAATGTGTCCAAGCTCGAATGAATTAATGTTCACAAACGATTAAGCTAGTCAATTTGGCGTGATTTTTTTTTATTTTAGAAGATTGAGGCTATTAAAATAATTCAGACAACACTATACCTTCAATTCTAAATATTCTTTGTAAAAATTTGTCCAATACAACTGCCCAATTTTAAAATTTTCAATATAAAGTTACTTATGATTTAATTGTCACAAACAAAAACGCCCTACATATTTCATTATATTACCAGTATTTCTTTATCCTATTGTATAAAAATGTGATTGCCATTGTCACATAGTATATACACTACTATATTTCTTTTTATTAACGAGAATCCTACAATAGTTGCAACAATCAATATTTTTAAAAATGATCATTCCTTTTTGCATAATATTTCAAACATTGAGAATCACTTGTATAAAATATTCAAAACTTAATGTATTGTTGCACATCATATTTTTAAAATGATTTATTTTCATTTTTTGCGTAATTTTTAAAACCATTGGATCCTACTTATAAAACTTATGTATTGTCGACACAGTTAATTTACTTGATTATGCAAACAAAACATATAAACTCACAACACCAGCCCAAATTAAATTACTGAGAATAAAATATTCCATTTTTTACACCCATATCCTTATTCTTTATTGCAGGTAACATTGATCTCTCGGTGTACCGCTAAGACATGACCAATTTTTCAAAAAAATATTTGTCTCAATTAGTTTCTTAACAAAAATCCAGACTGAAGAATAATTCTTGTTTATCTTTTGGATAGGTATACAGGATGTTTTTGGCTCACATCAGATAATATAAGGATGTCCATTTAGATTTTGAGTCATAATTGACAGAGATTGAATTTAGCCGAAACTGCATTTAATATAAACAAATAAATTATCATTAGAAAATGGATCATTTGAAATTGATATTCATTTTGGTAACGAATATGTATGAACCACAGTATATATCTTTGACCAAACAATTATCAACTAAGAGAGAGAATTCTCACATCTCACTTCAAAAGTTCTTTTCCCCCAGATTATTTTTTTCTGACCGTCTAGTCGGGAGCTTTGAGCTCCGAACGATGTATCACACGCGTGGACCCTACTCGGCCCTTCCGGCATATCCACACCAAGGAACCACCGTCCCCCCCGAAATCGTGTGCAGGACCCCTAAATCCCTCATCGGCCAAAGATCATTTCCCCCTCTCCCAAAGTCCAAAATCCCTACAATCCAAACCAATTTGAAATTCCAACCCATTCACCTCTACGTGGACCACAAATTATGCCCCAATTACTTCAAGTTCCAAAGGAGGTCCTCAAAGTCTTAACTTGCGCTACTCTCAGGCAATTATACCCTCCCCTGCTATGAAGTTCCAGTTCATGGTTCGTATGCAAACTACGCTGCCTGTCAAAAAGGATCAGTAGGCAAAATCGAGTACAACCGGCTCCTAGAAGCTATGAATTGCAAGAATGGCCAGCCAGTGGTCTTCCTCTCACTGTAACAAGAAAATGAACTGCTTGCCCAGAAGTGTAAATGGACTTATTATAGGTAAGTTCCCCGCGTATACGTTCCGTCTATAGAATATTATTAGCGCAAGAATTCGCTAAGAATGATTCATTAAAGGAGTGGTAAAGATTGGGGCATATATATGTATCATGTCTTTTTGTGATTTTCGAAAATGTAGATGATGACATCTCAATGTGTACTAAGTAGCTTCCTCACATTCGGAAGAACCATATGATGAGAATTCTTAGATGACCACTGATTTCAAGCCAGAAGCAGAAACCCACATTAGCTCCCGTTTGGATTAACTCCAGACCTTCCTTGGCATTATTATGAATGGGATGCTATCTGTCGTATATGTAAACCTATTGGTACAGCTGCTTTGTTAGACAATTGGCATTTTTTCAGCTTAT
>CM040618.1:104431312-104451590 GCA_022817965.1 Solanum lycopersicoides
CAGAAGTATTGTAGATTGGGCTAATGGCCTGACTAAAGTAAGGGGAAATTACGCAGACGATAAAACATATACTAGGTAATTAGCTAATGTAGTCATAGTTTGAATTAATTATGATTTCAAACGCAATTGTAGCTATAATTATGTGTGTATCTCTCCTTTCTTTCTCTCTCACGTCTCTCTCCTCGTTTATACATATACAAATACAAATTTAAATTATACATATACATATATAATTATATGATAGATATACAAATACAATTATCTCTCTCTAATCTATGGACTCTCTCGCTCGCCTCTTGCTTTCCTCTCTCAATCTCGCTCGCTAGATATATAAACATATATATGTACATCAGTTACATATATACAATTATCTGACAGATATACATATACAACTCGCCTCTCTCCCTCTTTGTTCGCCTCTCTCCTCCCTCTTCCAATATATCTCACATCTCTTCTCCCTCTAATATGTAGCTATGAATCGTAATTAGCAAAATATAACTATGAAACCTAATTAAAATGATTTTAGTGGCTAATTGTGAAAGTTCCTCTTAAAGTAATTTGAGAAAACTAATATTTCCTACCTTCCTTTCTTCATTTGTTCACAATACTACTCATTCGTTGATGATACCATAATAATATATACATATACTCATATAGTATCATTAAGATTTCCTCCTACATTAATTCATGTACAACCAATTCATTCTTTAATTATACCAACACATTATATTTTATATATATATAGCATTAATGACTATTTAATATATTGGAACACACCTTAGATAATGTATAATATTGTTATAGTATGCGAATATAATGTTGTGGTAACCCTAAGGTTTACTTCATTTATTCATTTACAAAATTACTCACTACTTTATATGATACCATAAGAATACATTCATTTATTGGGTATCATTAAGGTTTTTACCACCATTCATGTACATCTAACTCATTTCTCGATAATACTATCACAACGTATCATATACTAACATTGTATTATTAAGAACTATTCATATATTGCTATGGTAAGGTTTCTTACAACCGACTCATAACGATACCATTACAACATATAATATACCGATATGATGTTATTAAGAATTGTTTTATATATTTATATATTGTTTTGGTATCATTAAGATTTCTTACAACTGTTTATGTACGACCAACTCATTTCTCAATGACACTATCACAACATATAAAATACTGACAGATATCATTAAGTATTGGTCTCATATATTCATATACAATTATGGCATCATTAAGTACTCCTTTCATATATTCATATTGTGTTATGGTATTATCAAGGTTTCCGACAACTATTCATGTACAACCAACTCATTTCTCAATAATTCCATCATAACATATCATATACTAATATGGTAAGCAAAAGAATCAAATAACGAATATTGTGGGAAGAAAAGTAAAACGACACATAATTCTATATATATTTTTTTTAAATCATACTAAATGTCAAATTTAGTTTATGAAGACCCAAAATCACATAACTATGTATTTTTCTCATTTATTTATTATCGTAGTGTAGTTATTTTTTAAATTAATCTAAAAGTAGTTGTTTGTATTTATTTTATTTTTTAAAAAAGGTAAATATAAAAAGAGAACAAAAAATTAAAAAATGATAAACTAACAAAAAGGGGGAAAGGACAAAAAAGAAAGAAATAAAAGACGGAGAAAGAAATAAATAATATAAATATTATCAAATTGTATCTCTAATAAAAGATAAAATAAAAAAATAAAAAAAATTAATGAGAAGAATAAAAGAGAAAATAAAAAAATAATAAATAAGAAAAAAACAAAAGTAATGAACAAAAGTAAGTTATTTTATTTTCTTAAAAGAGAAAATATAGAAAGAGAAAAAAGAAGAAGAAGATAAACTAATAAAAATAATAACAATAATAAAATATTACAAAAAGGTATTTCCAATAAAGAATAATACGGAAAAGAATAAAAATAATAAATGAGAAAAAAATAAAGAGAAAATTAAAATGATAAATTAGAAAAGAACAAAAATAATTTATTTTATTTTCTTAAAAAGGTAAAGATATAGGGAGAGAAAAAAAGTTAAAAAGAAGGTAAAGTAACAAAAATAAAAATAATAAAATATTATTAAATAATATCTCTAATGAAAAAAAAATAATTGAAAAAAAGAGAAAATAAAAATAATAAATGAGAAAGAAGAAAAGTAATTAATGATACAATAAATAAGAAAAAAGAATAAAATAATAGGACAAAAAAGTGGGTTGGGCCAATTGAAACTAATTTTAAAGGGGTTGAAAGAAAATATAAAATTACTTGGATACGTGTCTTTTAATAAATAATTATTAATTTTAGCTATATTTTTTTATTTATTACTCTATCTGTTTCAGAAAGTATGAGTTTCTTTTCTTTTTAATCTGTTTAAAAAGGAATGATCTCTTTCTTTTTTTGATAACATTTTAATTTCAACTTTCCAGTGGCATGTCTAAGACACAAGATCAAATGACAATTTTGTACATTTGACCTAACTTTAATTTAGGACCACAAGATTCAAAAACTTTCTTTATATTCTCAAACCCAGTACCAAGTCAAAATCAGGTCATTCTTTGTGAAACAGAGGGAGTACCATTTATAGCAATACTATGTTAAATCAGCAATATGTATTAAAAGTAATTAAGTATGTAATATATATGTATTATAACTGTTTTAAAAATATATTAGCTTGTTTGGTAAGAAGTTAACACATTGTCTTATAAGTGTATTAAAGTGCGTGAAATATATTATCCATAAATAAAACTTGTATTATATGTGAATAATAAATTGTTCTTTGTAGTATGAATTAAAAGTGTATTATAAATGTATTAAAAGTGTAACGACCTACTTGATCATTTGAGAACTAGAGCTTTTTATTTCATAAAATACTTTCTGATAGATTCTAAATGGGTGTTTTGAACTATTTGTAATTATAATTATAAAATTAGTGGATGGTTTTAATAATTTATTTAGTTGGTGGTTAAAGAAAATAACATTAAAATCAATAGTGATCACTTTCAGCATCCTTATAACTAGTCATATAATGATTAGGATAAAAATAATCTGTGGAAAAAAAGAAAAACGAAAGAAGAGAACAACAAAAGGGCAGTATCGAACGAAAACAAATTTGAAGCGGTTAAGTTCATAGGTAAAAGTCGACAAGCTTTAGTATTATGTTATACATATGGATTGATGATAGGGGTC
This sequence comes from Solanum lycopersicoides, assembly GCA_022817965.1. Lineage (NCBI taxonomy): Eukaryota > Viridiplantae > Streptophyta > Magnoliopsida > Solanales > Solanaceae > Solanum > Solanum lycopersicoides. Next base: position 104,434,544 of record CM040618.1, read on the forward strand.
ATATTATTATTAATATTATATTGAATTGAACGAGGATGAAATTTGTTAAAGGTGGAATGCTTGTTGTCGTTAAAATAATAAAAAGTACAGTGATTAATCATTGATAAAGAATTTGATGAGTTGAGTAGATTAGTTGATATGGTAGCACGGTCATGTCAGGGATTCCTGATGATTGATAAACGATTTGAAGAATTGAGCGTAATAAATATGATTAAATTGTGGGCATGCAATTTGTTCTCTGGCCAGACTAGTAACTAAAAAACAATTATTGTCCGTTTTAGATTTTGTTCTTTTAATTAGTACATTATTATAATCTAAGTTTAGATAAATTAGTATAGGTAATTAAATATAAGATGTAGTATATTATATGAATTACATTAAAGTTATGCTAAATAGAGGAAAAAGAATTATCCTTGGCTTGAATATGAGGAAATTGATTATGAAATTGGGTGAGTTTTGGATCTAGGCTAGACATATAGTAGCATGGGTGTTTATATACTCGTTAATTTACAAATTACATATATTTGATAGATTGGAAAGGTTTGGAGGTGTCAAGGAAGGAAAACAATTGGTGGCTTGCTTGACTTTGGTTCTTTAGTTGAGGTAGGTTATAGTTTATTCTATTTGATAAATAGACTCTTAATAGTGATTGATATGCAGTGAATGATATTGTAAAGTTCTCTATGTACTTGATTGTGTGATTGTGTGGCTTGGTTATGTGGTTTGTAATTGGTCTGCAATCCTAAGACCGTGAGATTTATAATCTGAAACCCTCTCTATCAAAGTGATACCTTGAATAAAGAAGGCTTGATGAAATATTGTTAATTAATTAAAAAGCGGTGATAATAAATGATAAATTAATGGTTTATTAAGTCGGAGTGTCACGTTCCGATATGATATAATTGAATCGGAGTGTCACGTTCCGACATAATATAATTGAATCGGAGTGTCACGTTTCCACACGGTATAACTGGATCGGAGAGCCACATTCTGACAGGGCATTATTGGATCAAAGTGTCACATTTCGACACGGTATTATTCGATCGGAGTGTCATGTTCCGACAAAATATGATTGGATCGGAGTGTCACGTTCCAACACATTATAATTAGATTGGAGTGTCACGTTCTGACACGGTAACATTAAAGGAAAAAGATATTGAATTAACTTAATGTAATCAATCTCAAAGAACCATTTCCCAAATGAGCGTGTGTGGAGGCATGAGTCCTCATATGTGTGCTTGATATTATAATTGATTGCGTACTTACTTTAGTGTTGTTGTCACTGGTTCATGTTGTTTGTTGCTTGCCACCTACTAAGTGTCATAGTTGATTTTATACTATTACTCGTTGTATATTAGTTTCTATTTTGGGTTGACCGATGATACCTACTCAGTACATATTGCCCCGTACTAAGCCCTACTTGTGTTTTTCTTTGTTTTCCTTTTATGTAGTGCAGCGAGTGTACCAACGACTTTGACTCACCCTCAGCTCTAGTCAGTCTCAGCATATCAAATTCAAGGATGAGCTATTCATTTGAGCTTGTGTTGAATTCTCTCGGTCATGACCTGATGTCCTTAGTTTTTAGACACAAATTACTTTATTTCATTTATTTCGATGTATTTGATACTCTTAGACTTAGTATTTAGATATTAGATGTCCTTGATGTGATGACTTTCAGGTTTTGGGAACGATATATAGTAGACTATAATGGATTTGTGTTTCTTACAGTACTAAAATTTAAGCTTTCGCAATATGGTTAGTATTTTGTAAGTTGAATGATAAATATAAGTTGGGGGTTGAATTCATTGGTTCGCCCACATAGGAGGTTAAATGTGGGTGACACTCACGACTCGATTTGGATCGTGACAAAAAGTGATCAAGTGAAAAAAAATATTGAGGTAAATATTTTTTATTTATAGTATATTATGTAAGCCTAAACTAAAAGGGGAATATGAACTGTAATTCATTTTGGGAGAATAAGTATTTTTTGAATTAGTTTGAATCGGGCCATGAAATTGTTATTATTTTATTTTTTGTGGCCTATTAATGTAGTTTCTCCTTATTATTTTAAGAAAAATTATCCAACTATGCAGCACTTTTTTACCATATACTCTAAAATTTCATATCATTTTGAAAAAAATAATACAAAATTTCTATTTCCTCATCCTCTCTCTTATTCTCGGGGGCATCACTCTTTCCGCACAACTTCCCCAATTTAATGCCTAAAATCACGGCATGTATCAACAATTTCCTCTAACTCACTGTTGACACCATTTCGACCCTCCCCGATAATAATTAATTTTTGAGTTTCTTAATTTCCTAACGAGTTGAAATAGTCGACTTTATAAGATTTGAATGATTTTCAAGTCATTTTAAAGTAACTTTAGTCGACTATTATAGTTTTGAAGTGATGAATATTCTTATATGTTTTTTTACAATTAGTTTATTTTATGAAAAATTCAAAAATCATCGCAAAAGATTTTAGTTTTACTTAATGCTTTATTAAATTAGTTTTAGTGACTTGTAGTTTGGATCCTTAGTATAGTTAAATTTATTAGTTTATCTTGTTATAGTTTAAGTAATACTCCCTCCGTTTTAAAAAGATTGGCCTAGTTTAACTTGGAACGGAGTTTAAGAAAAGAGAGAGGACTTTTTAATCTTGTGGTTCTAATTTAAAGTTATGTCAAATGTACCAAAATACCTTTTAATCTTGTGGTCTTAAACATGCCACGTGGAAAGTTAAAGTTAAAGTGTTGCCAAAAAAGGAAAGGGGTCATTCTTTTTGAAACAGACTAAAAAGGAAATAGGGTCATTCTTTTTGAAACGGAGGGAGTATATATGTTTTACAATTGTGTTTTATAAATATTCGAAAATCATCTCAAAAGGATTGTTGTTTTACTTACTTTAATAAATTAAATTTCGGTAAGTTAGTAGCGCATAGTTTTGAGTCCTTAGTTATGTTTAAGTTAACTACTTTATCTTGTTAAAGTTAAGAAGCTCATAAATTAATTATACTAATTCGTTTTATTCTAGTTTTAGTCAAATTCACCCAAATGAATTCAATTTGACAAATTTTAGTCCCTTTGTCCAACTTTTCTCCATCCAAACATGGGCTGTTTCTCCAAAATCAGCCCATGTCAATTCCATCCAATCTTCCAGCCCAACTCTCCAAATTTCAGTACCCCAATTTCAATTCACATAATTGCTGAATCCCAGACCCAATTCCCAGGCCCTAGCTTCAGTTCAAACCCGCCTCAGCCCACCTTTTCCTTATCCCGACCCGACCCGTTCCTTTTGATTCACAAAAGAGACCAACACGCAAATATCAGGCTTCAGTAGTGAACCAAACGTCCGCTCACGGCGTGAACAACAACGTCAGCAGCAGCACGCGTGAAGGCCACCGCTAACCCTCAAATGCGCCTCCGTCCCTCACGTGATGGCGAGTTCACGGAGGGGGACGGAAAGCTGCATCAGCGTCTTCACGATCGCGCCCAACGGCATCCCCTCCAGCGCGTGAATGGCGAGTTCACGCCTGTTTCGAGTCAAACGGTACTATGCGCTACTTTGTCTCGTTCTCCAACGTCTCTCTCTTGTACCATCGCAGCAGGTACAACAATACGCGGAAGTCGTCCTCGACGGCTTGGGATCACTCCACGTCGCTCCAAGGACGAATGATTGATCCGAACTGTCCGTCTCTCTTTCCTCTTCTGGAATGAGGAGGAATTTCTCAGGAAAAGTTGTTCCTCCAAATTTGTGAAAAGATTTGGGATTCAAATTTTGATTTGGGACCAAGGGCTGATCCGGGTTTTTACTCCTTTTCCTCCATGAATCCGACACCCTAGTCCCTTTCTATATATATAATCGCTTCCTGTTCATCAAAAAGAGGGGAGCGGGAATTTTTTTTCTCTAGAAAAATATTCATAGCAGTTTAAAGCAAAGATATATAAGAAATATACATATAGACGCATCAAGTTCGTGTTCAGATCAGAGATAGTGTCCAGAATTCTCGATCATTGTTCGAACCAGAGTTGCGTAGTGAAGATAAGCTCCTTGCTCGCCCTGTCCTTAGCTCGCTGCACTTCGAAAGGTAATACTCTTTTCGTTTCAAGCATTTTTATTCTGAATGTGTTACTCATTCGACTAGGGGTGGGCATAAAAACCGAAAAACCAAAAAACCGAACCGAATCGAATTATTTCGGTTTTTCGGTGTCGGTTCTTCGGTTCGGTGTCGGTTTTTAATTTTCGGAACTTCGGTTCTTCGGTTCGGAGTTCGGTGCAAGGGTTCCAAAACTACGGTGCACCGAAGAACCGAAGTTTTATTAAATAAATTTTAAAAAATTTAATTATATTGCTTAGTTAATAATACTTACACATTTTTTACTCAAAATATTTACATGACCTATTTAAATATTTTACTTAAGCTAGCAATTACGACAAAAATATGTTTTAATGATAAAACATTATAATGACAATTTAGTTCCTCTTCTATTTATGTACACGAGTCCTTATATTGCTCTCTTCTTTATTCATTTAGGTATGGGAGAAACCAAAAATATCGTCGCGTATTTATTTTATTTTTATTTTTATTAAGCATATAAAACTCTTAATACTTTAATATATTTTCACTTTATTTTTATTTACACCGAAAAACCGATTTAAAAACACCGATTTAAACCGAACCGAAGTAGAAAAAACCGAACCGAACCGATATTAGTTTGGTATAAGTATGGTGCATACTTTTCTAAAACCGAATACCGAAGAACCGAACCGAAATTTGATAAAATCGAACCGAAGAACCGAACGCCCACCCCTACATTCGACTCTTGATTGTGTGAACTGCCTATGTTATTGTTTTGGACTCTCTGTTAACTGCAAATCAGTGATGAAACCTGTTTGTTAGCATGTGAGTTTGTGTATTTCCGTTCTCGTTGATAATCTGATGTTCTCTTTGATCCCCTTAAGACATACTGTAAAAATCGTGGTTAAATCATGGAGCTCGAAATCGCTTCCTATAGGTAATTTCGATTTCTATCGGCTGCACTTTGCTGTTCTGTATCATGAGTAGATGAAGTTAGTTAAGTCCTAGTCGTTTAAATATCCATGGTGAAGGCTGTGATGCTCTATATTCCTTGGTTCACCGTTCCTATGTGTGTCTAAAACCATCCTTTGGCTTAAATTGTAACTTCTTCAACATGTTTGGTTTGAATTTCCTCTGCACCTTAGCACATCATGATATTATATATCCCTTTTGTCAAACTTCTTCGTAGCGTCTGGTTCCGTTTTAAAGTGACGACAGTAATAATGATAGTTATATAATTTTGGGTCGTCTTATGTTTTAATAAAGCAGCAGCATGATTCTTACTTGCAGCCTCAACTTGCATGTTTGAATTATTTAAATCTATTGTGGTCCTCCTCTTACAGCTTGTTCATCCCATGCATTCTATGTTTTTTTTGTCTTGTCTTGTTTGTTTATTTTAGGGAGAGTACATTCCCAGTGATTTATTTTGTTCAATTGATTAGTTGTTCATTGTTGTTAATCAACAGACATGTATGCTTTCTTCTTCTTTATGTTTTCATTTGGAAGGTTAAGTCCTTTGACAGTAGCATTCCATAGTGTTTAGATTGGTTTAGCTTGCCTATTCATGAATCAAAATCATGTTCGGATTATTTCTTTACTTCGGATACTAATTCTTTCCTTTTGCCGTTTTGTCGTATGAACCCCCTCCGAGTCCATAATTGATTCCATTCGTTGCATTCCCAAATTCGAGCCATAGAGGCTCGAGGCTCTCTTTGCCTTCGAATTATTCAGACTGCTGGTGTATAGAGCGGAGGACCATTAAACAGGGGCTGGAATTTTATTTTACAGGTTTTGAGAAGGCTGTATACCAGTTGTATACGCGCCATATACACTGATATACATTCGTACAATATGATATACAGTTACAAAATCAATACAGGTTCTTGAGAGGCTGAATCGTGGTGTATATGTTGAATATGCAGTCCGATATACAAGAAAAAAGACTGAATACAGTCCCATATACAGTGATATACGCGACATGTATATACAATTTTCTTTGAAGAAAAAATGGGGACCAAAGCCCAAGAAAATCTGCAGCAGGCCCAATTTTCTTTGGGTCATTTTTAGAAGGGAATTTTTTCAAAATGTCAATATTTTAACATTTAAGAGGGCTCATTAGCAAACTTTCAATATTTAGTAAAAATGTCAAATTTTAGTTTGTTATGTGTCTTATTTATGTTTTTATTATTTATTTTTATTTAAAGAATATAATTATTTAATAACAAAAGGGAGAAAATCAAGGGAGAGAATATTTCAAAAAAAAAAGATAAGGATCACTTAATTTTCTCATCAGTTACATTTTCAAAGAAAACTTAAACTTTCTTCTTTTTTTTTCTCCAGAATTTTTACCTTTTTAAAATTGTATTCATTCCACAATATATTCTATTTATATTCATTATAGTTTTTTACTAGTTTGTATTAATTCCAATAGGTATACCAAATGTATCTATATAGTTATTTAAGAAATATATTTGTATTCATATTTTTTTCCCTCTGTAATTATTTTTTTCTTCAAAACTCTTGTATTTCGTATTCATTTCAATATGTATTTTATTTGTATTTCTATTTATTCTAGTTCTTATTTAGAATTTTTTATAATAATATATAAAATACAAAAAATAGTATGATGAAAAAGTGAGAATGAAATATAAAATTGAAAAGAAATAATTGAATATTTGGTGTAATCATTCTTAAATAAAATACATAACTAGTTGACATTTAAAATAAATACAAATTAGAAAAAAATGTCAAATTCATAAACTATGCAACATAATTTTTGAATGAATACAAATATTAATTGTATACATACGATTTTAAATAAAAATTGAGAAAGGATACAAAATTCTGATTTTTTTTTATATATATAAAAAGAGAAACTAATAGGATTTTGTTCTTCATGTAAATAATATACATATCTAGTTAGAATACATTTGGGATGGATTCAATTAGGAACAAATACAAGATTCATAACTATACAACATGAGATTTTGAATGAATACAATTATTAATAGCATACATACTAATTTGAATATTAATTGAGAAAGGATACAAAATTCTAAGAAAATATTATAAATACAAATACAACAAATACATAAAAATTTCATATCATACAATACAAATCCAACAAAAGTTCATTAATAAAATCTAAAATATCATAGTCATGTAAAATGTATTCATATATTATTGAATATCTACAAATGTGAAAAAAAATATAAAGGAATGAAAAAAAAATAATACATTATCAAAATTAACAAAAACTGACCCCAAAATACAATAATAAAATAACAAGTGAATACAAAATACAAACTAATAAATATTGCACAATGTACATAACAAGAAATTTACAAATATATTCAGTACACATTGTTGAACAAATTGTTCTTTAACTTCAACTCAACATGCAAAAATCTAAACATGCAAAATATTTAAATACCTCTTCATCAACAATTTTGTTTTCTCCGTCATTTTTTTGTACCCTACGAGTTACATTTTCAATCTGAATTTGATGAAGACTTTGTTCTTGTCGTCTCTCTTCCCTAATTTTAGAATCAGATTTTACAATATCCGTTATTTCTTGTGTAATACATAGATTAAATGATGGAAAATCACTAGAAACCATTTTACTAAGATGAATAGTGTCTCTTAGAATCATTTATTGAAGAGTGTTTTATAGTTCTAAGCGAGAATTATCCTACTTTCACCAATGATTTAAACAGCAATAAAATCAGAAAATAAATCTAAATTGATAACGATGAAAATACCTTAATTAGAGGAACTTGTGTGAATCCAGATTTTGAAGATAAGAAAAATATTTCGGTAGAAGATAATAAGAAATTTGGGGTTGAAGAAAAGAAGAATTTGAAGGTTGAATAGGAATATGAACAAGAAAATATGAAGAGAGAGAATTTTAAATATGGAGAGAGAGAATTTTATTTCTTTTACTTATGGGAAGAGAGAGAGATGGGGAAAATTAGCAAATTTTAATTTTTTTAAAATTAAAATAATTTGGAAAAAGTGAACTATGGATATACATGAAAATGTAAATAAATCAATTTTTTAGGAGATAAAATAGGGGTTTAATTAGGATACATATTCTTTTTCAAAATAATGACATTTTTGACATTTTAACTAATATTTTTAAAATAGTGAGTTTTTTACTAATTAAATTGTTGATTTTGACTAGTTTGCTAATTTTTCCTTTTTAGAATAGGACAGGTTTCAGATTCAGTATATGGGCCAAGGGCCCAAATTTAAATATTTCTTCCCTTTGCTATTATTTATTGTAAAATTAACATCCCACACACATTTAAGAGGATAAATATCAAGTTGTAATCATATTTTTTAAAAATAAACTACTTATAGCATAATATTATCATCTTATAGCACATCAATTAATAATATATTAATTAAAAAATATATTATTAAATGTAAACTAGTTATAGCATATTATTATCAAGTTATAGCATATTAACTAATAATATATTAATTAAAAAAATTTATTTTATTATTTAACTAATAATTATTATGTTTAAATAATTAGTTTCATTTATTCACTTACTTTTTATCAACAAATTATTATTTATTAATCAATTACCTATTAAACTTTTTAATATAAATAATAAATTATTAAATATTAATCAATTACCTTTTAAATTTTTTAATATAAATAATAAATTATTAAATATTAATCAATTACCTTTTAATGTTTATAAATATAATTTATAAATTATTATTTATTAAATATTAATAAATTTTTTAATATAAATAATAAATTATTAAATATTAATCAATTACCTTTTAATGTTTATAATATAATTTTTAAATTATTATTTATTAAATATTAATTAAACTTCATATTATATAGTTACTTTTTTAAAAATAAAATCTAGAAATTAGGGATTTTATTTCAAATAATTGATTAATATTTAATTACCCAATAACTACCCACTCCCATATCAACCAATACTCTTTTATCTTCCCCCAATATACTCAACCTCTCCCCTATTTACACTCTTCTCTTTCTACCATATTAATTTTGCACACCTTTTTTCATGTTTCTCTCTCTATTAATCAATTAAAGGCAGCACATGTTTCTCTCTCTATTAATTAATTAAAGAGAGCACGCCTAATTTCTCTGTCATATTAAATCTGAGCATATATTAGAATACTGATTTCCCAAAATACTGATCAAACTTCACAAAAACATATTTCCCTTTCAAGCTTTAAACCAATCGAACTCAGCATCTTTCGAAGGTGAAATTCATTTTTGCGGATGTTCCGATTGCTTCTCCTCATCATCCAAATCGTCTTTCACACGTTTTTCGCCGTCTCCGTCACTGTCAGCCAAAGTATCACATGCAACTTTCCGGTCACTTCCGCCACCGGCACAGGCCGTAACTAGAGTTTCCAAATCAACTTGAGGCATTCTAGAGAGAGAAAGAAGAAGGTGAATAAATGATGAATAATATAGTAGTAATAAACCATGGACTAATGGATTCTTTTTCTAGAAGGTGAAATTCATTTTTGCTAAAATGAAAGTGAACCAAAGGGAAACTTCCAAAACTTCTTTTTTGTTACTTTTTGAAATAAGTCAAATGATTTGATGAACTTTTTTTTTTTACATTTTTTACTATGAATCTGTGGGACACTTTAGATTCTTTTTATTTGTGCTGAATTTTAAGATTGTTATTTTTATTTATGGCAAAAAAAAAAATGAAAAAGAGTGAAGTTATAAGAGGGACAATCATTTTTATGCTTAAAGATCTTGTAGAGATCTTGTAACACTCATCTCTGCATGTTGTATGAAATATATTTAACTATATATGTCATAATATATTAACTATTGTATTTAATGGTAGTATGCTTAAATGAATATTTGCACTTTATTAAATGTGTATGATTTTTGTATAAATTTCGATTGCAATATGCAAAAATATATGAACATTGTATGAAAAATGTATAAATATTGTATAAATTATGAATGTCATATTGAACTTTGATATATGTAACAGAAACAAATGGTATATATATGAACATTGTATGAATACTATATGAACATTTTATGAATGGCAGTAAAGTTCAATGTATATATATAATGTATAAACACTGAATGAATTATGAATCCCATATTGAAATTGGATATATGTAACAGAAACAAATGGTACATATATGAACATTGTATGAATACTGTATGAACATTGTATGAATACTATATGAACATTTTATGAATGGCAGTATAGTTCAATGTATATTTATAATGTATAAACATTGTATGAATTATGAATGTCATATTGAACTTTGACATATGTATCAGAAACAAATGATATATATATGATAATTTTTTACGAAACCAAACTTTATAAATGTCAATGATAACAACTGCACTCAATAAAACAAAACGTGTTTCTAACATTCAAAATAACACAATAACAAATGTAACATTACGAAATCATTATTTTTGCACAGGATAATTTGAACATGTCTTTCTATTGTGTCCAACTTGACGGCATCTACTGCAAGTCATTTTTGTACGTTTGAATTTCACGTCAGCAAACCCCTTCCATCTTTCAAGTTTTAGTCTACCCGCTATACAAAATTAATGCAAAACATATATTCTAATTTCATTAGAAACATATACTGTAATTTTGAAAAAAAAATGGACTTTCATACACAAATGATACACGTTTCGTATAATCTTCATACACTATTAAAAAAAATTCAGACTTCAACGTTACACAAATTTATAATCAGTTCATATAATTCATACATACTTCATACACAGTTAATATATCATTCACTATCCTATACAATACTACAATTAAACAAACACAATACATTTTCAATACAAAATTAATATAAAAACATATATTATAATTTAAATAGAAACATATATTGTATGCCAAAATTTATCAGGTTACTAAAAAAAAAGTGAAATATGCAGCTATGAAAATATTCTTGAATTTTTAGAAAAAATGACTTATACGTTGAAAGCAATCTGAAAATAATCGTGAAATTTTGGAAAGAAGAGTACTTGTAACGTTGATCCAAATATGTTTGAAAATGACAATCTGAAAGTATTCTGAAAATCCAAAATATTTTTATTATCTGGTTGAGTTTTTTAAGGAATTAATTCAAAAAATAATATTATTTTAACTAACTAGAGATATTTAAGGCAATGATGATAATTTGAAAATGTTTAATATCCCTAAAAACGTGCTAATCATATATTTAACTTTAATTAAACTCCCTAAAAAGTGCAACTATTCATATTAAAAAACGTGTTACCTGCATTAAATGTATCAATTAATAAAGAAACAAAAGTTTCATAATTTGTGTTATCAGTGTGTTAATTATTAACATTAATTATCCATTATTACTTTATCCCCTTAATTTTTAATTAATTGTTAATAACAACTCCTTTTAATAAATTATAATTAACAATATAATTATTAATAAAATGCTATAGAGTGAGATATTAAATGCTACACAATGAAATTGAAACTCTAATGACATAACTTGATAATATTACTGTATAAAATGCTATATACAAAATTTAAAATTTAATTAAAATTGACACAAAGTTATCCATCGGAAGTGAAATATGTAGCTATGAAAATAATCTTCAATTCTTGGGGGAAAAAATGACTTATATGTTGAAAGAAATTTTAAAGTAATAGACAAATTTTAGAATGAAGAATAATTGTAATGCAAATCATTTATCTACCTTTAATTTAACTCAATAAAAAAGTAGTCCCTTCAAATTCTCAGGCGTGCATATTAAATTACTGCGCATTAATTATAACTGAAAATTAGTTGTCAGAATTAATTACTCATTAGCACTTCATTTATGTTGTCAGAATTAATTACTCATTAGCACTTTATCCACTTATTTTTTAATTAATTTTTAATAACAAATGCTTTTAATAAATTATAATTAACAATATAATTACTAATTAAATGCTATAGAGTGAGATATTAAATGCTACAAAATGAAATTGAAACTCTAATGCCATAACTTGATAATAATACTACATATTATGCTATATTCAAAATTTACACTTTATTTATTTGTTGTTTTTATTATCGACTAACGCTTTGGTTAGATTTTATTTATTTCCCAAGGATAACCATTTCTTCCTATATTCAATATATACAAATATTTATTTTTACATATACTTTACTATTTAGTTTGTTTTATCGATTTTGTTAGCACTTAAGTTTATTCCCCTAAGATAATCCCCTCTAGTTACTTTCCTTAGAGATAGTTAGAAAAAAAGAAGATATAATAATAAAGAAATGTACACTTAAGTTTATTCCCCTAAGATAATCCCCTCTAGTTACTTTCCTTAGAGATAGTTAGAAAAAAAGAAGATATAATAATAAAGAAATGTATATAATAAGTAGGTAAGTAGATGGATTTTCTCATTACTTAGTTAAAATTTGAATATATATATATATATATATATATATATATATATATATATATATATATATATATATATATATTTATTTATTTTAAAAGGTCATTTAGTCAAATCGCCGGTCAACCGCGAGTTAGCAGACATTCCGAGGGCCTAACACCTTCTCGGAATGTACATTTGAACTTCGAACCCTTTTCAACTGATTTTTATCTGTTTTAAATCTATTGAAAAAAAAATAATTTTAAGTTTTCTTGATTTTTACTAAAAATCAAGTGTCGACTCTGTTAATTTGGAAAGTCGATTTTTCTTAAATCATAAGATTAATTAATTTTTCGAAACTTAGTCATTTTTACTTTACTTATATATTTTCGTAAAACATTCATTATTTTTGAATTACAACGGTATTATTTCAGTTTTTTTCCATCAGTCTCAAATTCTTAAAAAAGTAAAAGGATTTCTTCATCGCCTGTTTTTGCTTTCAGTTGAAAAAATTTTGATTTTTTTTAAATTTTCTGTTCTTCATCCTAAAGTTCTGATACGTATGAATTCTGGTCCATCATTTAGTATTGACCTTCCAAAAAAAGGGAGGGGGAGGGTGAGTCAATTGTTTTTCTATACAGTCTACTCTACTCAAGATTCAAATTTCTAATGTATGTGGTAGATGGGTGTTTACTTATATATCATGTTTATGTTTCAACTGTTAGATACATTACAACTTTGTTTGTGTATAATGTATTGGAAATTTTTTCAAAATGTCAATATTTTAGCATTTAATAGGATTCCTTAACCACATTTTCAATAATTATTAGAAGTGTCAATATTTCAGTTTGTTATATATCTGATTTATTTATTTGTTATAAATTTGAAAGCATACAATTATTTAATATAGAAGGGAGAAAATCAAGGGAGAGAATACTTCAAAAAAGGTAAATATCACTTAATTTCCTCATTGGTAACATTTTCAAAGAAAACTCAAACGTGTGTCTTTCTCATAGTGTTTTTTATTTTTTTCCCCAGGGTTTTGTAACCTTTTTAAAATCATATTCATTTCAATAATGTATATTATTTGTATTCTTCTAGTTTTCATGTTGTATTTTGTATAATGAAACTTGTTTTTTTTTATTAGTTTGTATTCATTCAAATAGGTATGCCAAATGAATTTGTAGTTATTTAAAAAACATATTTGAATTCATATATTTATTTCACTGTGTATTTATTTTTTTCTTCAGAATCTTGTATCCTTTCTTAAGTCGTATTTATTCCAATATGTATTTTAGTTATATTTATATTCATTCTAAATTTTATGTAGTATTTTATATAATAATATATAAAATATAAAAAAATAATTTGATGAAAAAGTGAGAATGAAATATAAAACTGAAAAGCTATAAGTGAATATTTGTTACAATCATTCTTAAATAAAATACATAACTAGTTGACATACCTTTAAAATGAATACAAATTAGGAACGAATACCATATTCATAAACTGTGCAAAATAATTTTTGAATGAACATAAATATCAATTACATACATACGATTATAAATATAAATTGAGAAAGGATACAAAATTCTGAAAAAATTTACAAAAAAACAAAAATTAATTGAAAGTTGTTCTTCTTATAAATAAAATACATATCAAGTTAACATACCTTTGAGATGAATTCAAATTAGGAACCAATACAAGATTTATAAACTATGCAAATGAGATTTTGAATGAATACAAATTTTAATAACATACACACTGATTTGAATAATAAATGAGCTATGATACAAAATTCTAAAAAAAATTATAAATACAAAACAAACTAATAAGAAATTGTTCTTCCTCAACTTGGTCTTCAACACACTTTTTAAAATCTTCAACACCTATCTTTTTTAATTAAGGGAAAATGCATAAGTACCCCCTCAACCCATGCCTGAAATCTCAGAGACACACTTATACTATACTAAGGTCCTATTACCCCCCTGAACTTATTTTATAAATAATTTTCTACCCCTTTTCGGCCTACATGACACTAGTTTAAAAAAAATGTCAACACACGCTGGACCCACACGATAGTGCCACGTAGGACGAAAAGGGGTAGAAAATTATTTATAAAATAAGTTCATGGGGGTAATAGGACCTTACTATAGTATAAGTGTGTCTCTGAGACTTCGGGCGTAGGTTGAGGGGTACTTGTGCATTATTCCTTTAATTAATAGCAACTTCACATAATAGAGGAAAATCTCAAAAGATACTTGGTGACAATATATTCAGTGGGTGGGTGAAAAATATTTTGAAAGAATTGTGAGATTTATTGAACAAAGTGGAGAAAAATAGAATAGGTGTTTTTCTTAAGACAAGGACATGAGAGAACAATGGTGAAAAACTCAAGAGAGAGAAATGAGAAATTTTGGGTAAGAACATAGAAAGAGGAGAAAGTGGGTAATGAGAGTTTTTTTCTTCTTTTTCACATATACTAGAGTAAAATTAGTGTAATGATGGGCCTGATTTGAGAAATAAAAGGAAAGAAAATTAATTATATTAGGATACATTTTAATTGCTAATGTATTGACATTTTGACATTTTCAATAATTATTTTAAAGTGTAGATGTTTTTAATAATTATGTTAAGGAGTTTGACTAGTTTGCTAATTTGCATTTGGTACAAATGTTATTGTTGACACATAACTTCAATTATTTCAAACTAAATCAACTTTCATTATTTTTTAATACACGATACATACAATATCCATTGTTATGTATCAAATACGTACATAACTAAACACACTAAATTTCTATACTATCTTCTATAGTAAAGATTTAAATTTCTAATGTATCTGGTTAATGTGTGTTTAGTTATGTATCATGTTTATGTTTCAATTATTAGATACATTACAATTTTGTTTGTGCATAATGTATTTGGTACAAATGTTATTGTTGATACATAACTTCAATTATTTTAAAATTAAATAAGTGTGAATCTTGTTTATAGTTATGTACCTGATACATAACTATGCAAGCTTTCATTATATTTTAATACACGATATATAATACAAAGCTAACACAATAAATATGGTTATTTATTAGAATTTATGTATCAGATTTATATAGGTGTATTTAGTCATGTATTAGAATCATTTTCTACGATGTATTTAATGTCTATTTTTTTTTCTCAGTTCATTAATTCTGGCTGATGCATACAACACCCATTATTATGTATCAAATACATAGCTAAACACCCTAGTACAAAGCTAACACAATACATATGATTATGTATCAGAATTCAGTATCAACTTTGTATTAAATGTCTTTAGGTGTGTTTAGTCATGCATTAAAATTATCTTTTATGATGTGTTTAATGTCTATTTTTTCCTCAAAATCAATTTCTAATTCAACTATAGTGATAATTTTAGATTAACAAATGAAATATTTTTTTCAACAATGATTCCATCGCTTCTGTATCAATTATACCTTACGTCAATTTTTCTAGATTCCTTTTATGAAAATTTTGAATCAAAGTTGAAAGAATGTTGGATGATCTGCTTAAATAATTTTGAATTGTTGAAGTTGATACACATTATGAGGGATTGATTAACCGTGAATAAACTGTAATTGCGTGTTTTATGTGATTGTTAATTGATTTATCCCTTTTTAGCGTAAGAGACAAAAGATTTGTATATCAAGCACATTGTATTCGACTGTCACGATCCGAGTCTACACCCTCAACGTGGCCGACACTTGAAAACCATTGTTGATCCCCAAGCGAACCTTCAATCTGGCGGACTACAAGCGGAAAACTAACTCAAGCAATAATTGACTTAAAACTGAATCAAATCTGATAAACTCTAAAAGTTTGAATAATACTCAATAGAAATACTTATAATTTGTAAAACAACTCAAAAAGAGTAACAACTAAAAACTTCTTAAACCTATCTATCTATGATGCATCTACTATTACAGAAGGATATCGGGACAAGACCCATAACAACTCAAAACTACTAACTGTTAGGTAAAGGTGAAGTTCTCCGAAATACAAGAAGGCTCACCAAAGCTAAGTAGAATGTCAAATAATCTTGATGAAACACCTATTCATAATCTTGAAAACTTGTATATACATCATTATAAGATGCAGGTCGAATGACGTAAATACATTGAATGTACAAGCATGTAAGGAAAAATTGAAACATAGCTAACTAAAGTACTCACCTCACCTCAACTCCAAAATGAAAGCGATAACAAAAGATAAAGTGTTTAAAAGTTTCATAATAAACAAATATTAACTCAAGGATGTAAGAGATACATTAGAAGATTCATTGACTGGAGATGTATTCATTATACACACGAGGTCTCAAAACTTTAGCAGGATTTGAGTTACTTCATATTTTTTTATTCTCATGTTCACAAAACAGATGTTCCTTAATTATCAATAAAGTTTATTTGTATAAATAGAGAAAATGATTAAATGAGCCCTCAACCTATTACCGGATTTTTAACTACACACTTATACTTTACAGGGTCATATTACCCCTGAACTATTTAAAATTAAAATTATTACCTCCCTAAAT
>CM040618.1:104452590-104501923 GCA_022817965.1 Solanum lycopersicoides
ACTACCCTTTCTATACTGAGACCCAGAAATGGCTCAAGGTACCTGTGTGATTCTTACTATGCATCGCTCCTTAACAGCCCCCCCCTCAGATGCCTTGAAACCCAAGTATTCTGGTCCATATTTCAAGGATAATGCCAAGTTTGTAGCCTGTCCAACATACTTTGGTATTTAATAAGATCATTCTTTCAGTCATTTGTTCGGTTATCTCAACAGTAAAGTCAAATATCAATGTGATTTGATTTTCTGACTGGCTTAAAAATTGCTTTATTTTCATACTAGCTTTTGTTGAGTTTAGTTGGTTATGTTATTTAGTTTGGAAACAGGGCGACAAGTGTTTGGAATTTGTGTAGGGTTGCATTCTGTTAAATTGTGAAGATATTGAAATCACAATGAGCCAACGTAGAACAATCGATCTGAAACATGGATGGGACTTCATGCAAAGGGGCATTACAAAGCTGAAGAACATTCTAGAAGGGCTGCCTGAGCCTCAGTTCAGCGCAGAGGAGTATATAATGCTGTATACGTATCCTTTTAGACTCCCACACTGTTAGGCATGTAGATAACTTTGATTTGATTCACCTTTTGTTTCCTTAATTCTACTAACAGGACAATTTACAACATGTGTACTCAGAGGCCCCCACATGATTATTCTCAACAGCTGTATGACAAATATCGTGAACCTTTTGAAGAATATTTCACAACAACGGTAAGATTTTTTTTTTATCCTCAAAAACAAGGTACTACAATAAACAAGAAAAAAAAAGAATTAAAGAAGTATTCTTAATAATTCTTTGATGTTTGTATATCCATGTACCATTCTTGATTGTCTGCTCTCTTTGTATCATTCTGGAATGTTTGGAAGTTATAAAAATGATTTCTTTAATAAAGAAAAAGAAAATCATTAGTCTGCTGAGCCCTTTCATGCTCTTTTATTTTTCAATTTTAGCCATGTGACAAAGAGGGCTTAGTATGGGTAGTTCCCTTGGTGCCCTGTGTGATTCTATTTTGTGCCCTCAGATTTTATTTAATAAGGATCCCAAGTATCAACATTTTTTTAGGATCTGAACGTAATTCAAGCATTGCCTTCCCAAGGGGCATATTATCTTTTAGTTTTATTCCTTCTATCATGAGATTCAAATTTAGAAAGGTTGCTCTTGCTGCTTCTTCATCCCATAGAATAGTAAGAAAAGAATACGGGGAAAAAGGATAGAAGTTTCAGAACACAGCTAAATTTCATGGATCTTTTTGTCTGTTATCTTAGGCATGTAATTTTGCTTAGGAGTATCAAATGATGAAAACTCAAATTTGGCTTGAAGTTTGTTTACCTGATTTTTGTTTCTCCAAATAATTCTACCTTCTCTAAATTTCACACTGCAATTTAATTTCAAAATAGGTATTGCCTTCTCTGAGAGAAAAACATGACGAGTTCATGTTGCGAGAGCTGGTAAAAAGGTGGTCAAATCATAAGGTCATGGTCAGATGGCTGTCAAGATTCTTCAATTATCTTGACCGCTATTTCATTGCCCGGAGATCTCTGCCGGACCTTAATAAAGTTGGACTAACTTGCTTCTGCGATCAGGTAATTTATGGTTCTCCTTCTCTTTCAATCAAACTTTTGTTTCCATGGTCATCTATTAAAACATTCCACCTGATCCCTTGGTCAAAGAATTGAGTTCAGCTCATGGCTTCTATATTGGTTTTTTATGATTCTGTTTTCTGGGTTTTTCCTATTCTAGAATTCGGTTTTCAGTTTGACAGTATACTCAACTGCTTCCATGTCCTTTTACGAAAAGATGTTACCGTTTAGTCCCTGCATTCCAATTATGTGAAGGTGTTTGACTGGCACAGAGTTTAAGAGAAAAAGAAAGAGTTTTGAAACTTGTGGTATAAAGTAAGCTATAGAAACTTTGTGAGTATAAAGTAAAACAAGAAATGTGAATTTAAATTGTTACTTATTATGGATAGATTTCCCTTTTTTGAGGACTGACTAAAAAAGAAAGAGTATCACATAAATTGAGACTGAGGTAATATTTTACTGGGCCACTGTTTTCTATTTCAGGTCTACCAAGAGTTGAATGGAAAAGTCAGGGATGCTGTTATATCTCTGGTATCCCCTTTGTCTTGTTTTGAGTTCTCACTACCATTTCTTTTTTCCTTTTAATTGAGCAATAACATTCCTCTAACCAGATTGATCAAGAGCGTGAGGGAGAGCAAATTGACAGAGCTCTACTAAAGAATGTGCTAGATATCTTTGTTGAATGGGAATGGGGTCAATGGAGTATTATGAGAACGATTTTGAAGATGCAATGCTCAAGGACACTGCGGCTTATTATTCTTGCAAAGCTTCTAACTGGATCCTCGAAGATTCATGTTCAGATTATATGCTAAAAGTTAGTATACCGCATATGCAACCCCTTGATTCTGTTGTTCTTTCCCTGTTGTTTCTTCTGTCTGTCCTTTTTCTGGTTAACGTCCATATGTTAACCTACATAATCATGTCAATGTTACTTTAGGCTGAGGAGTGCTTGGAACGGGAGAAAAATAGGGTCTCTCATTATCTCCATTCAAGCAGCGAGAGAAAGTTGCTTGAGGTTCGTTCTAGCTCTTAATCTTTTTTCTTTAGTGGAACTTTAGCCTTCAAGATGGAGGATGTTGCTATCAGTTTTTGTTGTTCACATCTTCTTTTTTCTGGATCTAGTCTATCAACTATAAATTAGTTGCAAATTTACTACTCTCTCCTTTCTACAGAAAGTGCATCATGAGTTGTTGTCTGTGTATGGCACTCAACCTCTTGAGAAGGAGCACTCTGGATGCCTTGCGTTACTAAGAGATGATAAGGTAGTTAGCAGCATCTTAATGACCACGTTTCTGATTTTATATTTGCAGTAATTGACACAATCATGATTATTTAATTAGGTTGAAGATTTATCAAGGATGTATAGGCTCTTTTCTAAGATTCCTCAAGGCTTAGACCCTGTGGCCAGTATTTTTAAGCAGGTTTGTCATCTCATGACATCATATTCTCGATTATATACAAATAAGTTACTTCACATATCCTTCTTTTTAATCTGAATGCAGCATGTTACTGCTGAAGGTACAGCTTTGGTTAAACAGGCTGAAGATGCTGCTAACAAAAAGGTTTGTACAATCTAATCCTTTTCAAATTCTTTGGTCTTGAGAAATTTGTTTCTTCCTTATTTGGCGTTTATACACTTTGAGTTGACTTGGAATTTATCAAACTAGAAGTTTTGCTTTTTTAATATGCTTAGTTACTTGTGTTCATGTGTCTGATCAACTTAATTTCATATTTTAGCACACAATTTCTGACATCAATACTTTTAAGTTCAAAAGCTGTCTACTCTAGCTCCCAAGTCTTAGAAAATACAAATACCCCCTACCACCCAAGTTTTAGAAAATACAAACTAACCACTTACTATAATATTTTAGAAATTTTTTAAAATTACAATATCTGTTTCTTACCCTCCAAAATCTCTCCCTCCCTGCCAATTTTCTGTCATCCAGCTTGTTTTCCCGCAAAAAAATGAAGCACTTCACTGGAAAATTACTCCACATGACGAAAACCTCCTTAAGATCAGCCATTGTAGTTCCCCATTGTTGTAGAAGCTCGAAATATTTCATCCATTATAGAAGTTCATTATTCCAGCAGCATCTTTCCAGTCGTTCTCCAGCGACATTTTGTTTTTACATTTCACCATTTCAGTAGCTCATCTGTCCTGTAAGAGATCTATCCCCGTGGTTTTATTTATTCTAGTATTCTACAATCATCATGCAGTGAGCAGTAGCATCGACCATTACTGGTTTATTACGTCGTTTGCTGAATATAGTGGTAGTTATGGTGGTGAATGGGAGGAGACTTCGAAATGTTGGAAGTGGATCTCTGTGAGTAAGGTGATAGTGTCCATTGTCTTGCGTTGCAATGGTACATATGACGACATGGTTGAGGGAATTATTGAATGCAGGGAATTAAATTGTGAACCGAGCAACTTGATCATTAGTTAATTGAGAAATGCTAAGGGAGACATCCATCCATCTTCCATAACAATTGATAGGCACGTGGGGTTGTACCTGCTTTATGTTGTCCCCGATGGTTCTAGACTAGTTTTCTGGGTTAAAGTTGTTGAGAGGCATGAAGAAGAAGGAGGTCCAACACTATTAGGATGGGGTGGGGTGGGTGGGGGTTTTGTCCCTCGAAAATGCTTGATATAAATATTAGAGGAAGGGAAATCCATTCATTAGAAAGCTCATGCTGCTTCACAAAACATCAAGTAAAGTGGTTGTAATCTCAGTGAAAAAAGTAAGTGACAATACGTTCAAGGAGCATACCAAAAATAACTAAGTAAAACGTGAACTATGCGGAAGCTAAATCAATAGATATCTGAAGAGGAACAAGCCCAACTAGTTTGAATGTAAATATAGCATAAAATTCGTTTTTTAGGGAAGACTGCTGAATCTGCTACTATGTCTGTAAAGCCTCTGACTTGGGTTTCTGGGTCATGCCCCCAACTAACTCTAGCAAGACTGAAAACTGAAATAAAGACTGAAATAGAAAGCATGTCTATTGTCCTCGAAGTATAGAACTCACCACTGAAGCTGCTGAAGTCAAATCGAGAATCGATCTAAAGTGTAATCTAGATGCTGTGTGCCTGAACCTACATCATGAAACGATGTAGCGCAAAGTATGCGTCAGTACTTTCCAAGTACTGTGCATGCAGGATTTAGATATTAAGCAGAATAAAGTACATAGGCTGAACAATACATAACAGAGCAATGATATAATCTGTACAAGGATATATATATATATATATATGTATGGAATAAGATTGTTGAATAATTTTATTCATATATTTCTATGTCATATACATGACTTTATATATACATAAAAGATTGTGGAGTAGAATCACCTAAATTCCATGAAATATGTGATTATACAAAATCATACATTTTAATTAAGTGAGAATCAGAGATATGATATTCTAGATTATCACAATTATCCTAAGATCTTGGAGGATCATATCTTGATATGAAGAATATCTTCTCATCTTAGAGGATCACATCGTTGATGATACCAATATCTTTTTGGAAATCCTCTATTAGCCAACAATCCTCCTCAAGCGGGCGAACATATATCTTTCCTTCCTAGCTTGCTTATTAGATCTTGAAACACATTGTTTGGCAGTCCTTTTATTAAAACATCACCCACCTGATCTTTTGTAAATACGAATGGCGTACAAATGAGTCTGCTATCTAATTTTTCCTTAATGAAATGTCTGTCTACCTCAATATACTTGGTGCAATCATGTTGTACATGATTATGAGCTATAGTTATTGCTGATTTATTGTCACAATATAGCCTCATAGGTCCTTCCCATCTTATCTTCAAATCATCAAGGATTATCTTTAACCATAACAACTCACAAACTCCCATCACCATAGATCTAAACTCGGATTCTGCACTTGATCTCGCTACTACATTTTGTGTTTTTACTCCTCCTAGTCACCAGATTTCCTCCTAAAAAAGTGCAATATCCAGAACTTGAACTTCGATCCACTAGTGAACCAACATAGTCCGCATTTGTAATCATCTCTCTTCCTCTTTTGAATAATATTCCTTTTCCTGGACTTCCTTTAAGATATTGTAGAATCCGATTGACAGCTTGAAGATGCATTTCTCTAGGATCATGCATAAATTGGCTAACAACAATTACATCAAATGCAATGTTCGGCCTTGTATGGGACAAGTAAATCAGTTTCCCTACAAGCCTTTGATACAAGCATTTATCTACCACTAAATCTTCTAGAGCATTGCACAATCTATGATTAGATTCAATTGGCGTAGCCACTGGTTTACACCTTAATTTTTCTGTTTCTTTTCAGCAAATCAAGCACATATTTTTATTGGGAAATAAAGATTCCTTGTTTTGAGTGTGCCACTTCGATTCCCAAAATATACTTTAATTTCCCAAGCTCTTTGATGTCAAATTCCTTGAGAAAGATTCTTCAAATTTTGTATCTCCTCTGAATCATCACCTGTTACAATGATGTCATCCACATAAAACCAACAATGTTGTCACCTTTCCTGTTTTTTGAGTGTCGTATGAACAAGGTGTGGTCTCCTTGACTTTGTCGATACTCGAGCTTGATCATAACCTTTGTAAATCTTCCAAACCATGCACGAGGTGTTTGCTTTAATCCATAGAGTGCCTTCTTCAGTCTACACTATTCCCTTATTGCTTTCAAAACCAGGTGGCACCTCCATATAGATCTCCACATCTAAGTCTCCATTTGAAAAAACATTTTTTACATCAAATTGTTGTAGGTTCCAGTTAAAAATTATAGCCAATGATAATAAAATTCTCACTATATTCATTTTTGCCACTGGCAAAAGTTTCCGAATAATCAATTTCATAGGTAACATGTATAACCCTTTGCTACCAAATGTACTTCATATCTTTCGATGGACCCATCTGACTTATTTTTATATTTCAAAGTGAACACTGATCTGCACTGGACCAACCTTTTTCCTTTTGGTAATTCCACAATATCCCAAGTTTTTTTTTCCCAACGCTTCCATTTTTACCTTAGCTTTTTTCCATTCTTTTTTTTAAAATGCTTCAGACAAATTTCTGGGGATAGGAATTGTGTGGAGGTTAGAGAAAAATGCTTTATGACTTGGGGATAGATTTTGATATGTCATGGAGAGGCTCAAAGGGTGTTGTGTGTAAGTTCTGGTTCCTTTTCGGAGTGCAATGGAAAGGTCAAGGTCATTAGGTTGGTTAAATTCTTCTTCATGATCAGTTTGGTTGGTGTTTCTGACTGTTCAACATGTTCCTGATGGGTATCAGGAGCAGTAACCTGAGGAGATGATTGCAACCGAGTGGTGTGATCAATTAGTCTCTTTCTTGTGGAACTTACATGCAATGGTAGATTATTTTTTAGAATTCCATCATCTATATTTGGATTAGGAGACTCAATGGATTCATTAAGATATAGAGACTCAGCTTACTGAAGAAATGGTGACTCAGGAGGATTTGGCATGACTAGAAATGTACAAATCAAATAGTGACAAGTCTAGAGGTTCCCCTCCCCTCAATGACTCACCCTGATTATAAGAATGATTAAAAAAGAATTCACTCTCATCAAAGTGACATCAGCTGAAACAAAGAATTTCTTTGATGATGGTTGATAACATTTGTAACCTTTTTTGAGTAGGAGAGTAGCCTATGAAAACACATTTAAGAGCACGTGGGTCTAATTTGCCTCTATTTTGAGAATGAATATGAACATCGGCAACACTTTCGAAGATTCTAGGAATCAATTTTATTGGAAATTTCGAAATTTGGGAAGAAATTTTTAAGAGAATCAAGCGGACTTTGAAAGTACAGAATTCTTGATGGCATTCTTTACTAAGATGTGCAACAGTTAGGAGCTTCCCCCCCCCCCCATTACTATGTTTTGGCATCTTTTTGTGAAACAATAGTGATCTTTTGTTGAGAAGTATTGACACATGAAGATTCATGAATAATTCCCTCATTTTGAAAGAAAACAAAAGTTTTGATTGAAGTAGTCCTTGGCATATTAGATCGGAATCTTTTAATTGGCACATCAAATTGGGTCATATTAAAAAAGGTACGAAGAATTTGACTGACATCTGAATTTTGCTTTAGCAAATAGATCCATGTAACTCTTGTACAATCATCATGAATGACAAACAATCTAGCACCAGAAATATTTGGAATTGGAGAGGGTCTCCAAATATCACTATGAATAACCCGGGTTAACAGAGGAGGAAAAATAGAATCTTCAGAGGAACTTTGAGGAGAGTGAAGTCCTAAAATGTCTGAAAATGTGTGTAATTGATAAAGCACCTGGGCCTGATGGATTCACCATGGGTTTTTTCTTAAAATGTTGGGAGGTGGTAAAGGAGGACGTCATGAAAACTTTCCAAAACTCCTATGAGCAGGAAGAGTTTGAAAGAAGTTTGAATGCAACATTTATTACTCTCATCCCAAAAAAGAAGGGTGCTAAGGAATTGAGAGATTTCAGACCCATCAGCTTAATATGTAGCGTCTATAAGTTTTTTGCTAAAGTTCTGACAGAGAGAATAAAATGAGTAATGGCTAAACTTGTGGATTCCCGACAAATGGCTTTTATCCAAGGAAGACAAATGATGGATGCACTGTTGATA
The DNA here is from genome assembly GCA_022817965.1 of Solanum lycopersicoides. Lineage (NCBI taxonomy): Eukaryota > Viridiplantae > Streptophyta > Magnoliopsida > Solanales > Solanaceae > Solanum > Solanum lycopersicoides. The sequence goes on from CM040618.1 coordinate 104,460,797, forward strand.
GCTAATGAGGCAGTGGATTCCAGACAAAAGCAAAAGAAACCGGGAATACTTTGTAAGCTAGACATGGAGAAAGCCTATGACCATGTTAATTGGGAATATCTTTTGACCACAATGGGGAGATTGGGATTCGGGAGGAAGTGGATCCAATGGATCATACATTGTATCACTACTGTGAGATTCTCAGTACTTATGAATGGATCCCCTGTTGGTTTCTTTAGTGCAGAGAGGGGACTAAGGCAGGGAGACCCTTTGTCTCCTTTCCTTTTCCTACTTGCTATGGAAGGGCTGAACAATATGATCAAATCAGCTAAAGTGAGGGGATGGCTTAGAGGTTTTGAAGTCAGCAGACCTAAAGTTGATAATATGGTAATTACCCATCTACAATCCGCAGATGACACATTGGTATGATGTGATGCCGATGAAGGCCAACTAAAGATGTTGAGGGTGATCCTAGTGTTGTTTGAAGGGTTCTCTGGTCTACATATTAATTGGAGGAAAAGCCACCTCTATCCAATTAATGAAGTACACAACATGGAAGCTTTAAATGCGGTTCTGGGAGGGGAAATTGGAGCACTGCCTACATCCTATCCTGGGATGCCTTTGGGGGCCAAATCTCAGTCATATGAAATCTGGAACAATGTGGTTGAGAAATGTGAAATGAAGTTAGCAAGATGAAAATCACAATATCTGTCCAGGGGTGGCAGGTTGACCTTGATTAATTCTGTTCTTGATTCACTACCAACCTATATGATGTCAGTATTCCCGATTCCCAAAAGTGTAGTCACTAGGTTGGAAAAAATCAGAAGAAAATTTCTTTGGCAAGGAAACAGTAGGAGGAAAGGCTACAACTTGGTTAAATGGGATGTTGTGATAGTGGGAAAGAAGCATGGAGGTCTCGGAATAAGGAATTTGTTGAATCAAAGTAAAGCCCTTAGGATGAAATGGTTATGGAAGTTCAACGATGGAGAGCAAACCTACTAGAAAGAAGTCATTAAAGCAAAATATGAAGAGGAGGATAACTGGATGACCAAAGAAGTGACTACATCATATGGGGTTAGTGTATGGAGATCCATTAGATCTCTGTGGTCCGAGTTTAAGGCTAATACACAAATCAAAGTGAGGAATGGAGAGAAAACAGAATTCTGGAAAGATGCTTGGCATGAGGCAGGTAGACTAGAGGCCTTGTATCCTGATATATACTATCTAGTATCTCACCAATAGAACACTATAGTAGATCACTGGACTCCTCAAGGGTGGAACTTCATCTTAGAAGACAATTAAATGATTGGGAGATTCAAAGGGTAGCAGATGTTTTCAACACCATTGGGCAATTTGATGGACTAGAAGGAGGTAAGGACATTTTGTGGTGGAAAGGCAATCGAAAGGGCAGCTTTAAGGTGGGTTGTGCATACAATTGGTTGAACCACACCAATCAGCCTCAATGTCACTCAATGTCACTGGCCATGGAGAGGAATCTGGAAGTCAAAAATTCCACTCAAAGTGGCGTTTTGTTTGGTTGTTAGCCAAGGAGGTTGTACTGACTCAAAACAACTTAAAGAAAAGGGGGATACCATTATGTTCTAGATGTTTCTTTTGTGGGGAAACTGCTGAGACAGTTAACCATCTCTTTCTACACTGCAAGATCACAAGTCAACTATGGAGGTTATTCTTGAGACTTAAGGGTATGTTATGGACCATGCCTGCCAAGATCACAGAAGCAATTCAGAGTTGGGAGGAAGCAGGAAAGCAATCCAAGAATAGAGACAGATGGAGAATTGTCCCAGCTAGCATATGGTGGGCAATATGGAAGGAAAGAAACTCTAGAGCTTTCGATAGTGTTGAGAATAGTATGCAAAAAGTCAAACTAAATTGTCTTATGCTACTATGTTTTTGGTATAATTAATTATACTCAAATGATACTATATCATTAATTGATGTACTAGACTCAATTTAGTAAAAGATAGTAGAATTTGTAGTACATGTTGTAAATACTTATCAGTGTACCGACTTTTGAGGAATAGACAAAGTTACCATTTTCAAAAAAATTAAGAGAGAATGGAGTTTGACATCTTTTGTGACTAATTGGAAAGGAAATACGTTTGTGTTTTGCGATTTCACAATCATCACAATTAAAAGACTCAACAATAAAAATTTGAACAAAGATGGAAACATCCTTTTGATTACATAAAAGGTAGGGTAACTTAACCGACGATGATATATACATACTTTCTCTTTATTGGACATGATAGATTCAGACAAGAATGAACTAGACAAGAAATTCTTAGATATATATTCACTATTGTGGAAATTCAAACAATAAAGACCACCTTTCTCACTAGCATGCCCATCTCCTTCGTGTTCTGTTCCTGAAATAAGCAATGCAAAGGGAAGAAAGTTAATTGGCATTTGAAAACTTTGGTTAGTTTTTGGATAGAAATGAGATTTGCAGATTACTTGTGGACATGAAGGACATCTTTGAGTATCAAGGATTTTCCAATTGGTATGTCTCCTTGCCCAGCTACAGTAATAACTAAACCATCAGCTATAGTTATTTTTTATAGCTAGGACAAGGGGAATTTGATATGAAGAGATGAGAGAGAATGCTCATGTGATCAGTTGACCTAGAATCAACCACCCACGTTGGAGAAAGTTTGTCCGAGACATTAGTAATAAAAGAGTTAAGAAATACCTGTGAAGGCCAATTAACAACTAACTGTTGAAATTGAATGTTGCAAATCTCCAATTGAAACTGTAGAATTTCTCTACGGTTGCATAAACGTTTTCAAAGATTGAAATATTTGCGGCAGTACCATTTTCAGATACGGTTTAGACATGGTTTGGGCAGATAAAGATAGCAAAATTGGGGTTTTCAAGATAATGAATAAAATTGGTTAGGATTAAGTCTAAATCTCTGATACCATGTGGAATAAGATTGTTGAATAATTTCATTTATATATTTCTATGTCATATACATGCTTTATACATACATAAAAGATTATGGAATAGATTCACCTAAATCCCATGAATATGAGATTATACAGCAACATATATTTTACATTAAGGGGAAAAATCAGACATATGATAGTCTAGATTACCATAACTATCCTAAGATCTTAAAAGGATCATATTGATATGAAGAATATCTTCTCATCTTAGAGGATCACATCGTTGAAGGCAAGAATATCTTCTTGGAAATCCTCTATCAACCAACAATATATGTACTGAAGTCTAACCGAAAAGAATTGAACTGAATGCGATCACCAAGTACTACTCATGGAAGTAACATGTTGAACTGAATGCTGAAGTATATACTGGAAACCTGGTCAAATGCACTAAAAGTCTGACTTTGGGAGCTACTATTAAGTATTAACCGACATAAGCCACATGAGCTAAACGTGGAGTCCGATATATACGCCCCATCGAGAGGACCTAATATACCTTGCAAGGGGTATAAAGGGATGATTGTGGTATGTTCACTAAAACTGATGCGCAATAAAGGGGACCACTGAACCTTTGTGGCACGTAGTTATGGGATTGTGAGGGTACGTTGTACCCTAATCCAACTTCGTGCTAAGTCTACTCCCAAATGAATATTCGTGAAGCTAAAATGCACCAAGTACTGAATAGCTCAAAAACTTACATGCTAACTATGAATGCAACATTTATATACTGAGAATGCGACATCCAAAATCTGGAGCATGATTTTCAATTTAACTGACCTAGCAAGTATAATTCATGTACTAAGAGAATTTACACAAACTAGGGTTCTAAGTTTATACAAGGAATAATGCAACGTTTTCAAGAAAACATGTTATTTAAACATTTTCAAAGTGCCATCTACTACGGGACTGACGGACCGTTATTTGAACTACCGGTCGTCGTCTGGGTCGTGGTTCATGCTCTGCCGACAGGGCTTCACTAAAACAAGCATAATATTTTATTCCGATCTTGGATTTAAGCAAACTTGGTGGCTTTGGAAAGAGGAATCAATTATCTTTAATTTGATAGGTCATGGGCCACCTATTTCATTCTGTGCTAAAAGATATGACCGTTTGAAGTTGACCCAAAAACCATTTTTCTCTAACTAACTGCTGACCCTCACCTCCGGTCTGTAAGTCCAACCATGGACCGTACTGGTTGGCCGTAGGTGGGATTAGAGACCACTGAATCTTGAACCCCAACGACGGAACACCACCTACGGACCGTGGCTCCATCAACGGACCATGGACCACGGCCATAGGTCTCATCTTTCAACCCTGAAACTCACCTACGAGACCTACCTACGGCTCATGGATGGAATGACGAACCTTCCTAGTGAACCGTCGCGGAATCTTGACTCTTATGGGAACTTGAACTGGCCAACCATGGTCCCACCTACGATCTCTGGTTCTACCTACTGTCCATGGGTGATTCCTTGGTGGTGGCACCAGTTTTCTGAAAATCTAGGATTTTCTCCCTTATTAGATCCGAGGTGTTACAGTTTCGCACCCACTGTTCAGTACCCGCATCCGAATTCGTGCCGGGATGTCTCACAGTGGGGGTGAAGCGCTCTCTAATAGGTAACCAAGGGAACTTGAACGGAGACCTGATTGAGGAGTAAGGAGTACATAACACTCCACCATAACCCTTGTTCGTAGCATATTGCTATTCTGTTTAATCTAATTGCCAGTTTGTGCTTTTGATGACTTTTGTTCAGAGATTTCTTTTTAACATCATATCTTCTCTTTTCTATCTAAAGTATGAAGTTACTAAGTTTGACTTCATCTCAGTGATTGTTTTGTTTCATTTACTTTATTTATCCTTGAGTACATGATCATTGATAATTTGGTGGTTGTGAATGTTACTTTAAAGAGATGGTAAATGTTCTTTAAAGCAAAACCCCCCATCAAGTGCCTTTTGTTGCATTTCCTTCTTTTATGTATCTTAACATTTCCCCTTATGCTGGTTAGAACAATGTTAAAATTAATTCATTTTATCTTTTTAGGGATGAGACTAGTATTTCTTTGTCAATGCATTTAATATAATTGCTCAATGTCTTGCATTCTTCTAATCAACTAGTGTTCTTCAATCTTCAACAGGCAGATAAGAGAGATATGGTTGGTTTGCAGGAACAGGTAATCCTTTAGTAAATCTGTTATCTGATCCTTGAATATGTTTTCGGCGGTTAACTTACTTCTGAATTTTCAGGTTTTTGTTCGGAAAGTGATTGAGCTTCATGATAAATATTTGGCATATGTGAATAACTGTTTCCAAAACCACACACTTTTTCACAAGGTATGTGTTGGACCAAAGGATAGTTGTCTAATTTAATTGTTCTACTCTGTGCGTTAGGTCTGTGCATCAGGGTAAAAGTAAATTGCTAATATATGTCTCCTTGTCACTTTCTAGGCACTAAAAGAAGCTTTCGAACTTTTCTGCAACAAGAGTGTTGCTGGTAGCTCAAGCACTGAACTTCTTGCCACATTCTGTGACGTCATTATCAAAAAAGGCAAGAGTGAAAAATTGAGTGATGAAGCCATGAAAGAGAGTTTGGAAAAGGTGAGCTCTTGCTCTATAGATCCCCGTCTCTTCTTTTCCTCAAGAGCATCTGCTTTTTCTTTGTACTACTGGAGTTGGAGAAAGCTGATAATAGATCTCACTTGCAGGTAGTAAAGCTGCTAGCTTATATTGGTGATAACGACTTGTTTGCAGAATTCTATAGGTAGAGTTACCTCTACTGTGTATCTCAACCACTACTCGAATAGTTGCTTCTTCTCTGTTACAAGTCTATGACTTCCTTTTTTTCCAGGAGAAAGCTAGCCCGGCGGTTGTTATTTGATAACAGTGCCAATGATGAACATGAGAGAAGTGTCCTAACAAAGTTGAAGCAGCAGTGTGGGGGGCAGTTCATATCAAAGATGGAGAGAATGGTAAGCTATCCAGATCAATTATGCTGAATTTGAGGCTATGTTTTCTGGTGACATTCTTCGTCTCTTCTTATAGGTCACAGATTTGACATTGGCAAGGGAAAATCAAGGCAGCTTTGAGGAGTATTTGAGCAATAATCCAATAACAAATCCAGGAATTGACTTGACGGTGACTGTCTTGACTACTGGCTTCTGGCCTAGCTACAAGTCTTCTGATCTCCACCACCCAGCAGAAATGGTATATCATATCAATATGTTTATTGGCTTATGTTGATTTTAGCTTGGTTTTGACCCTAGTTCCTCTTGCTGGAAGTTCTCCTCTTTCGGCAAGGAATGATGCATGCTTTTTTGCTTGAATCATTTTTCTTCTCAAACGCCCTTTCATTGATTCATTTTATGCTGTGCATTGTCAGGTTAGGTGCGTTGAAGCATTCAATGAGTTTTATCAAACACAAAGGAAGGACAGGAAACTTACGTGGATATACTCTTTGGGAACTTGCAACATAAATGGAAATTTTGAGCCAAAGACTATTGAGCTCATTGTCACTACTTATCAGGTTGATTTTTGGCTTACTTTTTGAAATCGGATAGACTTAGTTAATTTGAAATATTGCTATTACGGTATCAATGAGAAAATGAGACTGAGACTTCTTCCTTTTTCATAGGCTTCTGCTCTGTTGCTTTTTAATGCATCAGATAGATTGAGTTATCAGGAAATCATGACTCAATTAAACCTATCAGATGATGATGTTGTTCGGCTTCTTCATTCCCTTTCATGTGCTAAGTACAAGATTCTCAACAAGGAGCCAAGCACCAAAACGACTTCTCCGGCTGATGTCTTTGAGTTCAACTCAAAGTTCACTGACAAAATGAGTAGGATCAAGGTACAATTAATGATGAGTAAGTTTAGGCTTTTTACTATGAATTGTTGCACTACATTACTGACACCTTGAGGATATTGTTGTAATGGGTATGCAGATACCTCTCCCTCCTGTTGATGAGAAGAAAAAGGTAATTGAAGACGTTGACATGGATAGGCGGTATGCTATAGATGCTTCAATTGTGCGTATTATGAACAAGAGCCGTAAAGTATTGGCCAACCAGCAACTGGTTATGGAATGCATTCAGCAGTTGGGACAGATATTCGAGGTATCCCCAGAGTTAAACTTGTACTTGTCAATTTTAATGTTTGGTATTCAATTTCAACTGAGCTAATTACTTTGTTTTGAATACTCTATAGCCTGATGTCAAAGTTATCAAGAAGAGAATCGAAGATTTGATAAGTAGAGAATACCTAGCGAGGGACAAATATAACCCAAATTTGTTCAAGTACTTGTCATGATTTGTGCTAGTCATAGTACTTGCTCGCCGAAGATGAACTTCCTGGACCTTTGATTGCTTGCCTCAGGGGCTTGAAACATTTTGTAATCAAATGGATAACATCTTCCAATCTTATTGGCCCTTTCACTTGCTCTGTTATGTATTTTGTCAACAGCTTATCCTCTCTGGATTCAGCACAATGGTATTTATTTTTAGTACATGCTCTGCAATCCTCCTTTCTTAGATCTGCAATCCGGCTAAACTAATGTCATCGAACATGTCATTTATTCTTGAATGATGATTTAATATTTGGAGGGTAGAACGATCATGATTAGTATGTACTATGAAGGTATGGTGTCTCCTGTAATAATATGTGAAGCTCAACTCATCAAATTACCATCTGACAAGACTCGGAAGTCTATATTAGGAAGATAAATAAATAAAATTCTTCCCGATATAATATATTCCTTTCGCTTCAAAAAAGCATGACTTTTCCTTTTCTAGCAACTTCTATTTCAACTTTTTGGATGATATGTTTAAGAGTACAAGATTAAAAGATTTTTACATATCTTTAATTTGACACCACAAAATTCAAAGTCTTTTTTACTTGTTTAAACTCTATATCAAGTCTACTCAATTTGAATCAGAGGGAGTATAGGTTATGAATTATTAAGATGGTGGATGTTAATGTGCATATGCATTAGTATTTGATGAATGTCAATAGTCATATGCAGTGGTAGACCTGTTTTATTGCTCTCTTGTAGTGTGGCGTGATAAAGAATACTAAAAAAGATTAAGACTCCCTCCATGATTGAGACTCCCTCCATGGTTTAACGAAGATCTCTATATACTTGTTCAGAACAAGATATTCGATCTGCGTGCCTAAGAGCAACTCAAACAACGAACAGTTTGGTATGGTTTGAATTCAAACATGCATGTCCGTCTGTTGGTAGGTCCGGAAATGACGTCGTGTGAGGGTGCCACTATATCCCCCAATGAATTGAATGGTCCTTCGACCTTTGTTTGATTTAGATGACCAACATAGATTTTATGAGACTAATTCATTATTACTACGAAAAAATCATACCTTTTTCGTTCAGTTAAGTGACTTTCAGCGCCTATCCTTCTCTATTAGGAAAGTAAGCAAATTACGTCAGATCTTAATTTAAATTAATTGTGGCATGTGCAATGTCCATCAATGATGATTCATTAATGTTCCACTAATTCAAACTCCATCCCCCTTTATAAATATGTGTTTAATATTTCAATTTTTTTGTGTTTTTTGAATAAAACATCTTATTTGTACTTATATAGGGAAATAATAAGGTCTAACTTAATTATCCTAATGGGCCATAAAAGCATCCGTTAAGGCTGGATCCGAATTTTTTACATCTTCCACTTACACATCATGAGAGTGTTCTTTAAATCTGAGAACATATTCTCATGTCCACAATTATTCATATAGGAAATTAGACCGTGCAACCAACATAGAGTTAAGTGATATATATATATATATATATATATATATATATATATATGTTAGGAATATATAATCGCTCTTCGAGTATAAACCTGTAAGTACATCATAAATTAAAGTATATATACAGTACTCCATGTCATATGAAATATATATGATACAATCTTTGAGATTTTAGGGTACTGTTTGTAGAAGAAGCAAGAAAATCTTAGAGCGGCCATCGTCGGAAAAATGTTGAAAAAAATTTATTTGGATTGAGAAAAAGATAGCTCAAGTTCATTTGGAGGAAAAAAGAAGAGAAGAGAAGCTATCGAAGAAGTTACAAGCAAGAAAGAGCAGGATGAAGGTGGATGGTAAGGACAAGAAGAAGCAAGGTGCAAATGAATTTCAAGTTGGGAAGAAAAAATTGAAGACAAGGATGACTCCATTAGCCAAAGCTAAAGCTACACAAGCAATGGAGATTGAAAACAAATAATAGAATTTTGTTGTAATCAATTCAGGTGTATATGATAACTGAAACTGAAGTTGTTTACGTTTTCTTCTGCAATTTATGATAAGACATGATATTTGCTTAAAAAATATCAAAGAATGTGGAATCCATTGAAAAAAAGAGCAACACTGAAAGATGATTAGAAATTCTCAAGTCTAAGAAGGGCAAATTATATACCAATTTCATGTCAAAGATATATACTGGTTCATATCATATTCGTACCAAAAGAATATCAATTTCAAATCAATTCTAACTAGTAATTTTATTTGTTATATAAATGAGTTTTCGGCTAAATTCATCTCTCAATTATGACTCAAATCTAATGTACATCCTTAGATTATCTAAGTGAGCAAAAAACATCCTTATACTATCCAAAAAATAACAAGAATCATCCTTCAATCTATTTTTGTTAAGAAACTAATTGAACAAACAATTTTTTTTTTTAATTTTGTCATGTCTTAGCTACACCAAGAAGATCAATGTTACACAAAAAGAATAAGGATATGGATAAAAAATGAATATTTTATTCTCATAATTTAAATTTTGTGTGTTGTTAGTTTATATGTTTTGTTTGCATAATCAAGTAAATTAACTTGCAACAATACATAAGATTTGAAATATTTATACAGTAGGATCCAATGGTTTGAAAGATTATGCAAACAAAAAATCATTTTAAAAATATTATGTGCAACAATACATAAGTTTTGAAATATTTACACAGTAGGATCCAATGGTTTGAAAGATTATGCAAAAAATAAATTATTTTAAAAATATTACGTGCAACTATTTAGAGATTCTCTTAAATAAGAAAAATGTATAGTACGTATATACTATATAGACAATGCAATTCGCCTTTTATACAATATATAAAAATACTGGTAATTTAGTGAATTTATGTAGGCGTTTTGTTGTGACAATTAAATAATAAATACTTTATTTGAAAATTTTAAAAATAGAGTATTTGGACAATTTTTTACAAAGAATATTTAGAATTTGAATATATTTTATCTGAATATATTAATCCTCAATTTTTAAAAATAAAAAAAATCACCCAACTTGACTAGCTTAATCTTGCAACTTTTTGAATAGTGCAATGATGTTTTTTGTTCAATTTTATAACACAATGATATACTTTAGATTTAGGTCATAGTTAAGGAATGATTTTAGCTAAAAACTCTTATATAAATAGTATACAAAATTGCATAGACGTTTTTATCAATATCTGTAGCAATTTTATATTAAGAGTGAATATAACAACATCAAACCATTATTATGTAAATACTATTTAATAGGAACTAATTGTATACCACTTCATACTATTATTATGTACTAGTTTAGAGAACGTGTGTTGCACGTTTATCTCATATAATTTTTATCAAATAATTCTAATGATCGACCATTTCAACAACTTTTTGATCTTCTACATTCTTTAACCTCTGCATGAAATCTAACAGAGAAATGTAGAAATGGAGGTAGAATATTGAAGAGGAGTCAATCTTTAGTTTCTTCCAACATTACAAGACATTAGTTAAGATAATAGAAACCTGAATTCACTAACAAAATGTTATATCACCACAATAATAATTTTGATAGTGTTTGCTAAAATTAGAGTCATTAGAACTTGAGTCAAAATAGCCCTGTAAAAAGAGCTCAAATTATATAAACAAAAACCTATTCTACAACTTCATTTAACTAAGAATCATTAAAAGAATGCAAATATTTCGGGACGACATCCACATGTTCTTATAAATGAGTCTTGTGCCTGAAACAAGTCCATCAAGTTATCCTGCTTGCTCGGGGACTAACACCCAAGTAGCTTGTAATGAGACCTGTAATACCAAACATCATGGCCATTGAGATCTGCTTAAGATTATTTTCCATATTCCTTATGTTAGCAAGGGATTACACACTAAATATAATGACAGCCACGAGCAAATCTTGTATCTGATAACATGGCACCAAAGACGCCAAAGATGATGGTTATGAAGCCATATTAATCTACAGGAAGATCTTGTGGACCAACCAGCGAATGCTTGTACGGTTTCGCCGCTATATTCGAGTAAAAAGATTCAATGGATTTGCAAATTCAATTGCTACTTGGGTGACTTGAATAAGGGACCTTAGGTAAGGGAAGATGAAAAGAATCAAATTATTAAAGATTTTTTAGCCAAAAATTTAAGACCCATCGATTTCCAACTTAATTGTTTGACCTTTGGTCTTTATCAGTTTGCTCACAAATAAGAGATGAAGAAGCAATTGAAGAAGTATCATGTATCGAGAAAAGGAAGAGTCTATTGACTTAAATCATAATTATGAGTATTTTTACTGCAATATTATTAATGTAGATAATGGCTTCTTTTACATATATATACATATAGAGAGAGAGATAAGTGTCAAAAACACACATAAACTATCCCTTTTTTTTACTTTCATACCTAAACTATTGAGAGTGTGAATTTTATACCTAAACTATGAGTTTTTAGTTTGAGAAACACACATCAGTGGTATGTGTAATACACTCTCTCTTTTATTTGAAAAAACATTGATACATGACATTTCACATTGATAAAATATTTCATCTTGACAAAAATTAAATAATAAACTATTAATACTAATTAAAGATTAAAGTATTACTATCCATAAAAAAATAACTTTTTCAAAAAATAAAATTTAAATTATTTTTCTTACCCCCATTCCACTACATCCTCCACGTCCCGCCCCCCAGACAATTCTTACGTAAAATATTTTAAAAGAATTCATACTTCACCCTCCCCCTCCCCAAAAAAATCCACCCATTCAACCCCCCCCCCCTCAAAAAATTGATATTATTTTATTTTTTTAAAAAAAATAAAATTTTTACTCCATCCTATTTTACCCTCCACTCCTAATTTTTATTTCTTTTTACATTTTTTTCATTTTATTTTAGATATGTATGTACATATATTTTTAGAAAAATATTTTCATTTAGTGTATCGAATATAAAATAAATAAGTATAAAATTAAAAATGTCTTGCAACGACAAGTAAAAAATATTTTCAATATGTATATATCTAACACAAAATGGAAAAAAATTTGGAAGCGGAGGGTTCAGTGGGATGGGTAGATTTATTTTTCTTAAAATAAAATAATATCCAAATTAGTATTTGAGGGGGGGGGGGGGAGTCGAAGTAAAAAATTATATTATAAAAGAAATTTAGAAAAAAAAATGGTTGGGGGGTGGGGGGCGGTGAGAGGAAGTGATGGATTGGGGTAAAAAAAATATTTTACATTTATTTTATATAGATGCTTCAATTGTGCGTATTATGACATCCACATATCATCCATGACATGAAATCATAACCCTTGAATTCATAATTCATAATTCATAATTCAAATTCAAATTCAAGGTAGTGTTAAGAGTCAAGTCTTGAGAGTTCTTTCGAGTCATTTTGAGAAGTCTTTTACAATCTTTTAAAACTTGTTTCGAGTCATTTTGAGAATCTGAAAAGCTGAAGAATATCAAAAGTGAGGTGCAGGAAAGAGCGGAAGTTGCCCGGAGAAACTTAAAACGCATTTCACGCAATGGCGAGGCTTGGTTAACTAGTGCTGATACCACTACTGAACATGTGAAAGCTTTAAGGCAAGGTACACCTGAGGTTAAAAGGGGTTGCTTTTATGGTTGGTGGCCAAACCTGAAGTCAAATTACTCGATGAGAAGGAGAGCTAAGAAAATTACATTGGAGTTGATTCAACTTCAAAATGAAAGCAACAGGCCTGATATAATCTCCTGTGACCATCCAGTTCAAAGTGAGGCTATACCTAGTAACTATGGTGAGGTGTTTGACTCCAGAAAATTGAAAGAGGAAGAGGCCATGGCGGCTTTGAGAGATGATGGGGTCACTACGATTGAGATATGTAGTTTGGGAGGTATTGGTAAGACAACACTGGCTAACAAAATCAGACAAAAGGTGAAACAAGAAAGGTTGTTCAAAGATGTCGTCATGGTAACTATCAGTCAACAACCAGATTTGAATAAATTCAGGGTGAGATCGCAGAAGGACTCAGGGGAAGGTCTATTAAAAGGGACAAAGTAGTTTGTCAATTAGGTAAAAGTCCTTCAAGTTTTAAAAATTAGGTAAAAGTAACAAAAAAAAAGATTAGTCCAACAACTGTCATAGTTGTCCGGACAACTTCTTTAATCGTCCGACAACTGTCATAGTTATCGGAACAACTTCTTTTAGTTGTTCGACAACTTCAACAGTTGTCCAAGCAACTTTAGAAGTTGTCCAAACAACTTCAGTGGTTATCCAGACAATTACGAAAATATTACTTAGTTTAGTCCTTTTATTAATATTAAAAATAAAAAAGTAAAAAAAAATAAAAAGGCCACACTTGTCCTATTTTTTTAATTAAAAACTTGAAAGGCACTATCAGCTCATTTTTCCATGACTCAGGCTGAAATTAGAGAAGGGGATAATTTTTGGAGTCGTGGAGATCAGCTGCACACAAGATTAATGGATCAGAACAGCCACACCCTTGTAATCTTGGATGATGTTTGAGAGGTTCTCCATGATCTAGAGAAACTTGGAAGTCCCAGGCTTCTCGCTTTTCTCTTTTGCACCCGATCCTTTTTCTTTAAAAGAAGGGATGGTGGGGAACTTATCTTCAAATTTGACAACGAAACACATTGCGGGTGAAAGTGGCTACAATAAGAAAGAACCCATTGAAGAGTACAATCCATTTGCAAATCGTATTGAGTTTCCCTTTGCCGATATAGTTAGATAGAGAAGGTGGCTGCCTGCCTGAGATTTCAGTTTCTATCCTCTGCTGAGTGATGGAAGTTTGAGAACTTGTAATTTTGGTGCACAATAATACACCTCATGATTATTTTTTTACCTTGTCACAACTTCCTTTATATGGTTTGATTTGCTTTGAGTTTTTAAATTGTCTTTTTCTTACTGATGCAAGGAGAGTAAAAGTTGAGTTGAGAGGATGTCATATATATTTCAATGAGTATTTGTCTTTACAGAACCATGGATCATGTTATTCAGTTCTTTTGAAAAGATTGCCTAGATTGGTTGTTACTTGTTTGCTTGGAATCTGAGCACTCTTTTCATTTGTTTAGGATTAAGTTTGGTCATGAAAGAGTTGGTTTTGGTTCTTGTGGAATCAAACTAAATGGAAGATGAATTAACATGAATATTTGGTAGGAAGATAATTAGTACAAAATAAAAGTCAAAGATTGTATCTTGGTAGGTGAAATTTAGGCAAACCATAAAATGTTTTCATATTCTTAACCTTGACAATTTTGACACATAGTGATGTCATGGATGACATCAATAGGATGAATTTATTCCTATAAATAGGTAGCTCTTAATTCATTTTCAAATCATCCTCTCACTTGCCTTCTCACCTTCTAAGGCATTTGTGTTCTCTCTCTTGTAGTATTTCACTTGTATTCTTTGTAGAGTCAAATAAATATTGGTGCAGTTGTTCTTTGGTGGACGTAGGATCATTTTGATCTGAACCACGTTAAATATTGTTGTTCTTACTTGTTCTTTAGTTTCATGTTTCCGCTAATAATTATTATCAGAGCCAAGGTTATGTCTGAGTATACTCTGTGATTGCAGCACAGTCTAAACTTCCACATCAGAAAAGGATTACTTTGGTTTTCTGTAGTTCCAAATACATTGTAGTAGAAAAGGAAGAACAACTAAAAAAATGAGTTCCATGAAGTTTGAAATTGATAGATTTAGTGGGCGCAACAACTTCAATATCTGGAAAATCCAGATGATAGCGTTATTGCGGAGGGAAGGTTCAATCCATGCTATTGACGGAAAGTACCCCGATAAGATATCGGATTTCGACAAGGAAACGATTGAAGGAAATGCATTGAGTGCAATCCAACTGTCCCTTGCACCTAACGTACTTTGTGAAGTGAGTACAAGTACCGAAGAGACGTCCAAAGAGTTATGGGAAAAGCTGGAAGGGATTTACCAGGACCATTCAGTGACAACAAAAATGTTGTTACAACGGCGTCTTCATACATTTAAAATGGATTCAGGTACTTTGTTGCAAGACCATCTAGGTGCGTTCAATAAACTTGTGATGAACTTACAAAATGCTGGAATTAAAAAGAATGAGGAGATGCTTGCATGTTCTTTGCTATTTTCATTGACTTCAAAATATCGTGATATTGAGAATTCAATGATGTATAGCAAACAACCTATTAAACTTGAGCAAGTGCGGCAAGCACTAAACTCTTGTGATGTGCGGATGCATTTTGAAGGATACAAAAGTGACGAAGCTAGTGGACTCTTTGTAAGAGGTCGTACTAGCCAACAGGGAAGGAGCAAATCGAAGGACAGATCAAAGTCTCGTGTGAACAAAAAGAATGCGGAATGTTGGGGCTATCACAAGAAGGGGCACTTTGAACGAGATTGCCCTATGTCGAAGTCCAAAGAAAAGACGAGCACATCCATTGTTGAGCAAGTACATGATAATGATGATGATTATATACTAACAACATCATGCAATAGTGGAGTCTATGACAACAAATGGGTCTTAGACTCTGGTTGTACTCTGCATATGACATTCCGAAAAGATTGGTTCAGCAGCTA
Organism: Solanum lycopersicoides; assembly: GCA_022817965.1. Lineage (NCBI taxonomy): Eukaryota > Viridiplantae > Streptophyta > Magnoliopsida > Solanales > Solanaceae > Solanum > Solanum lycopersicoides. Next base: position 104,476,589 of record CM040618.1, read on the forward strand.
TGAAACAAGCAGAGGAACTGTATTAATGGGCAATAATGTAACTTGTAAAATAGTTGGCATTGGTTCAGTTCATGTTCGCTGCCATGATGGAATCGTGAGGACTATTACAGAAGTCCGTCATGTTCCTGATCTAAAGAAGAATTTGATCTCTCTGGGTACTTTAGATAAACAACGCTATAAGTACATGGGTGAAGGAGGAACTATGAAAGTGACTAAAGGGTCTTTAGTCATGTTGAAAGCCAAGCTGGAGGATGACCTCTACACACTTGCGGGAAGCACCATTATTGGCTCTGTAAATGCATCTACAGTGCAGTTATCTAATGATGACAAGGCAAAATTATGGCACATGAGACTAGGCCATATGAGCGCACGAGGATTGGAGATATTGAGCAACCGAAACCTTTTGAATGGTGAGAAGATCAGCACACGTGAATTTTGTGAGCACTGCGTCTTAGGGAAGCAGAAAAAGGTCAGCTTCAACACTGACAAGCACAAGACGGGAGGGGTGCTAGACTACATCCATTCAGATTTATGGGGTCCCTCTAAGCTTCCATCGAAGGGATAAAAGAGGCATCTTTTCACATTCATTGATGATTTTTCACGAAAGGTTTGGGTGCATTTCCTGAAGACAAAAAGTGATGCTTTTGAAGCATTTAAAGAGTGGAAGATTTTGGTTGAAAATAAAATGGAGAGGAAAATCAAGTATCTTCGCACAGACAATGGCTTGGAGTTTTGCAGTGAAGAGTTCAATGATTTCTGCAAGGTTTATGGATCGCAAGGCATAAGACGGTCAGGCACACACCACAGCAAAATGGAATTGCCGAGAGAATGAACAGAACTCTTCTTGAGAAGGCTCGTTGTATGCTATTACAAGCTAAGATGTCCAAAGTATTTTGGGCTGAAGCAGTTCATACTGCTTCTCATATTGTCAATCGGTCTCCAGCATCAGCGATTGATTTTAAGACTCCGAATGAGATCTGGTCAGGTGAACCCTCTAACTATTTATACTTGCGAATATTTGGGTGTCCAGCTTATTATCATGTTAATGAAGGTAAACTTGAACCAAGGGCTAAAAATGCCATATTCGTAGGGTATGTAGATGGAGTAAAAGGATACAAACTGTGGTGTTTGTCTTTACTCAAATTTGTAGTTAGTAGAGATGTTACCTTTGATGAATCCTCTATACTTGATCCTCGTAAAGTTTCTATGGAGATATCTAGAAACGAGAACAACGAGCAGGTGGAGCTACCAGTGGAGCTTACCAAGGAACGGGATCAAGAGACTCAAATGGATGAGTCAAAAGATGCAGATCTTAAAGAACTTGCTTCCAATGAACCGTAAACAATTGCGAAGGGAAGGGACAAAAGGCAGATATGGAAACCGGAACGTCTTATAGAGCAAGAAAATCTGATTGCACATGCGTTCGTAGCTGCAGAAGAAGAGATTAAGGATCTCGAGCCCTCTTCGTATGTTGAGGCAACTTCTTGCAAAGATGTTGCACAATGGCAGTTAGCCATGATGGAAGAGATGGAGTCTCTTCACAAAAATGATACATGGGTCTTAGTTAAAAGGCCAAAGGGGATGAGGACAGTTGGATGCAAATGGGTTTACAGAAAGAAAGAAGGTATTTCAGAAGTGGAAGATGCTAGGTTCAAGGCGAAATTGGTTGCAAAGGGTTTCAGTCAGAAGGAGGAAATTGACTACAATGAGATCTTTTCTCCAGTCGTGAAACATAGCTCAATTCGCGTGCTACTAGCATTAGTTGCACAATTTGATTTAGAGCTTCAACAGCTTGATGTCAAAATTGCTTTCTTACATGGTGATCTAGAAGAGACAATCTATATGGATCAGTCTGAAGGTTTCCTAGCTGAAGGAAAAGAAGACCATGTATGCCAACTGAAGAAGTCTTTGTATGGTTTGAAGCAATCCCCTAGACAGTGGTACAAGAGGTTTGATGCATTCATGACTACACATGGATTTTCGAGGAGTGCATTTGATAATTGTGTGTATCACAAGAAGATGTCTGGTAACTCTATGATTTATCTATTGTTGTATGTTGATGATATGCTTATTGCTGCTAACAACATCACAGAGATAAATATTTTGAAGAAACTGTTGAGCAAGGAATTTGACATGAAAGATCTAGGAGTTGCAAAGAAAATCCTTGGAATGGAAATTTCAAGAGAAAATGGTGTTGCACATCTTTCTCAGAAGATGGTACATCGGAAAAGTTCTCGAAAGATTCAATATGCATATGAGCAAGCCTGTAAGTACACCGTTAGCTTCTCATTTTAAGCTTTTAGAGTTACAAATGTCTCAATTTATGGATGAGGTGGAGCATATGTCAAAGGTTCCTTATGCGAGTGCAGTTGGTGGCATTATGTATGCTATGGTATGCACACGTCCAGATATTGCCCAATCTGTAAGTGTGGTAAGCAAGTACATGGCAAATCCAGGAAAAAGGCACTGGGAAGCTGTCAAGTGGATATTGAGATATCTCAAAGGAGCTCCTGATGTTGGCCTAACCTTTTGAAAAAGTGAAGGTATTTCAATTCTCGGTTATGTAGATTTTGACTATGTAGGGGATCTTGATCGAAGGAGGTCCACAACTGGATACATCTTTACTCTCGTTGGCAGTGCCGTTAGTTGGAAATCGACTTTACAGTCGTTTGTCGCTTTGTCTACAACAGAGGCAGAATATATGGCAGCAACGGAGGCACTGAAAGAAGCTTTTTGGTTGAAAGGTGTGGTGGCAGAATTGAGTTCGGTTAAGCTTGAATCAATTCTAAAATGTGATAGTCAAAGTGCTATTCATTTGATTAAAAATCAAAGATTTCATGAGCGCACCAAACACATTGATGTCAGATTTTATTTTATTCGAGATGTCGTAGAAAAGGGAGCTATCAAGGTTGAGAAGGTTATCATAGACTATAACGCTGCAGACATGTTGACCAAAATAGTCCCGCTTGCCAAGTTTGCACACTGCAAGGACTTGGCGGGAGTACGTATGCATCAATTGATGCAACTCTAAAAGAACAACTGCTAGGTGGAGCTGGTATGTTCAACAAAGGTTTGATTCTTCTTGTTTCTGACAATGAGATTGCCAGTAAGCTTAGAAGTTTTGGCCGGAGTTGTTTATATGCATGCTTGGAACACAAACCAAGGTGGAGATTGAAAGAGTTGGTTTTGGTTCTTGTAGAATCAAACTAAATGGAAGATGAATTAACATGAATATTTGGTAGGAAGATAATTAGTACAAAATAAAAGTCAAAGATTGTATCTTGGTAGGTAAAATTTAGGCAAACCATAAAATGATTTCATATTCTTAACCTTGACAATTTTGACACATAGTGATGTCATGGATGACATCAATAGGATGAATTTATTCCTATAAATAGGTAGCTCTTAATTCATTTTCAAATCATCCTCTCACTTGTCTTCTCACCTTCTAAGGCATTTGTGTTCTCTCTCTTGTAGTATTTCACTTGTATTCTTTGTAGACTGAAATAAATATTGGTGCAGTTGTTCTTTGGTGGACGTAGGATCATTTTGATCCGAACCACGTTAAATATTGTTGTTCTTCCTTGTTCTTTAGTTTCACGTTTCCGCTAATAGGTCATTGTCCAACTATATATCTCAGGGACGGATTATGTGTTCTGCAAATCATTGAGCAGTGAAAATTCTATACAGAGATGTACTCTTTTGAGAGCATCAACAAGTTGTAGCATTTCACTAGGAAAATGTTACAAGTTTTGTGAGTAGAAAAAGATTTTTGCACCAAATACTCCTGTCCTTTTTTACTTTTTAGTTATATTTAAAATAGACCTTCGCTTTTGTTTGTCGGAATCAAGAGATACTTTATTACTCAGTTTCTAAATTACTCTCCTTAATTATTATCTATAGGTTCTCAAAGTAATTTATACTACTTTTTAGAAGGTGATATAACAAAATTGTTATTCTATCTTGTGGCTGCCCCAAGTTCATGAATTTCTTCAACGATCTAAAATTAATACTACGTCAATAAAGATTATATATATTTAGTATAAAAATTGTTGTGGAGTCCATATTTAGAACAAGTGAAAATGGTACTCTGGAAGTAATGTTTTTAAAAAATACATGAAAGAACGAGGAAATTTATACAGACAAACGGGGCTCTATGATAACCTTGAAGTCCACATACCATGCAGCCAACGTGCTGTTCCGATAAATCCCAGGAGTCTTGGCTCCATTACCGGCACCGGAAAAGGAACGACAGAAGATGGCCGGAATGTCAGGTATTCATCTTTCAATTTCAATACCTGAAAATTGGGATTTTTACTCGTATATATGTTCAAGCTAAAAGTCCCTTAGCGTATTATCTTAGCTTGAAACTAAATCAATTTGTTGAATCTTGCGAAAATGTGATAGTTTAGCTGCTCATAAATATATTATTATTATCAAAATTAACAAATGTTACAAAGAAAGTGATAAATTTGTACTTTTGGCCCCATTTCTATAAGATTATATGTTTCGTATCGTAACATCCCACAAGTTATGCGAAGGATTGGGTAATGCTTTTACTACGAGAGCAACATAAATCTTTGGATAGTGAATGTCAGAAGCGGGGTGCAGCTAGGAGTGGAGGCTGGCTAGAGAAACTTACTAGTCATTTCCATCCACTGTTGAGGCTTGGTTGACTAGTGTTGATACCACTACAGTAAATGTCTCAGGTGTTATGCGGTGAGGTAGAATTGAGGTTTCTTCTATGGTTGGTGTCCAAAGTTGAAGTCACATTAGTTTCTAAGCAGCGAATCTAAGAAAATTGCAGTGGATGTGATTGAACTTTGAAATAAAGGCAACAATTATGCTGTTTTTTCCTATCGTGCAGTTGAAATTGAAGCTATACCTTTGTAACAGCGGTGAGGAGTTCGACTCCAGAATAATGCAAGTATATTTGAATTCCTTTTGTAAAAATGTGTTTGAATATTTCTATGCATTTCGAACTAGGAGAATAATAACCAAGATCATACTTTCCTTCATAATATAAAGTGTACGTTCAAGATACTGAAGGAGGAATTAAAAGGAAGGAAGGATCCAGATTTTTATTTACAAACAACATACTAATATAAGAAATAAGACTACTCTTGCATAGCTAGCCCCAATAGAATATAGGCATCTTCACACACTCTGTGCACATGCTTCTATTTAGAGGTGGCAAATGGGTGGGTTGGACTGAATTTGAGCGGGTCAAAACGGGCTGAGTTGATAAATAACCTGCCCAAAAGTTACTTGAGCTGAGCTAATAAATGGGCGGGTCAATAATCAGCCCAAACGTATGCAGGTTATGATTTCATGGACCAATTTCACCACCTCTCTACGCTTTTTATAACCAAGGTACCAAATGTAATTTGCTAAGTTTCTAAATCTGCCCTCTGCCTTGATCTTTTGGTCATTTTTATGCAGAAGTATAACACAGATATTAAGCAGCAACCATGTAAATTCTTCATTCATTATATTTGACATCTAAACTGTAGATGTATTTTCTCATGTTATCTTGCATTCTATGTCTTTATATATAATGGTGTTTAAATGTATGGGATGTTTCTCAAAAAGAGAAAAGTTAAAACTATAACTATGGCTTTATAATAGTTTTAATCAAACCTTCAATTTATAAAATTTGTCTTCAGCATGTTAAAAATTAAACAACATGCATTAGGAGTATTTCCACAATCAGACACCTCTGATTTAGAAAACAAATTAAAGATTTTAAAAAACCATTTTGGTGCTAAAATCACTCAAGGGTGGATTACTAGAGATAAGTTGATAGCCTCCGATGGAACAAGTGATCACAAAAAGGAGAAGAAATGACTAGAGCCCTTTTTCCGGGTTTGGAAGTGCTGAAGCTTTACGACTGCCAAAGCTGGGGCAGACGTCAAAATCTGCTTATTATGAAAAGTAGTTTTGGTCAGAAGTGTTTCTCCAAAAAGTAATTAGAGAGAGTAGCCTGTTTATCTTCCAATTTCTTTATGGTGTCATTTGGTTGTAGTAGAACTTATTCTAAAAAAAAAAACATCAAGTAGTCATTTGTGTGAAACTGGAAGGGAAATACTTTGTTAAAAGTTGGAGAGAATGTCCGATCTTTGAGTACTTGGCAAGCAAGTGGAAAATTCCGAAAAGCAACAATTACTTTTCCTTTTTTTCTTCTTTATAGTGTCTGCCATTGCAAGAAAGCATATATTTTAGGAAATTCTTAACTTGAGTTTGAGTGAAGGAAGATATCGAATTAGATGTTCACTACTTTAAAATGTTATCTAATCAATACTCTCGCTTTAAAGAAATTATTTTGACCCCACTCTTGTCATTCTCAACACTGAATGCACATGTTATAAATCTCTGTGAATTTGTTGCTTAGAATAAAACAATCAAACTCTCCATTACCTCTCTTAAGCTTTCATTTTCACACAAAATTCTCCAATATTGCTACTCTTTGATTTTTCATACCAAATTCTCCATTTCTGCTCTCTGATATTTCATTTCATACCAAATTCTACATTGTTACTCTATTAGCTTTCATTCCAAATTCTCCAATTCCGCTCTCTCATATTTCATTTTCATACCAAATTCTCCAGTTCCGCTCTCTCATATTTCATTTTCATTCCAAATTCTCCATTTGCCCGCTCTGATATTTCGTTTTCATACCAAATTTTACATTGTTGCTCTTTTAACTTTCATTTCGACACCTTCCAGTAACTAAGAAAACCAGTCAAAAAGAGAGAATTAGAAAACAAAAATAAAAAGAAGAAAGAAAAAGCAGAGTTCAGACTTGATAGTTGAAAAAAGGTTTATTACTAAACTATACTAGCAATGGAATTGTTATCTATTTTTGTGGAAAAAGTCACAGATTGCTTGATGCAGCCAGTTGTGCGAGCAGTGTTGTGAAAAGCGCGCTTCAAGGCGAGGCGCTACCAGTGCACTTCTTTCTCCTGAGGCGATGCAATCTGAAAAAGGCGCTCGCTTCAGATAAAGAAGCGAGAAGCGACAGTATGGAAAAAGCGCGCTTTTTATAAAAAAAGCGACAATTAGTTTTTTTTTAAAAAAAATAGTTTTTTTTTTTTAAATTTCTGAAATAGATACGACTTAATTTTCTTTCACGACTTTACGGCTTTAATCTTCTTTCGCTGCTTCTCTTCTTCACGACCGCGACTGCGTCTCTCTTCACCAGCTTCATCTGATTGGTGAGTTTTTTATCTCTTCGATCTGCTTCTCCTCTTGCTGCTCTCTTTATTTTTCCTTTTCTCCTCTTTGGGTAATGCGAACAGGACTCTTCTCTGCTGTAGTTTTTGATTTTTTGCTTTATATGTTATGACTTATGTGTGTTATTGACTATCTATTTCATTTAATCTAAGACTATATTACCTCTATTCAGTTTTAAATAAATTTTTATTTTTATACTAAATGTCGCTTTTTTTATAAAAAAAAACGCGCTTCGCTTCACGCTTCTCGCTTCTGTGAAGCAAGCCCTTGTCGCTTTTTTCTGCTTCTCGCTTCCCAAAACACTGTGTGCGAGGGATTGGGTATTTGTTTTACTACAAGAGAAACATCAGAGTATGGATAACGAATCCGAGAAGCTGAAGAATATCAGAAGTGAGGTACAGCGACAAGCGAATGATGCCCGGAGAAACTTAAAAGACATTTCACCCAATGGCAAGGCTTGGTTAACTAGTGTTGATACCACTACTGCAGATGTGGCAGCTGTAATGCAACGAGGTAGAACTGAGGTTGAAAGATATGGTTGGTGTCCAAACATGAAGTCACGTTACTCACTGCGCAAGAGAGCTAAGAAAATTACACTGGAGTTGATTGAACTTCAGACTGAAGGCACCAATCTAAATGCTTTCTCCTATGATCTTCCAGTACAAAGTGAGGCTACATATCGTAACACTGTTGAGGAGTTTGACTCCAGAAAATTGAAAGAGGATGAGGTCATGGCAGCTTTGAAAGATGACGGGGTCACTATGATTGGGATATGTGGCATGGGTGGTGTTGGTAAGACAAGACTTGCTGAGAAAATCAGACATAAGGCAAAACAAGAAAGGTTGTTCGATGACATTGTCATGGTAACTGTCAGTCAACAACCAAACTTGAAAGGAATTCAGGGTGAGATCGCAGGAGAACTAGGGCTGAAATTAGAAGGGGAATTTCTGGAGCCGTGGAGATCAGCTGCATACAAGGTTAATGGATCAGAACAGGCGCACCCTTGTCATCTTGGATGATGTTTGGGAGGCTCTTCATGATCTAGAGAAACTTGGAATTCCCAGTGGTAGCAACCACAACCATTGGTGCAAAGTGACATTGACGACACGTATCTGAGATGTTTGTGAAGCAATGGGAGCTCAGAAGATCATGGAAGTTGGAACTTTACCTGAAGAGGAAGCATGGATCCTTTTCAAGGAGAAAGTCGGTAATTTAGCTGACGATCCTTCTCTACTTGAGGTAGTGAAAGATGTTGCCAAAGAATGCAAGGGGTTGCCGCGCTTAAGCATAAAACCAAGCCTTCATTGGAGGATGCCCTTAAACAATTACATGATGCAGAAACAAGAAATATCCCTGGAGTGCACACTAAGGTGAATAAACATCTGAGGCTAAGCTATGATTACTTGGAAAGTGATGAAGCCAGGTACCTCTTTTTGCTTTGTTCTTTGTTCAAGGAAGATAGTAATATTTGGACTGAAGATCTGCTTACATATGGAATGGGGCTTGGCATCTTTTCGGAAATTAAAAATATAGAAGGAGCAAGAAATAGGGTGTGCCATCTGTTAGAAACATTGAAAGATCGTTTCTTGTTATCCGTAGGTTTAAGAGAAATTTTTGTAAAATGCATGACGTGATCCGTGATGTGGCTATAAGTATTGCGTCTGAGGGAGAGCATAACTTTATGGTAAGTCACGATGTTAACTCGGAAGAGTTCCCAAGAAGAAGTTCTTACGAGCATTTCAGTCACATGTCAATTATTGCAAATAAATTTGATGAGCTTCGTAGCCCAATCGTTTGCCCAAAACTGAAGCTCCTAATGTTACAGCTCTATTCTGAAAAGCCATTCAAATTACAGGACAACTTTTTTGATGGCATGTGTAAACTCAATGTATTAAGCATGAGGGGACACAGAGATTACGAGTCCATTCTGTCTTTTCCAGCATCCATTCGGAGGTTGTCAAGTCTTAGGACGTTGTGTCTGAATTATTTAAGGTTGGATGACATATCCATTATTGGCGAACTTGTCAGTTGTCACTTTAGAAATTCTCAGCATAGCAATTCTCAGTTAGAGGAGGTGCCAGTGGAGATAGGAAAATTGACCAATATAATTATGTTAAAGTTTTGGGATGGGTATACAATACGTAAAAGGATTTCAGCAGGGGTGTTATCAGGACTAGTTCGATTGGAGGAACTACTTATGGTGGGAGTAGAAGATTGTAGTTACTCCACCTTGAGGGAACTGGAATCCTTATCAAGATTGACTGCACTGACATTGGGTGACTGTTCTGTTGATGTGATCTACAATAACTTGGGCCTTTCCTCCAAGTTGACACGGTACACTCTTATAGTGGGTAGAGAAGGTTCCATAAAAACTTCTCAGTTCAACAAGAAAATTTCTTTAGAGGTCACCAAGACTGCCCCATTGGGTGATTGGATCTGCTACCTGTTGAAGGAGAGCGAATTTGTAGAGTCAATCGGAAAGGGCTCTAATAATGTGTTGACTGAGTTACAGCTGAATGAATTTCAGAATGTGAAACGTCTCATCCTCTCTAATTGTGATTTAACATATTTATTGAACATCTCACACGAAGTAATCAAGTTCCCCAATTTATATCAGTTGGAGCTTCAATCTCTGGAATGCCTCACTCACTTTTGCAGTGAAAATGTTGAGGGCATTGAGTTCCCTCAGTTATGGAGAATGAGATTCTATGAGTTACCTGAGTTCCAAAATTTGTGGCCTACAGCCAACAAATCCATCACTCACTCAAATCCTCTTTTTCATGAAAAGGTTTGCTTCTTATCATGAAAAAAGAAAAACTTCTTTAAATATGAAAACCAGCTTTATGAATAAAACTTTTACCTTTTACTCAAGCATGAAGATATTTACTCGCACATAGTCTACTCTTTTATCATTATACAAATGACTCGGATATACCCTTTTTATCTAACAAAATTTGATACTTGAACATTTGCAGGTTTCTTGTCCCAACCTGAAAGTGCTTATCATCTGGAAACTTGAAAGCATAAGTGCTCTATGCTCTCACCAACTTCCAACTGACTACTTCAACAAACTTGAAACATTGAATATATATAGTTGTGGAAAACTGAGAAACTTGATGTCTCCATCAGTGGCCAAAGGTCTTTTGAATCTCCAAGTGTTATGGATAGAATACTGTCAATCAATGGAAGAAGTGATCACAGAAGGAGAAGGAATCATCACCTTATTTCCCCTCTTGAAAAACTGGAGCTTCGCGAGCTGCCTAAGTTGGGGCATTTCTTTCTGACAAACAATGCTCTTAAATTTCCATTACTTAGAAATGTGACTATCCAAGGCTGCCCTGAAATGAAGACGTTTGTCCAACAGGGAATAACTGTGAGTACACCTCGTCTTAAAAGGGTGAATCGTGCTAGGGTGAAAGAAGATGATCTGAATAAATGGATACAACAAAGGTTCAATTCTAAGGTTTGTCTTGTTTCATACCTATATATGTAATTGCTACATAATTCTAATTAGGTTCTACTGCTCTCTTTCCGTTTTAGATACTTATTTACGTTCGATAACTTTCTTTTACTTAATAAGCTAGTCATCTCTCTCTTCTTTTGCATTCTCTGTTTCCTACTGGAACAAAAGGCTACTGATGGCAACAAAGCTGAACCTAGTCATGGCAAGAGTTAGGAAAGTAGTAACAACTCAAACGAAATAATGCAAGTAGGACAGCACACAATGGAGAAATCAACGACTGCTAGAAATCCAGGCTTCTCTCTTTTCTCTTTTACACTCTATCCTTTTTCTTTAAAAGAAGGGATGGCGAGGAACTCATCTTCAAATTTGACAACCTATCACATTGCGGGTGAAAGTGGCTGCAATAAGAAAGAACCTATTGAAGAGTACAATCCATTTGCAAATCGAATTGAGTTTCCCTTTTCTGATATAGATAGATAGAGAAGGTGGCTGTCTGCCTGAGATTTCAGTTTCTATCCTCTGCTGAGTGATGGAAGTCTGAGAAGTTGTAATTTTACTCTTCTTTGAGTTTTTAAAGTTGAGATGATAGGATGTCAAGTTTTCTTGGTTGGCAAAATTATTCAGTACTTATGAAAAGATTGGTGACTAGTTTGCTTGGAATTTGATCTCTCTTCATCATTATTGTGCAGTGAAAGTCTATACATAGATGTGCTCTTTGAAGAACATCAACAAGTTAGACAGCTGCTACTCAACCCCAAATTGTATCCCTTCCATTCTATTTCATGCATCAACAAGACAACAAGTAGTATTTTTTTGTTTGGCCTATTTAAGAAAGTGATTTTTTTCTTTTAAATGTTGTGTGGAAGTTGAGATTAAAAATTTATGGAGAAACACATTCTTTAAGGATTAACTAATTTGCCATTTTATGTCCATGTTGCACGCTAACTTAGAGAATGATACAGTAATGAATTTAGCACCATCACCCCTTTCTGGATCCTTAAATACAATTATGTTTTATAAGGTAATGTTTAAGGACTCTTTTTAGAATGACTTAGAGTCCCCATGATTAGACCCATGATTTGCTTATATGGACTTGGGCAGTTCTTGTCATGAGCTAATTTTTTGGGGATGAGTTATGCGCATGTCATATCTTAAAACATATCTTTCACGTGGTTACATGAGACTTGCCTAGTGCAGTGTACGTCTCCTATATGTGAAGGCTATTACAATGGAGGGAAGTTTACCTGTGTGCACCCTAAGGGTAGCGATTGCAAGTTTCATTGTCATAAGAAATCGAGATCCTATTTTATAATAACCATCACATTTAAAATAAAATTCTACCAGGTAACTCTGTTCATCAAAGCTTAAGCAGATTGGAAGAAACAGGAAAGGATATGCTTCGCCAAAAATTAGGGAGAGTGTATGGACAAAGTCTGATTTTGGAGTACTTGGCAAGCAAGATGAAAATTCCCAAAAGAAGCATATACTTTTCCATTTTTTCTTCTTTATAGTGTCTGCCATTGCAAGAAAGCATATATTTTGGAAAAGTTGTAACATGAGTTTGAGTGAAGGAAGATATGGAATCAGATGTTCACTACTTTAATATGTTAGCTAATCAATACTCTCACTTTAAAGATACTATTTTGACAGCTTATAAATCTCTGTGAATTTGTTGTTTCGAATAACACAATCAAACTCTCCATTGCCTCTCTTAAGCATTCATTTTCATACCAAATTCTCCAACATTGCTACTCTTTGATTTTCATACCAAATTCTTCATTTCCACTATCTCATATTTCATTTTCATACCAACTTCTCCATTTTCACACTTTTACTTCCCAGTAGCAGAGTTCAGACTTGATAGTTGAAAAAAGGCTTATTACTAAACTATAGTAGCAATGGAATTCTTATCTATTTTTGTGGAAAAAGTCACAGGTTGCTTGATGCAGCCAGTTGCTTGAGGGATTGGGTATTTATATTATTACAAGAGCAACATCAGACGTATGGAAGAATCTGAGAAGCTGAAGAATATCAAACTTACTAGAAATTTTAGCCAACGGCAAGGATTGGTTAAGTAATGTTGATACCACTACTGCAGATGTGGCATCTGTAATGCAACGAGGTAGAATTGAAGTTGAAAGTGGTTGCTTTTATGGCTGGTGTACCTGAAGTCATGTTACTCGATAAGCAGGAGAGCTGAGAAAATTACACTGGAGTTGATTGAACTTCGAAACAAAAGCAACAAACCTGATGTAATCTCCTTTGATCGTCCAATTCAAAGTGAGGCTATACCTAGTAACAATGGTGAAGTATTTGACTCCAGAAAATCGAAAGAAGAAGAGGTCATGGCATCTTTAAAAGATGATGGGGTCACTATGATTGGGACATGTGGTCTGGGTGGTGTTGGCTATAAACACTGAGTAAGTGCTGAAAGAAGATATTTTATTAATGAACTTAAACGAGTATTAAATAGAATTACAGAGAGAATAAGATGACTCCTAAACAAACACTAATAACGTAAAATAATGACTGTTTCAGTATCCGAATTAAACTAAACTAACACTAACTAACAAGGATGAGTCATTCAGTGCCAATACGCCCCCTCAAGTTAGACAATGGGTCACTAAGCCTAACTTGAATAGCTTTTGTTGGAAAGCAGGTTTAGGCAGTGCCTTGGTGAGAGTGTCATCGATTTGATCGGCACCATGGAGATGAACAACCTGAACCTTCTTTATTTCTACATGGTGGCGAACAAAGTGAAAATCAACTGCAGCATGCTTCTCACGGCTATGAAAGACAGGATTTTTGCTCAAGAATGTGGTTCCAAGATTGTCACAGTAAATGGTAGGCAACTGGTGCACTTGAAAGCAGAGCTCAGTGAGAAGATTGGTCACCCACAAGGTTTCTGAAAGAGCATTAGCCACTGCCCTATACTCAGATTCAGTGGAGGAGCGACGTGTTAGGTTGTGGAGCCTGATTAATATTTGATGTACTGTCATATATATTAATGTTTATGCGGTTCAACCTCCGCGGTGAGGTTGCCGGGGGATGGGGGGTATGGGGGGTATGGTTCAACCCATTGTCTAGGCTGTACTATTTATTCTCCATTTATTCTCTGTAACAAAAATACTCTGATTTATTAATATATATATACCGCACCGCCGTGGAAGTTGACTCACGGGTTGTTACCACGAAAGAAGTTTCTCTCTTTCTCTCTCTAGATCTCTCATCTTTCTTCTCTCAAAATTCTTGTGTTCTTCATCCGAAAAGTGTGTGTGTAGATTCGATCCTAACAACTGGTATCAGAGCAAGGTTGATTCAACACGATCACTGAAGATGGATAGTTCGAAGCTTGGAATCGAGAAGTTTGATGGATACGATTTCAGTTTCTGGAAGATGCAGATCGAAGATTATCTGTACCAGAAAGGTCTTCACGAACCGTTGACCGGGGTGATGCCGGAATCCATGACGGAGGAGAAGTGGAAGCTCAAGGATCGCCAAGCTCTTGGGTTGATCCGGTTGACTTTGTCGAGAAACGTGGCGTTCAACATCGTGAAGGAGAAAACCACGTCCGGTCTGTTGAAGGCACTGTCAAACATGTATGAAAAACCATCGGCGATGAACAAGGTATATTTGATGCGTAGATTGTTCAATTTACAGATGTCTGAGAATGGATCTGTTTCTGATCATATAAATGAGTTTAATATGATTGTGAGTCAACTCAATTCTGTGGATATTAATTTCGAAGATGAAATTAAGGCGTTGATTTTGATGTCATCTCTGCCCGAGTCTTGGGATACTGTTGTTGCTGCGATTAGTAGTTCCCGTGGATCTGAGAAACTGAAGTTTGATGAAATCCGTGATGTTGTTCTTAGCGAAAGTATTCGCAAACGAGAAGTAGGAGATTCATCCGGCAGTGCTCTCAGCGTTGACCGAAGGGGGAGAAGTAAGACGAAAGGCCAAAATCAACATGGTCGATCTAAATCAAAGAATCGAGGAAAATCCCCAAACAGATCTAACGTGACTTGTTGGAACTGTGGAGAAAAAGGGCACTTTCGGACGAACTGTACAAAGCCAAAGAAGAAACAGAATCAGAAATTTGGAGATGACAATGATTCTGTAAATTCAGCAGAGGACATTGGGGATGCTCTAATCCTTAGTGTGAACAGCCCGGTTGAATCGTGGATTTTGGATTCTGGTGCATCCTTTCATTCGTCTCCAAGCAAGGAGTTGTTCCAAAATTTCAAATCTGGAAATTTTGGAAAGGTATATCTTGCTGACAATAAAGCCTTAGAGATTGAAGGAAAGGGGAATGTTTGCATAAAGACCACCTCGGGAAACCAGTGGACATTGGAGGATGTCAGATATATTCCTGGCCTCAAGAAAAATCTGATCTCTGTTGGTCAGTTGGATAGCACGGGATATGCAGCAGAGTTTGGGAAAGGTTCGTGGAAGATTGTGAAAGGTGCTATGGTAGTAGCTCGTGGCACAAAATCTGGAACCTTGTACACCACTGATGGGTGTATTAACATGGCAGCTGTTACTGAAGGTGCTTCCGGTTCATGTCTGTGGCACAATAGACTTGGACACATGAGTGCGAAAGGAATGAAGATGCTGGTTGCAAAAGGAGCATTAGAGGGTCTGAAGTCTGTTGATATGGGTCTTTGCGAGAGCTGTGTTATGGGCAAACAGAAAAGAGTAAGCTTCACAAAGACTCCTAGAGAGCCAAAGAAAGTGCGGTTGGAAATGGTCCATACAGATGTTTGGGGACCATCTCCAGTATCATCACTTGGAGGATCCAGATTCTATGTTACCTTCATTGATGACTACAGCAGGAAGGTATGGGTTTACTTCTTGAAGCATAAGTCAGATGTGTTTGCAACCTTCAAGAAGTGGAAAGCTGAAGTTGAGAATCAGACCGGTTTGAAAGTCAAATGCCTAAGGTCTGATAATGGAGGAGAGTATGACAAATCAGAGTTCAAGGCATTCTGTGCAGCTGAGGGAATCAGATTGATGAGAACAGTTCCTGGTAAGGCAAGGCAGAATGGAATTGCTGAGAGGATGAACAGAACATTGAATGAGCGTGCAGGAGTATGAGGATACACTGTGGGCTGCCCAAAACATTTTGGGCGGATGCTGTGAGCACAGCTGCATACTTGATCAACAGGGGACCATCAGTTCCTTTAGGATTCAAGATTCCAGAGGAGGTGTGGACAGGAAAAGAACTCAAGTACTCACACTTGAGGACTTTTGGTTGCACTGCTTATGTTCATGTTGATCCAGAAAAGAGAGACAAGCTTGATGCCAAGGCTGTGAAGTGTTACTTTATAGGCTATGGTTCTGATTTGTTTGGTTACAGGTTTTGGGATGACAAGAACAGAAAGATCCTGAGACATTGTGACGTGACGTTTGATGAGTCTGTCCTGTACAAGGACAGAGAGCAGAAGGTTCTTGAGATTACAAAGCAAGTGGGAGTTGAGGTTGAGTTGGAGAAGAGTAACCCCAGAGATGTCGAAGCAGATACTCAACCAACTCTTACTGAAGAATCTGAAGTGGAGCATGCTACACCTGAGCAGGTGTTAAGGAGATCATCCAGAACCATCAGGGCACCAGATAGGTATTCACCTTCATTACATTATCTATTGCTGACTGATGAGGGGGAACCAGAGTCTTTTGATGAGGCCCTACAGGTGGAGGATTCGATCAAGTGGGAGCAAGCCATGGATGATGAGATGAGGTCACTTGAGGAGAACGACACATGGGTGTTGACTGAGTTACCTGCAGGGAAGAGAGCTTTGCTGAACAAGTGGGTGTTCAGAATCAAGACTGAACCAGATGGCAAAAGAAGGTTCAAGGCTCGTTTAGTGGTTAAAGGATATTCACAAAGGAAAGGTATTGATTATGCTGAAATATTCTCTCCTGTTGTGAAGTTAACCTCTATTCGAATTCTGTTGAGTATTGTTGCATCAGAGAATTTGCATCTAGAGCAAATGGATGTAAAAATAGCGTTTTTACATGGAGATCTGGACAAAGAGATCTACATGCAGCAACCGGAAGGATTTGTGGTTCCAGGCAAGGAACACATGGTGTGCAAGCTCACCAGGAGCTTGTATGGACTAAAGCAAGCACCAAGGCAGTGGTACAAGAAGTTTGACTCCTTCATGACCAAGAGTGGATTCTGCAAAGCTGAAAAGGATCCGTGTTGTTACTTCAAGAAATACACTGATTCATATGTCTTTCTACTCTTGTATGTGGATGATATGTTGATTGCAGGATCTAGTATGAGGGAGATTAACAATCTGAAGACAAGGTTGTCTGCAGCGTTTGAGATGAAAGATTTGGGTCCAGCGAAGCAGATTCTGGGGATGAGGATTTCTCGGGATAGATCTGCTTGCACTTTAAATCTATCTCAGGAGTTGTACATTGAGAAGGTGTTGAGCAGATTCAGGGTTAATGATGCTAAACCCAGAACTACTCCATTGGCAAATCACTCTAAATTGTCAAAGGAGCAGTCACCCAAGACAGCCGAGGAGCGTGAGCATATGGCACTTGTTCCATATGCTTCAGCAGTTGGGAGTTTGATGTATGCTATGGTCTGCACAAGACCGGACATAGCACATGCAGTGGGAGTTGTTAGCAGGTACATGGCAAACCCGGGGAAAGAGCATTGGGAAGCCGTGAAGTGGCTTCTGAGATATATGAGAGGTACATCCAGTACTTCACTCTGTTTTGGCAAAGGCAAGGTGACTCTACAGGGTTTTGTGGATGCTGATCTTGGTGGAGATGTTGACTCGAGCAAGAGTACATCCGGGTACATTTACACCATAGGTGGAACAGCAGTGAGCTGGATGTCCAGACTTCAAAAGTGTGTTTCTCTTTCATCTACTGAAGCTGAGTATGTGGCAATAGCTGAAGCTGGGAAAGAGATGATATGGCTGGTAGATTATCTGGAGGAATTGGGCAAGAAGCAGAGCGAGAAGATTCTTTACTCAGATAGCCAGAGTGCCATACAGTTGGTGAAAAATCCAGTCTATCATTCGAAGACAAAGCACATCAGAAGGCGATACCATTTCACTCGCAGAGCAGTAGAGGATGGTGATATGTGTTTGGAGAAGATAGAGGGTGCAAAGAACCCGGCAGACATGTTGACGAAATGTGTTGATGTTGGGAAACTGGGTTATGCAAAACCTCGGTTGGTCTTCTGTAGTTGTTGCTACAGATGTTGCGGTGCGGTAAAGATGTTGATGATGGAGAGATATTTTTTTTGAGAATGTAATTTTTTTTTTTTTTGGATGACTGAATCAGTCTCCAAGTGGGAGAATTGTTAGGCTGTACTATTCAGTCTCCATTTATTCTCTGTAACAAAAATACTCTGATTTATTAATATATATATACCGCACCGCCGTGGAAGTTGACTCACGGGTTGTTACCACGAAAGAAGTTTCTCTCTTTCTCTCTCTTTTTCTCTCATCTTTCTTCTCTCAAAATTCCTGTGTTCTTCATCCGAAAAGTGTGTGTGTAGATTCGATCCTAACACGACGGACAATATTTTGCTTCTTCGAGGACCAACTGATCGGATTGGTACCAAGGAACAGGATGTACCCAAATGTGGAAACTCTGTCAGAGATATCCCCAGCCGAATTTGCATCAGAGTATACATGCAGATTGAAGTCCTCAATGGAGGTTACACGGAGGCCCAGCTGGATAGTTCCACGCAAGTAACGAAGAACACCCTTCACAACTTTCCAATGAAGTTCTGATGGTGCTTTCATAAATTGGGATAACTTATTCACCGCATAGGCGATGTCTGGTCTAGTGAAAGACAAGTATTGAAGCCTGCCTAAGACCCTATGATGCGTGTTGCATCAGTCAGGTGAGTACCATCAGACAATGTGAGTAGCTCAGATGCACTCATTGGTGTGTGGACACTTTTGCAATCGGTCATTAGCTCATCATTCAAAATCTCGTTCACATAATTCGATTAGGTGAGAATTAAACTGTCAGAGTTGCGTATAACTTCAACACCCAGAAAGTAGTGAAGATTTCCCAAATCCTTAATTGAGAATTGAGAAGCAAGTGAAGCAATAACCTGATCGATACTGAAAGTGTTGCTCCCAGTGACAATAATATCATCGACATAGAAAAGGACGCACATTGTGTCACCTAGACCTTGTCTGACGAGTAGCAAAACATCTGATTTCGTCTTAACAAAGCCTATGGATGAAAGGTAACCCGTGAGGGCATTGTACCACGCCCGAGGGGCTTGTTTCAATCCATAGACTGTCTTGCGCAATCGACATATGTGAGTTGGTTTTTCATCATTAAGGAACCCTGGAAGTTGTGCCATGTAGACCTCCTCTTCCAGGTTCCCCTGGAGGAACGCATTGTTAACATCAAGCTGATGTAGATGCCAATTATGGCGAAGTTCCACAAAGAGGATAATCCGGACTGTGGTAGGCTTGACAACCGGGCTTAAGGTTGCATGGAAGTCAATGCCCGGCCTCTGAGTGAAGCCTTTTGCAACTAGCCGTGCTTTGTATCTATCAATAGACCCATCTGCTTTCCTTTTTATCCTGAAAAGCCACTTGCAAGAGACAATATTTTTGGTTGGGTCAGGAGGAACAAGTTCCCATGTCTGGTTTTTTATTAAAGCATCAAATTCATGTTTCATTGCATCTCGCCACTAGGGATGTTTTTGAGCTTGTTTGACAGTAATTGGTGTGATGATGGGGTTCGGTTTGGCCAGGTAATCAAAAATTTGTTTGGGTTTAGTGATGTCGTTTTGGGATCGCGTGACAGCACGGGTAGGGGGAGACGGACAATGAGGCAGTGAAGGAGCAATATCTGACTCAGAGATAGGGCAGGCTGGTCGAGGGGCCGTGGGTGTTGGTGGAATGGTATTTCTGCATTGAAAAAGAAGGAGGGGACGTAGGCTGTTATGTGTGTTCAGAGGTATGTGGGTTGGTGAACGTGGAGGGAGGTATGATGGTGTAGTGCGTTGTGCAGTACAGGGAGAAGACAGTTCCTGGAGAGTGGGAATTATAGAAGTTGAGGGAGATAGAAATTTACCTAGAGACGATGACATTGCAGGAGGTGAAGTTGCTTCCGTCGGTGATTCACTTTCGGAGTAGGATTGAGATCTTGAGTTGGCCTGTAACTCTATTGGGGAAGAAAAAGGCATTGATCGGTAGTCTACAGGTGTGTGCGGGTCTATGTTTAAGGGATGGGGCAAACCAGTAACGACAGGAAATGTGGGTGTGGGGTCTGAAGGATTTAAATTGTGGTATTTTCCCATTCTAGATGAGATGATTTTACGGCAATATTAAAGAATAGAGTTTTAAAAAGAAAAACACTCTCAATAAATCGCACATCTCGGGACAAATAGACCTTACCAACAATTGGGTCAAAGCATTGGTGACAATGATGAGAAAGGGAAAATCCAAGATAGACACACGGGCTGGATTTCAGTTCAAGTTTATTTTTAGAGTATGGTTTGAGCCATGGATAGCATAAACAACCAAAAATCCGCAAGGAGTTATAATCAGGTGATTTTCCAAGTAATAGTTGGAATGGAGAATGATTATCCATGTGAGAGGTGGGTAGACGGTTGATAAGGTAGACAATATGATGACAAGCGAAAGACCAAAATTGGGGTGGAAGGGATGCATCATGTAAGAGTGTTCTTGTAGTTTCGACAATATGGTGATGTCTGTTGGGTTTTAAAAGGTGTGAATGTAAAATGAAGAGTTGCGACTTTTATGAAGAGTTGTGACTTTTATGAAAAGTTATGACTTTTATGAAAAGTTGTGAATTTTATGAAAGGTGACGACCTTTCCGAAAGATTGTGACTTTTCCAAAGGTTTGTGACCTTTTCGGTAAGGCACAATAAGAACCTTTTCGCACTACCCTTTGTTTTCTATAAATTGAGAGATTTTCTCTCATTTTAATAATAGAATTTCTGGACTTCTTCTACTACTTCTAAATCTAGTATTCTAAGTGTACTTTATTGCCGTTGAGTGGCTTGCTAACACCAGCGTTTTGGGTATCAATACACTGGTGATTGAGATCATTCTACCGTGGGAGGGCATATTCCAAATCAAACCTCGGATACTAGAGGGGAATAATTTCCTTAAGGGGACACTGTGCATTCAGTGTGCTTGATCTTCTTTCTGTTTTTCCAGATACTGGTATGTGTTACAAATTTTAGATTTGTGAATTAACTTCATTTCTTCTATTCTTCTGTTCTTCACTGGTTCATTAAACTTTGGTAACTTCGTATTTCTGCAAAGTTTGTTGGAATCAGTAAGATTCTTTAAACACATATTAACAACAATTCTTCTTTAAGAAAAATATTTCATATATTTTTTCCTAATTAGTTTCTCATTCTAGTTCTCTACTAGTTTTAATTTTCTAGTTGTGAAAATGTTTTTAAACTTTGTTGTCTTACCAAGTTCTTCAAAGTTTTGTTCTAAGTATATTAGTAATACAAGATGAACAACAATCTTAAGGAAATTAATATACTGTTAGTATTATTTGTATTCTACTCATTGAGAGAATCTGATCATGGAAGTAGAAGATAAAAGCATTAATTCTCCATAATTCATTGCTTTGTTTAGCAAGGTCGAAGTGAGAATGTAACAAAAATATTTTGTGGTATTCCGATTAAAGATTACCAGGTAACCTTCTTATTATAATGTCTAAGGAGGAAAATAGTTTCTAAGAGTTATCATCTTTGATTATTTTTTTATAATGTTTATCTTTGGAAAAAGATCTTCAAACCATATGTTGTGGAATAAATTTTACTTGGCAATTATTGTTGCCTTTAAAATTCTGTAGTTTGCAAAAATGAGAGATGCATATTTTTGTTTGATAAAATAGTATGTCAAAATGTTATAGGTGGAAGACTATTTGATAAGAAAAATATTTCTAGTTATTCTGTTTGGAGAAAGAAAAAAAAAACTTTTGTAGTTTTGTACTCCATGTGAAATGTTAGTGTGTCTGATTTTTGTAGACTAAAAACTTTTGTGGTTTTCTACTCTGGATAAATTGGACTATGCAATTGGTTTGAAGAATATGAAAACTTCACATAATAAGTCAGTGTGTACTTTTGATTTTCTATAAAATTCAATGTAATATAGAAATAAATTGTATAATTTTTTTGTCCTTATTGTTAGTATTTAAAATACTAAGTGGTATGTCTATTTATGATAGAGGAAAATACCAGTGACTTAGTTTGTGATTTTGTCTCTATGGAATGGACTTTGACATTGTGTAAACATTATCAAAGACAATTGCAGCACTATAATTCTTTTGTAGAATAATGTTTCCAAAAGAAGTTTCATACTAAAATATGTGAAAAAACTATTTTCAAATACTTGAAAAATATTTTTGAGATCACATTTAAAATGTGGGGGTTCTTTGCTTATGATTAGACTTGGTGTCTAATTTAACTTTGGAGCAATTCAATCATACTTTTGTATTATGTTAGAACCACAAAATTCTTGAAGTATATTTGGTATTGTGGTTGTTGAGTTTCTCTATTACTAGTATACGGTATGACTAGTATAAAACTACCAAATTATATGTATACTTGTTAAAAATGATTGTGTTCTTTTATGAAAAAAAATGTCACTTGAAGTGATGTGATTTTTCATGAAAAGTATTTGCATAGACATGAATATAGGTGAATAGTCATTTGTTATGTTTTTGTAAAAGTAACATTTGGACTATATTGTCTTTATTGAACCCGACTTTGTTCATGGGTAGTTCTATAACAATCAAATTGAAAGTTATGGAAAGGTCCTTCTAAAAAGGACATTTGACAAGGTGATGACTCTAAACAATGTTTGTATCACACAAAATTGTAAGAAATAGGAATGAAATATTAGTGAGGAAAAAGCTACCTCGCGAAGAGCTTTTCGAACTCAATGTTTTTATTTGTTCTTACTTGCTTGAGTCAATGTTTGTGACATGAACACTTGGGTCATGTCAATTACAAAACCTTGAGTGCAATAAATAAAAATGTCAAGTTTTTGTGAAATCTAAGTATGTTGAGCATTCTTATAAATCTGTTGAAAGGAATTCTAATCCCTTAGAATTGATTTACACTGACATTTGTGATATGAAGCTAACACCATCTCATGGTGGGAAAAAGTATCACATTACTTTTATTGTCAATTGCATTAGAAATGACTATGTCTATTTGCTGAATGGTAAGGATAAAGCAACAGAAATGTCTAGACAATGTAATATCGAAGTTGAAAATCAGTGTGGAAAAAGATAAGAAGTAATAAGAATGGAGAGTATAAATCTCTTTATGCAGAAATATGTTTTAAAAGTGGAATTATCCATCAAACTACTGCCATATTCACCTCAATCTAACGAAAAAATGAACGTTAAAAGAAATGATGGATGCATTATTTATAAGTTTGGGTTTACCACAAAACTTGTATGGAGGAACTATCCTTAATGAAAAAGGGAACAACAAAAAGTTTTGTCTTTTTAGAAAGAAAGCGATTTTGTTTGTTCAGGATACAATCTTTTCCATATGAGAAATGGAAAGGAAGGAAATCCAACTTGAAATATTTCAAAGTGTGGGTGGTGTCTAGCCAATGTCCAAGTTCCTATTCCTAAAAGAATTAAAATAGGACCTATGGTTGTGGACTGTAAAATTAGACTTGAGTAGTCTAGAGAAGGGTCTAAAAGGCCTAGGAAAGGAAAAATGATAATGTACTTAATAAAGAGTTTCAGAGGCGTAGTAAATGTCAAAGGACATTTACTTCCTTCGAATATGATTTTGTAACATTTCTTGTGTCTTCTGTAGACTCATCCTTTGGAAAGATGGTGTCAATAGTGAGATTGATGCAATCTTGAGCAACCATATTTGAAGTTACTTGATCTTCTTCCAGAAATCAAACCTTTGGGTTCAAAGTGAATCTTTAGAAGGAAAATAACAGTTGATGGAACTGTTGAAAACTATAAAGCAAGACTTTTTGTCAAAGGATTTAGACAAAAACAAGGTTTTGATCTTGTTGATATATATACTCATTAGTAACTAGAATTACATCCATTCGGTTGCTAAAATTATTAGTTGTGGTATATGACCTCCAAATTCATCAAATGAATGTGAAAAGAACTTTCTGAAATGTAGAATTGGAGAAAGAAATTTACATGGAACAATCCGAGGGTTTTGTGGTTCTCGGTAAATAAAAGAAAGTGTGTGAACTTGTTAACTCACATTATGGACTAAAACAAGCACCCAAACAATGACATAGAAAGTTTGACCAAACCATGTTGGCAAATGAATTTAAGAATGATGGAAGTGATAAATGTGTTCACATTAAAATCATAAGGTCATTGTTTGTTTGTATATTGGTGATATGTAGATCATCAATAGAGACACTAATGACATAAATGCTACTAAATGTATGCTAGAAAGCAAATTTAGAATGGAAATATTAGAGCTGATGCGATCTTAGATATAAGAATCCTTAGAATTCCATAATGTTTAGCATTTTCACGGTCTCATTGCATTGAAAAGATATTTGACTAGTTCAAATATTTGGATGTCAATATTTTCAAATCTCCAATAAATGTGAGTTTTGCATTTCAAAAGAGTAAAAGCAAAAGTGACTCACAATTGAATTGTGCTAGAGTAAGTATGATGTATATCATGAAGTGTGGGCGATCAGGTATAACATTTGCTACTAATAAACTGAGTCGGTTCACAAGTGATCCCAATCAAACTCATTAGATGGCAATAAATAGAGTTTTGGAGTATTTAAAAAATACTTTAAATTATGTCTTGCATTATAACAATATCCAACAGTATTGAAAGGATACAGTGATGTAAATTTGATCACCGGACAAATGAAGTAAAATTCACGAGTGGATATATATTTACTCTTGGTAGAGGAGCAGTCTCTTGGAAATATTTCAAAAGAGACATGTATCGCTAGCTCTATAATGATCTCTGAGCTAGGTGCTCAAGATAAGGTCGGTGAATAAGTTGAAAGACTCCGGAATTTCTTGATAGATATTCTTTTTAGGCCCAAACCATTGGCATTAGTATGCATACACTTTGATAGTCAAGATGCAATAGGTAGGGCATGGAGCATGATGTATAACGGAAAGTCTCGTCATATAGGACATAAGCATGATACCGTTAGAAAACTACTCTCCAGTGGAATTATCAGAATAGACTATGTAAAGTCAAAGGATAATATGTCGGATCCACTTATAAAAAAGGCCTAACTAGAGAGAAAATTTAAAGATCATCTAAGAGAATGGATTTACGGCTTAGGACAAGTCATCATGGCGGTAACTCTATCTAGCAGACTGGAGATCCCAAGAGCTAGATTCAAGGAAAAAAACAAAGTTGTGACTGACGGTTCGGCATTGTCAACAAACTCAATCCATTCTCATGATGAAGACAATGCTCAGGGACAAGGATACAACATTAAGGCTTGTTAATGAGTTAATAAAGCTTAATGGTTTTAATGATTTGCTAAGTTTGGCAGAGTTGACCAAATAGTGTATCTACGCGATAACACGGTTAGGAATCACTATGTGAGTGTGAAGTGTAAGCCGCTTAAAGAAGATAATTGTCAATAGCCCATATCTCTATACACTCATGAAAC
>CM040618.1:104502923-104518299 GCA_022817965.1 Solanum lycopersicoides
TCCTGGTGATTTTGGAACCTTGAGTATGGGTAATGAGACTGTTTCTAGGGTGGTTGGTATTGGTACAATTTGTTTAGAAACTAGTGTTGGAACTAAACTAGTTTTGAACAATGTGAAACATGCTCCTGATGTTCGTCTGCACCTAATTTCTGTTGGTGTTTTAGATGATGAAGGATATGTTAGTACCAACGGTGATGGAAAATGGAAGCTCATCAAGGGTTCCTTGGTTGTGGCTCGTGGTAACAAACGTCGTGGTCTATACTGGACTACGACCTCTGTTTGTGTTGATATGGTGAATGCAGTTGAGAGCGATAGCTCTTCAACATTATGGCACAAGAGGCTTAGCCACATCAGCGAGAAAGGACTTAATGTTCTAGCCAAAAAGAAATTTTTGTCAAATTTCAAAAGTGCTAAATTAGAAAACTGTGAGCACTGTTTGGCTGGTAAACAAAATAGAGTTTCCTTTAAGTCCTACCCTCCTTCGAGAAAGACAGAGTTGCTTGAGTTGGTGCACTCTGATTTATGTGGTCCAATGAAGACAAAGACATTAGGTGGTGCACTCTACTTTGTCACTTTCATTGATGATTGCTCGAGAAAACTTTGGGTCTATGTCTTGAAGACTAAAGACCAAGTGTTAGGTGTCTTCAAGCAGTTTCAGGCTTCAGTTGAAAGAGAAACTGGAAAGAAACTGAAATGCATTCGTACTGATAATGGTGGTGAATATTGTGGACCATTTGACGAATACTGCAAGCATCAAGGTATTAGACACCAGAAGACTCCTCCCAAGACTCCTCAGCTTAATGGTTTGGCTGAGAGGATGAACAGGACCTTGATGGAAAGAGTTAGATGTTTGCTTTCTGAAGCAAAGTTGCCGAACTCATTTTGGGGTGAGGCTTTATTGACCGCTGCACATGTTATTAATCTATCTCCTGCTGTTGCTTTGCAAAGTGATGTACCAAATAGTGTTTGGTATGGAAAGGATGTTTCCTATGACCATTGAGAGTATTTGGTTGCAAAGCTTTTGTACATGTGCCGAAAGATGAGAGGTCAAAGTTAGATGCCAAGACAAGGCAATGCATCTTCATTGGATATGGCCTAGATGAATTTGGTTACAGGCTATATGATCCAATTGAAAAGAAACTTGTGAGAAGCCGTGATATTATTTTCATGGAGAATCAAACAATTGAAGATATTACAAAGCGGAGAAGGTAGAATCTTCAAGTTTTGATGGTATAATTCATCATGATGACGTTCCTCACACAAGTGTGCATGATGTTGTTGGGCTTGATAATCATGGTGACGCCCAGAATCATGTATCAAATCAACATGTTGATGTTGATAATAACAATGATATTGTTATTGATGATCCTGTTGCTCATGAAGTTGTGGACGAATCAAATATTCCGCTTCGGAGGTCCACAAGACAGCGGTTTCCTTCCTCCCGTTATTCATCCAATGAGTATGTGTTACTCACTGACGGGGGAGAACCTGAATGTTATGAGGAGGCCATGGAAGATGAGCACAAGGATCAATGGATTGAAGCCATGCAAGATGAGATGAAGTCTTTGCATGAGAACCACACTTATGAGTTGGTAAAATTGCCCAAGGGCATGAGAGCTTTGAAGAACAAGTGGGTGTTCAAAGTTAAAGTTGAAGAACACAACTTGAAGCCCAGGTACAAAGCTAGATTGGTTGTTAAGGGATTTGGTCAAAGGAAGGGTATTGACTTTGACGAAATATTTTCTCCTGTTGTGAAAATGTCCTCGCACAGTTCTAGGTTTGGCTGCTAGTCTTAATTTAGAGATTGAGCAGATGGATGTGAAGACGGCTTTCCTTCACGGTGACCTAGAAGAAGAGATTTATATGGAACAACCTGAGGGCTTCAAAGTAGAAGGTAAAGAAAATTTTGTGTGCAAACTCAAAAAGAGTCTTTATGGCCTAAAACAAGCTCCTAGACAGTGGTACAAGAAGTTTGAATCTGTTATGGGGAGCAAGGCTATAAGAAGACTTCTTCAGATCATTGCGTATTTGTACAAAAATTTTCTGACAATGATTTTATCATCCTCCTGTTGTATGTGGATGATATGTTGATTGTGGGCAAGAATACTTCCAAGATTGACGAGCTGAAGAAAGAGTTGTGTAAGTCTTTTTCTATGAAAGACTTGGGTCATGCCAAGCAAATTTTGGGCATGAGAATTACTCGTCTTAGAGATAAAAGAAAGATTTATTTGTCCCAGAAGAAGTACATTGAACGTGTACTGGAGCGCTTCAATATGAAGAATGCTAAGCCTGTTAGTACACCTCTTGCTGGTCATATGAAGTTGAGCAAGAAGATGTGTCCTACAGCTAGGGAGGAAAAAGAGAACATGGCCAAAGTTCCATATTCCTCCGTCGTCGGAAGTCTAATGTATGCAATGGTGTGCACTAGACCTGATATTGCTCACGCAGTTGGTGTTGTGAGCAGATTTCTCGAAAATCCGGGAAAAGAGCATTGGGAAGCTGTGAAGTGGATACTCAGGTATCTTAGAGGAAGCTCAGATGAATGTTTGTGTTTTGGAGCATCAAATCCAATCTTGAAAGGCTATACAGATTCTGATATGGCAGGTGACCTTGATAACAGAAAATCCACTACTGGATATTTGTTTACTTTTTCAGGGGGAGCTATATCATGGCAGTCAAAGTTGCAGAAGTGTGTTGCACTCTCTACAACTGAAGCTGAGTATATTGCGGCTACTGAAGCCGGCAAGGAGATGATATGGCTAAAGCGATTTCTTCAAGAGCTTGGTTTGAATCAATGGAGTATATTGTCTATTGTGACAGCCAAAGTGCAATAGACTTGAGCAAGAACTCCATGTACCATGCAAGAACAAAACACATCGACGTCAGATATCATTGGATTCGCGAGGAAGTGGAGAGTGAATCATTTCACATCAAAAAGATCCACACAAGTGAAAATCCTGCAGATATGCTGACCAAGACGATATCGAAAGACAAGTTCGATTTATGCAAAGAACTTGTGGGTATGAGCTCTCTCTAAAGAAGATGAAGATACCTTCTTCCAGTAAATGGGACTGGAGGGGGAGATTTGTTGAATCCATCCCATTTTTTTGTCAACTTTAGCTATTCAATTGGTACAAGTAATTGTTAAAAAGGAATAGTGACAAGAGTTGAAAATTAAGACTTGGTAGTTGGCAAATTGGTAAGATTTGCAACTCATTTTTGACTTTGCTATTTTACCTATGTCATTAGTGACATAGGCATGGTTTTATCCTTCTATAAATAGAGCATTCTTGCTCATTTGTAGAACACACCAAGTTAGAGAGAAAAACCATTTTGAGAGCAAAGTGAGGTATTCCATAGACTATACAAAAGAATAGTCTGTGAAGAAAAATAGAGTGTGAGCGATATTTTAGTAAGACGGAAACCAAAAGAGTGTTGTTTCTTTTGAGTGTGTAGTAGTCACTTTGAGTATTGTATTCGTGACTACACAGTGTAAAAATTCCTTACTATAGTGATATCAGTTGCTCCTCTTGGCCGTGGTTTTTTCCCTTATTCAGAAGGGTTTCCACGTAAAATTCTTGGTGTCGTTATTTTCCCATTTTATTTCCATTACTTTTACCATATATATTTTTGTGCTTGTCCGCGTTTTCCCAACACAGAATACCCTGGCGCACATAGTGGCCCGGGGCGCCATCCCCTGAACTACAAGAACTTGTTCCTGGTGCACTGGTGGGGCGGCGCACCAGCCACTGCCCAGAAACTCCTCGACGAATTTCTTGCTCATGTTCTGACCCCAATTCGCCTAGAAACGAATGGTTTCTTATCAACTTACTTAGATTCGAATACCCAACATAAGTACACGATAATCTACTCAAACCCTCAAATCACTAAGATTCACCTCACGAATTCATCAAAACTCCAACAATTAAGATTTAGAATGAAACTTCAAGAAAACTCATCAAGAATTCAAATACTCAAGAACGGAATTTGCTTTAAAATAACATGATTTGCATGTGGGTGAACGAACCCAACACTATGAGAACTCACATCCCTTACTTTGGCGAAATCCCTCGACAAATCTCCCAAATCTTGATGAACGCCTTGAACCTTTTCTCTTTTCGCCACTTCTTGAACTCCTCTCAAAATCCTAAGCGTATTTAGGATTATGAAAACTGACCCAAATCAGATTTGACCCCAAAAATATTACTAAATTTGTTTAAAGTTGATGGGGTTAAGGAAAAGACCAAAGTACCTCTCACTAATCTGGGTAATTTTCTTGGCTGATTTCAAATGGGCATATCTCCCTCATCTAAATTTGAAATTCAGCAAATTCAGTGGCGTTGGAAATAAGATTCCAAGACCTTTCATTTGATATCTTACGGGGCATCTAACTCATTCTGTAATGAAAGTTATGGTCATTTGAAGTGGATCCAAAACTCATAACTTAAGCATAACTTGGCTCTTTCCAAATTGGTTCTTGGTAAAATCAGTTCTTTTTAAGACAGGATATTAGACCCCCCCCCCCCTCTTTTTTTTGTTCGTTCACTTTATATTAATTAACGTAAAAGGGTTAAATTGCCCCTAAACTATGCGAAATAGACCACTTATACTCTCCATTACATATTGGGATAAAAAAATACCCCCGTTGTTCTCCCATGATACCACAAATACCCTCAAGAGTTAACACCCAAATTTTTAGTGACGTGGCAAGCCACATGGGACTCATCCCTCCACCTAATATTTACCAACTAAGATTCACTACAAAAGAACTTGACCTTTAGTGGCTACAAAGTCACAACTAGTGTCGCCGCTAAAGGTCTAGCTCTATTGTAGTGAATCCTAGTTAGCAACGCTTAGGTGGAAGGATTAGTCCCACATGGCTTGCAAGTCAATAAAAATTAGGGGTGTTAACTCTTGAGGGTATTTGTGATCTCCTATGATAACAATAAGGGTATTTTTGATCCCAAAATGTAACGAAGGATATAAATGATCTATTGCACATAGTTTAGGGGCAATTTTGATTCTTTTTCGTATATAATATATATATTAGATAAGTTTCAAAAACACACCTAAACTATATCATTTTTTTGAGTTTCATACCTAAACTACTGAAAGTGTGAACTTAATATTTGACCTATCACTTTTTAGTTTGAGAACATCTCTCTCTTTTATATCACTCTCATCATGGTGTCTGTAATACACTCTCTTTTATTTTTAAAAATTGTCACATCACACTCCACATGGACAAAACATTCAATCTTGACAAAATAGTATTAGTTTTTCCTTAAAATTAAACATTAAAATATTTATCATCCAAAAAATTATATTTTTTTATAAAATAAATGTAAAATATTTTTCTTACCCTAATCCATCACTTCCTCTCACCTCCCCCCACCCCTAACCATTTTTTAAAGTTTTTTTTTCTAAATTTCTTTTATAATATAATTTTTTTACTTCATCCCCCCCCCCTCCTCCTCAAATACTAATTTGGATATTATTTTATTTTTATAAAAATAATCTACCCATCCCACTGAGCCCTCCGCTTCCAAAAAAAATAATTATTTTGTGTTAGATATATACATATTGAAAATATTTTTTACTTGTCGTTGCAAGACATTTTTAATTTTATACTTATTTATGTTATATTAGATACACTAAATAGAAATTATTTTTCTAAAAATATTTGTACATACATATCTAACACAAAATAAAAAAACATAAAAAAAATAAAAAAAATTAGGAGTGGAGGGTTAAATAGGATGAGGTAAAAAAAATTAGTTTTTTTTTAAAAATAAAATAATTTCAATTTTTTTTAGGAGGGGTGGGGTGGGGGATGAGTGGGTGTTTTTTTTTTTGGGGACGGGGGAGGGTGAAGTATGAATTCTTTTAAAATATTTTACGTAAGAATTGTCTGGGGAGGGGGGGGGGGCGTGGAGGAGGTAGTGGAATGGGGGTAAGAAAATAATTTAAATTTTATTTTTAAAAAAAAGTTATTTTTTTGTGGATAGTAGTACTTTAATCTTTAATTAGTATTAATAGTTTATTATTTAATTTTTGTCAAGACGAAATATTTTATTCATGTGAAATGTCATGTGTTAATGTTTTTTTCAAATAAAAGAGAGAGTGTATTACACACACCACTGAGGTGTGTTTCTCAAACTAAAAATTGATAGTTTAGGTATAAAATTCACACTCTCAATAGTGTAGGTATGAAACTCAAAAAAGGGGATAGTTTAGGTGTGTTTTTGACACTTATCTCTCTCTATATATATATATGTAAAAGAAGTCATTATCTACATTAATAATATTGCAGTAAAAATACTCATAATTATGATTTAAGTCAATAAACTCTTCCTTTTCTCGATGCACGATACTTTTGCAGTTGCTTCTTTATCTCTTATTTGTGAGCAAACTGATAAAGACCAAAGGTCAAACAATTAAGTTGGAAATTGATGAGTCTTTTAAATTTTTGGCTAAATTTTTTTTAATAATTTGATTCTTTTCATCTTCCCTTACCTAAGGTCCCTTATTCAAGTCACCCAAGAAGCAATTGAATTTGTAAATCCATTGAATCTTTTTACTCGAATATAGCGGCGAAATCGGACAAGCATTCAATGGTTGGTCCACAAGATCTTCCTATAGATTAATGTGGCTTCATAACCATCATCTTTGGCGTCTTTGGTGCCATGTTATCGGATACAAGATTTGCCCGTGGCTGTTATTATATTTAGTGTGTAATCCCTTGCTAACATAAGGAATATGGAAAATAATCTTAAGCAGATCTCAATGGCCATGATATTTGGTATTACAGGTCTCATTACGAGTTACTTGGGTGTTAGTCCCCGAGCAAGCAAGACAACTTGATGGACTTGTTTCAGACACAAGACTCATTTATAAGAACATGTGGATGTCGTCCCGAAATATTTGCATTCTTTTGATGATTCTTACTTAAATGAAGTTGTAGAATATGTTTTTGTTTATATAGTTTGAGCTCTTTTTACAGGGCTATTTTGTCTCAAGTTCTAATGACTCTAATCTTAGCAAACACTGTCAAAATTATTATTGTGGTGATATAACATTTTGTTAGTGAATTCAGGTTTCTATTATCTTAACTAATGTCTTGTAATGTTGGAAGCAGCTAAAGATTGGCTCCTTTTCAATATTCTACCTCCATTACTACATTTCTCTGTTAGATTTCATGCAGAGGTTAAAGAATGTAGAAGATCAAAAAGTTGTTGAAATGGTCGATCATTAGAATTGTGTGACAAAAATTATATGAGACAAACGTGCAACGCACGTTCTCGAAACCAGTACATAATAATAGTATGAAGTGGTATACAATTAGTTCCTATTAAATAATATTTACATAATAATGGTTTGATGTTGTTATATTCACTCTTGATATAAAAATTCTACAGATATTGATAAAAACATGTATGCAATTCGTATACTATTTATATAAGAGTCTTTCAGCTAAAATCATCCCTCAACTATGACCTAAATCTAAAGTACATCCTTATATTATAAAAGTGAACAAAAAACATCATTGCACTATTCAAAAAGTTGCAAGATTCATTCTTCTGTCTATTTTTTTAAGAACTCACGCTATCAACAAAAAATGTGTCAAGTCGAATGAATATATGTACACACGATTAAGCTAGTCAATTTGGGTGATTTTTTTTATTTTTAGAAATTGAGGATTAAAATATTCAGACAAAATATATTCAAATTCTAAATATTCTTTGTAAAAAATTTGTCCAAATACAACTCCATTTTTAAAATTTTCAAATAAAGTACTTATTATTTAATTGTCACAACAAAACGCCTACATAATTTCATTAAATTACCAGTATTTTTATATATTGTATAAAATGTGAATTGCATTGTCACATAGTATATACATACTATATTTTTTTTATTAAAGAGAATCCCTAAATAGTTGCACATAATATTTTTAAAATGATTTTTTTTTGCATAATATTTCAAACCATTGGATCAACTGTATAAATATTTCAAAACTTATGTATTGTTGCACATAATATTTTTAAAATGATTTATTTTTTTTTGCGTAATTTTTAAACCATTGGATCCTACTGTATAAAACTTATGTATTGTTGCAAGTTAATTTACTTGATTATGCAAACAAAACATATAAACTAACAACACACAAAATTTAAATTATGAGAATAAAATATTCATTTTTTATCCATATCCTTATTCTTTTTGGGTAACATTGATCTTCTCGGTGTAGCTAAGACATGACCAAATTTTTAAAAAAAAATATTTGTTCAATTAGTTTCTTAACAAAAATAGACTGAAGAATGATTCTTGTTATTTTTGGATAGTATAAGGATGTTTTTTGCTCACTCAGATAATCTAAGGATGTACATTAGATTTGAGTCATAATTGAGAGATGAATTTAGCCGAAACTCATTTATATAACAAATAAAATTACTAGTTAGAATTGATTTGAAATTGATATTCTTTTGGTACGAATATGATATGAACCAGTATATATCTTTGACAAAACATTATCAACTAGAGAGAGAATCTCTCACTTCTCACTAAAAAGTTCCTTTTCCCGTTATTTTTCTGACCGTTAGTGGAGCTTTGGCTCCGACAGATGTCTCACACGGTGGACCTATCGGCCCTCCGGCAAACACCAAGGAACCACCGTCCCCCCGACAATCGTGTGCAGACCCCTATCCCTCATGGCCAAGATCCATTTCCCCCTCTCCCAAAGTCCAAAATCCCTACAATCCAAACTAATTTGAATTCCACCCATTCCCCCTCTACAGTGGACACAAATTATGCCCCAAATTACTCAAGTTCCAAAGGAGGTCCTCAAAGTCTTACTGGTAACTCCTCAGGAATTATCCCTCCCCTGTATGAAGTTCCAGTTCATGGTTCGTATGCAAACGCTGCTGTCAAAGGATCAGTAGGCAAAAATCGAGTACAACCGGCTCCTAGAAGCTATGAATTGCAAGATGGCCAGCCAGTGGTCTTCTTCACTGTACAAGAAAATGAACTGCTTGCCCAGAAGTGTAAATGGACTATTATAGGTAAGTTCCCGCGTATACGTCCGTCTATAGATATTATTCGCAAAGAATTCGCTAAGATGATTCATAGTAAAGGAGTGGTAAAGATTGGGGCATATGATATGTATCATGTCTTTTTGGATTTCGAAAATGTAGATGAGCATCTCAATGTGTACTCTAAGAGCTTCCTCACATTCGGAGAGAACCATATCATGAGAATTCTTAGATGGACCACTGATTTCAAGCCAGAAGCAGAAACCACATTAGCTCCCGTTTGGATTAACCTCCCAGACCTTCCTTGGCATTATTATGAATGGGATGCTATCTGTCGTATATGTAAACCTATTGGTACACTGCTTTGTTAGACAATTGGCATTTTTTCAGCTTATTATTATTTTTACTGTTTTTACTTATTTCAGCTTAGTGCATCCTATTTTCTAGCTAGACTTAGTCAACTTTAGTTGCTCAACTTTCTGAAGTTAGTGGCCCCATTATTGGCCCCATTATGGCTGTTAGTGGCCTCTTTTATGGTAGTTAGTGGCACATGCTCTTATTTTAGTTTTAATGTTTATGTTTTTTCTTTGTATAAATTCAGACTTTCTGCAGATTAATATACACAAGAAATTTCATAAGTTCACTCTATTTTTATTTTTTCAAATCAGTTTCTTGAGTATTTTTGTTCTAACAGTGGCATCAGAGCCTCTAGTTGATCTTACAGGACAAAAAAAGTTTTAACCTACAACACAAATGGCATCCAACAACCTACCTTTAAATCCACCATTCACTTTCACAGGTGAAAATTACCAAATCTGGTCTGTGAAGATGCAAGCTTTTTTGGAAGCCTATGAACTTTGGGAAACTGTGACGGAAGATAAACCACTTGATGCTCTACCAGCAAATCCTACCTTGGCTCAGATCAAATCCAACAACGAAGAGAAGGCAAAGAAATATAAAGCCAAGTCGCTTATGCAGAATGCTGTGGCAGATTCTGTGTTTTACAGAATCATGGCTTGCAAAACTGCAAAAGAGGCTTGGGATAGGTTGAAAGAAGAATATCAAGGCAGCGATAGGACACGTCAAATGCAAGTGTTGAACCTGAAAAGAGAGTTTGAGTCCTTGAATATGCAGGAGGATGAAACTATCAGTAAGTATGCTGATCGAATCTCCTTAATTGTTAATAACATTAGACTTCTTGGTGAAGAATTTAAAGATAAAAGAATTGTGGAGAAAGTTCTTGTGACTCTTCCTGAGAGGTTTGAATCTAAGATTTCCTCTCTTGAAGAATCCAAGGACCTGAGCAAACTTTCATTAGGTGAACTAATGAGTGCTCTTCAAGCACAAGAGCAAAGGAGGACTATGAGACGGGAAAAGTTCAGTGAAGGAGATTTCTCTGTACAAAAGCAAAAAAGAAAGCAACAATTCCACCAAAAGAATAAAGGCAAGCATGATGGAGGAAACAATAGTGGAGATGTGAAGCAGAAGTTCCCTCCTTGCAAACATTGTAAAAGAAATACACATCTGGAGAAGTATTGTTGGTGGAGAGTCGATGCTATATGCGGCAACTGTAAGCAGACGGGACACGTATCCAAGGTCTGCAAATCAAGAGCAAAGGCCTCTGGTGCTTTGCAAGCACAAGTAGCAGAAGCTGCCGATGCACATGAAGAGCAACTCTTTGCAGTTTCATACTTTTCAATCAGTGAATCCTCTGATTCATGGCTTCTTGACAGTGGTTGCACACATCACTTGTGCAATGATGTTGAACTGTTCAAATTCCTCGATGATACTTACAAATCTAAAGTAAAAGTGGGAAACGGTGAGGCAGTAGAAGTCAAAGGCAGAGGTACAGTGTCTATCTCAACAATATCAGGTATCAAAACTATTTCTGATGTTTTGTACACACCTGATATGAGTCAAAATTTGTTGAGTGTTGGACAAATGCTTGAAAATAATTATTCTCTGCATTTTAAGAATCGTGAATGTGTTGTTTCTGACCCTTCTGGAGTAGAGTTATTTTATGTCAAGATGAGCAACAGAATGTTTTCAGTTGATTGGGAGAAAATAACTGAGCAGGCTTACACTATTACTTCACAAACATGTACAAACCTATGGCACAAAAGGTTTGGTCACTTCAATCTGAGAAGCATCGCCGAGATGAAAAAAAAGGAGCTAGTGGAAAATATGCCTGAATTTCTTTCTAATGCTCAAGTTTGTGAAACTTGCCAACAGGGAAAGCAAACAAAATTGCCATTTCAAGCAAATCAAGTACGGAGAGCTAACCAGAAACTTCAGCTCATTCATACGGATGTTTGCGGCCCAATGAAAACAGATTCGCTGAGTGGTAACAGATACTTTCTCCTCTTTATTGATGACTACACCAGAATGTGTTGGGTTTATTTCATAAGACTGAAGAGTGAAGTCTTTGATGTTTTTAAACAATTTAAAGCTTTAGTAGAAAATCAATGTAATCTTAGTATTAAGGCTTTAAGGTCTGACAATGGAGGAGAATATACTTCTTCTCAATTTGTGGAGTTTTGTAATAGCACAGGTATTGAACGCCAATTGACATTACCATACACTCCACAACAAAATGGCGTGTCTGAAAGGAAGAACAGGACAGTAATGGAGATGGCCAGATGTCTTTTGCTCGAAAGAAAGATCCCAAATCAGTTTTGGGCTGAGGCAGTCAATACCTCTGTATATTTGCTGAACAGATTGCCTACTAAGGCCTTGCAGGACATGACTCCATATGAAGCTTGGTGTGGGAACAAACCATCAGTACACCATCTCAGAATCTTTGGGTGTATATGTTATTATCGAGTTCCAGAAACAAAAAGGAGTAAGCTGGACAACAAGGCTCATAAAGGCATATTTATGGGCTATAGTTCATCCAAAGGTTACAGGATTTTCTGTTTGAAATCAGACAAACTAATTCTCAGCCGAGAAGTGAAGTTTGATGAAGCAGCTGGTTGGGATTGGAAAAATCAGAAGACCTCTTATTCTGATTCATTTTCAATAGAGCAGCCTCAACTTTCAGAAGATGAACTAGTGGATGATGTACCAGTGAGGGGAACTCGATCCTTAAAAGATGTCTATCAGCGGTGTAACTTGGTTAGCTCTGAACCAACAAGCTATGCTGAAGCACAAGACTCTCAGGCATGGAGGAGAGCTATGCAAGAAGAACTAGACATGATCGAGAAGAATGGAACCTGGCAGCTTGTTGACAGACCTAGAAATCGCAAGGTAATTGGTGTAAAATGGATTTTCAAGACAAAACTCAATCCTGATGGAACAATTTGCAAACATAAGGCTAGATTGGTGGTGAAGGGATACGCACAACAATATGGTGTGGATTACCAGGAAACATTTGCTCCTGTAGCAAGGTATGACACAATCAAGCTTATTCTTGCATTTGCATCTCATAGTTCCTGGCAGATTCATCAACTTGATGTCAAATCGGCTTTCTTGAATGGTTTGCTTGCTGAAGAGATCTATGTAGAGCAACCTGATGGTTTCTCAACTCCTGGAAAGAGGATCAAGTTTATCTCTTAACAAAGGCCTTGTATGGCCTAAAACAAGCCCCAAGGGCATGGTATGAGAGGATGGACAATCATCTCATCCAACTTGGCTTTAGTAGAAGTCAAAGTGAAGCTACTTTGTATGTGAAAGTCAATGCTGCAGGTGAGTCCTTAATTGTCTCAATTTATGTGGATGACATGCTTGTGACAGGAAGCAAAATTGAACTAATCCAAAGGTTCAAGGATGAAATGGAGAAAATCTTTGAAATGACTGATCTTGGAGTCATGAAGTACTTTCTCGGCATGGAAGTGTTGCAGTCCAGTGATGGAATTTTCATATGCCAGCAGAAATACATTTCGGATATTCTAAACAGGTTCAAAATGCAAGACTGCAAACCTGTGAGTACTCCAATATCTACTGGTGTGAAGCTTGGCAAGGATGAGGATTCCGAAAAAGTGGATGATAGTATGTATAGAAGCTTAATTGGCAGTCTTCTATATCTAACCGCAAGCAGGCCTGACATTCTATTTGTTGTTAGTTTGCTCTCTAGGTTCATGCATTCGCCTAGAGACACACACCTCACAGCGGCTAAAAGAGTGTTAAGGTATATTAAAGGAACCAGCAAGTTTGGAATTTTTTTCCCAACATCTGCCGAAGTAACTATGAACCTGATCGGGTACTCTGATAGTGATTGGGGTGGTGGAGTTGATGATTCCAGAAGCACCTCTGGATATCTTTTCTGTTTGGGGACAAGTTGTTTTAGTTGGAGCTCTAGAAAACAAGAAACTACAGCTCAATCAACAGCAGAAGCTGAGTACATAGCTGTGCATCTGCTGTGAATCAAGTTATCTGGCTAAGGAAGATGATGAAGGACTTAGGCCATGAACAAACAGAAGCTACCAAGATCATGTGTGACAACAGTTCAGCAGTTTCAATCTCAAAAAATCCAGTGTTTCATGGTCGAACTAAACATATCAAGATCAAGTTTCATTTTATTAGAGAAGTCCAACAATCTAATGAAGTGTTGCTTGTTCATTGTTCATCTGAGAACCAGCTAGCTGACATTTTCACCAAGTCATTGCCAAAGGAAAGGTTTGAAGATCTGAGGCAAAGAATTGGTGTTTGCCACAAAAATGCCAAGGAGGAGTGTTAGACAATTGGCATTTTTTTAGCTTATTATTATTTTTACTGTTTTTACTTATTTCAGTTTAGTGCATCCTATTTTCTAGCTAGACTTAGTCAACTTTAGTTGCTCAACTTTCTGAAGTTAGTGGCCCATTATTGGCCCCATTATGGCTGTTAGTGGCCTCTTTTATGGTAGTTAGTGGCACATGTTCTTATTTTAGTTTTAATGTTTATGTTTTTTCTTTGTATAAATTCAGACTTTCTGCAGATTAATATACACAAGGAATTTCATAAGTTCACTCTATTTTTATTTTTTCAAATCAGTTTCTTGAGTATTTTTCTCTGCCTGAGATTCAGTTTCTACTCAAGTCTATACATAGATGTCTCTTTGAAGACACATCAACAAGTTAGATAGCTGCTACTCACCCCAAATTGTATCCTTCCATTCTATTTCATGCATCAACAAGTAGTATTTTTTTGTTTAGCCTTTTTTTTAAATGTTGTATGGAAGTTGAGATTAAAAACATGGAGAAACAACTTTTTTTTTTTTGAATGGACTAACAAGAAAAATAGTGACACAAATTGAAACAGAAGAAACTAATTTGCATTTTATGTTCATGTTGCAACGAACTTAGAGATTGATACAGGTAATGAACTTAGACCATACCCCTTTCTGGATCTTTAAATACAATTATGTTTTATATCAGGTCATCTTCAAGGACTCTTTTTAGAAATGACTTAGAGTACCGCATGGTTAAGAATAGACCCATGATTTGCTATATGGACTTGGGCAGTTCTTGTCATGAGCTAATTTTTTGGGGATGAGTTTGGCGCAGATGTCATATCTTAAAGATATCTTTCACTGGTTGCATGAGACTTGCCTAGTACAGTGTACGTCTCCTATATGTGAAGGCTATTAAAATGGAGGGAAGTTTACCCCTGTGTGCACCCTAAGGGTAGCGATTGAAGTTTCATTGTCATAAAAAATCGAGTGCCTATTTTATAATAACCGTCGCATTTAAAATAAAATTCTACCTAGTAACTTTGTTCACAGAAAGCTTAAGCAGATTGGAAGAAACAGGAAAGGATATACTTGCGCCAAAAATTATAGAGAGTGTATGGAGAAAGTCTGATCTTTGAGTACTAGGCAAGCAAGATGAAAATTCCCAAAAGAAGCATATACTTTCCATTTTTTCTTCTTTATAGTGTCTGCCATGTAAGAAAGCATATATTTGGGAAGTCGTTACATGAGTTTGAGTGAAGGAAGATATGGATCGGATGTTCACTACTTTAATATGTTAGCTAATCATATACTCCACTTTAAAGATACTATTTTGACAGTTATAAAATCTCTGTGAATGGTTGCTTTAAATAACACAATCAAACTTTCCATTGCCTCTCTTAAGCAACAAAATTCCATACCAAATTCTCCAACATTGCTACTCTTTGATTTTCAATACCAAATTCTTCATTTCGGCCATCTCATATTTCATTTTTCATACCAATTCTCCATTCCACCATTTTCACACTTTTACTTCCCAGTAGCATAGTTCAGACTTGATAGTTGAAAAAAGGCTTATTACTAAACCATAGTAGCTGTGGAATTCTTATCTATTTTTGTGAAAAACGTCACAGGTTGCTGGATGCATCCAGTTGCTCGAGGGATTGGGTATTTATATTATTCAAGAGCAACATCA
>CM040618.1:104518324-104655763 GCA_022817965.1 Solanum lycopersicoides
GACGTATGGATAAAGATTCTGAGAAGCTGAAGAATATCAAAAGTGAGGTGGAAGAAAGAGCCTAAGATGCCCGGAGAAACTTACTAGACATTTCAGCCAATGGCAAGGCTTGGTTAAGGAATTTTGATACCACTACTGCAGATGTGGCAGCTGTAATGCAACGAGGTAGAATTGAAGTTGAAAGTGGTTGCTTTTATGGCTGGTGTCCAAACCTGAAGTCACGTTACTCAATAAGCAGGAGAGCTGAGAAGATTACAGTGGAGTTGATTGATCTTCGAAATGAAAGCAACAAGCCTGATGTAATCTCATTTGATCGTCCAATTCAAAGTGAGGCTATACCTAGTAACAACGGTGAGGTATTTGACTACAGAAAATCAAAAGAAGAAGAGGTCATCGCAGCTTTAAAAGATGATGGGGTCACTATGATTGGGATATTTGGTCTGGGTGGTGTTGGTAAGAGAACACTGGCTGACAAAATCAGACAAAACGCGAAACAACAAGGGTTGCTCAAAGATGTCGTCATGGTAACTGTCAGTCAACAACCAGACTTGGAAAAGCTTCAGGGTCAGATAGCGAAGAACTCAGGCTGAAACTAGAAGGGGATAATTTGTGGAGTCGTGGAGATCAGCTACGTATAAGGTTAATGGATCAGAACAACCGCAACCTTATAATCTTGGATGATGTTTGGGAGGCTCTTCATGTCAGTTTTGCTGAATGCCTCTCAAAGTGAGAGTTTTTCCATTATATAGAGAGAATAAATATTACAAATCCCTAAAGATCCGTCATTCCTATCCCTAAAGATCAGCTATTCTATCTCTACAAATCTGCTATTCAATCCATCCAAATCCGCTATTCTATCACAATATTTATTCTTTTGATTCTAGAACAAATCTATATGATCATGCTAATTTATATCACTATCTAATTACATTAATATATACAATTATTTAGATTTACATCATGTTAACATCCCCCCTCAAATTGATGCCGGTGGATCAAGAAACATCAATTTGCCTACTAGAAACTGATGGCGTTGTCGTGCCATAGATTTTGTAAACGCATCAGCTATTTGAAGATCACTGGACACATGTGGAAGAGTAATGACTCATTTATCTACAACTTCTCGTATATAATGACAATCTACTTCGATGTGTTTGGTCCTCTCATGAAAAACTGGATTAGTAGCAATCTGAATAGCACTTGTATTATCAGCATGGAGAGGAGTAGGATGAGATTGAGGAAATCCAATCTTAGCAAGTAATCCACGAAGCCATACAACCTCGGAGCAAGCAGTAGACATGGATCGATATTCAGCCTCTGTTGAAGATTTTGACACACGATCTTGCTTTTTACTCTTTCACGATATCAATGACTCTGCAAGAAACATGCACCAACCAGTGACTGAACGACGAGTATCAGGACATTCTGCCCAGTCAGAATCACTAAAATCATTAAGACGGATAGGAGAACCACTTGGAAAGAACAATCCACAAGTAGATGTTCCTAGAAGATACCGAACGACGCGACGAACAGCCACCAAGTGGAGATGACGGGGAGCTTGCATAAATTGGCTAACTTGTTGCACTGCAAAAGAGATATCAGGCCGAGTAATAGTAAGGTAATTTAGACTCCCAACTAATTGTCGAAACATAGTTGGATCAAGAAGAAGATCGCCTTCCTTACGACGATGTAATTCCCTAAAACAGACATCCAACGAGGGAGATGGATCACGACTCATCAAGTTGGAGCGAACACTTTCAAAGTCAGATCGTAATTTCATCAAAAATTGATCTCGCTTGCTTTGTTCATGAACTCCTTCAATGATGGAGAGAGATTCAGAAGGTATTTTAGCATAAACGATATCGGTAAATTCAGCCCATAAGTTCTGAAATCTAGAGAAATAATCTTGAATAGAGAGACCTCCTTGTGAATACATAGCAATTTCATGCTCTAATTGAAAGCGCCGTGCGGTATGGTCTTGGTTGTAAACCTTTCGTAAATAATCCCACATGGCCTTTGCTGTCTTGTATGGCCTGAGATTAAGAACAATAAGAGGGTCAATTGACCCTAAAATTCATGTCATCACCCGAGCATCTTTAACCTTCCATTGACCGAGCTTTTTAGGATCGGTAGGAGTAGGATCGCTTCCATCTATATGTCCCCATAATTCTTTTCCGGTGACAAATAGTTGGAATTGAAATTCCCAGGCGGAGTAATTTTTTCCCGTGAAACGAACATGGAAAGACTCAAACTGATATGACGACATATTTTTGACAAGCTAAGGAAGATAGAAATGCAATGATGCAAAATAACCAGAATGAAAAGAGACTAAGATTCCAAGATGCCTTAACTTCCAAGATACTTAGGACTAACTGTTGACTAACAGTAAGCAGAACCAAAACTTCCAAAAAAAATTCTGGAAGGAACCACAGATGAAGGACACTAAGAATCAAAGCACTGAAAAAGGCTCTGATACCATGTCAGTTTTGCTAATGCCTCTGAAAGTGAGAGTTTTTCCATTATATAGAGAGAATAAATATTACAAATTCCTAAAGATCCTTCATTCCTATCCCTAAATATCAGCTATTCTATCTCTACAAATCTGTTATTCAATCCCTCCAAATCCGCTATTCTATCATAATATTTATTCTTTTGATTCTACAACAAATCTATATGATCATGCTAATTTATATCACTATCTAATTACATTAATATATACAATTATTTAGATTTCCATCATGCTAACACTTCATGATCTAGACAAACTTGGAATTCTCAGCGGTAGTGTTAGCGGAAACATGAAATTGAAAACCAAGGAAGAACAACAATATTTAATGTGGTTCGGGTCAAAATGATCCTACGTCCACCAAAGAATAACTGCACAAATATTTATTTCACTTTACAAAGAATACAAGTGAAATATTGCAAGAGAGAGAACACAAATGCCTTAGAAGGTGAGAAGGCAAGTGAGAGGATATTTTGAAAATGAATTAAGAGCTACCTATTTATAGGAATGCATTCATCCTATTGATGTCATCTATGACATCACTATGTGTCAAAATTGTGAAGGTTAAACATGTGAAACCATTTTATGATTTACCTAAATTTCACCTACCAAGATACTATCTTGACTTTTATTTTGTACTAATTATCTTCCTACCAAATATTCATGTTAATTCATCTTCCATTTAATTTGATTCCAAAAGATCCAAACCAACTCTTTCAATCTCCACCTTGGTTTGTGTTCCGAGCATGCGTATAAACAACTCCGGCCAAAACTTCTAAGCTTACAGGGCAATCCCGTTGTAAGAAACAAGAAGAATCAAACCTTTGTTAAACATACTAGCTCCACCTAGCAGTGGTTCCCCAGAGTTGAATCACTTGATGCATACTCTCACCAAGTCCTTGCAGTGTGCAAACTTGGAAAGCAGGACTATTTTGGTCAACATGTCTGCAACGTAATCGTCTGTTATAACCTTCTCAACCTTGATAGCTCCTCTTCTACGACATCTCAAGTAAAATAGAATCTGACATCAATGTGTTTGGTGCGCTCATGAAATCTTTGATTTTTAATCAA
Organism: Solanum lycopersicoides; assembly: GCA_022817965.1. Classification (NCBI taxonomy): domain Eukaryota; kingdom Viridiplantae; phylum Streptophyta; class Magnoliopsida; order Solanales; family Solanaceae; genus Solanum; species Solanum lycopersicoides. Next base: position 104,521,902 of record CM040618.1, read on the forward strand.
ATGAATAGCACTTTGACTATCACATCTTAGAATTGATTCAGGCCGAACCGAACTCAATTCTGCTACCAAACCTTTCAACCAGATATCTTCTTTCACTGCCTCCGTTGCTGCCATATATTCTGCCTCTGTTGTAGACAAAGCGACAATAAATTATTAAGTCAATTTCCAACTAACAGCACTACCAACGAGAGTAAAGATGTATCTACTTGTGGACCTCCTTCGATCAAGATCCCCTGCATAGTCAGAATCTACATAACCGAGAATTGAAATACCTTCACTTTTACGGAAGGTTAGGCCAACATCAGAAGCTCCTTCGAGATATCTCAATATCCACTTGAGAGCTTCCCAGTTCCTTTTTCCTGGATTTGCCATGTACCTGCTTACCACACTTACAGATTGAGCGATATTTGGATGTCTGCACACCATAGCATACATAATGCTACCAACTGCGCTCGCATAAGGAACCTTTGACATATGCTCTACCTCATCCATAGATTGAGGCATTTGTAACTCTAAAAGCTTAAAATGAGAAGCTAACGATGTACTTATAGGCTTGCTCATATGCATATTGAATCTCTCAAGAACTTTTCTATGTACCTCTTTTGAGAAAAATGTACAACACTATTTTCTCTTGAAATCTCCATTCCAAGAATTTTCTTTGCAACTCCCAAATCCTTCATGTCAAATTCCTTGCTCAACAGTTTCTTTAAAATATTTATCTCTGTGATGTTGTTAGCAGCAATAAGCATATCATCAACATAGAACAATAGATAAAACATAGAGTTACCAGACATCTTTTTGTGATACACACAACTATCAAATACACTCCTAAAAAATCCATGTTTAATCATGAATGCATCAAACCTTTTGTACTATTTTCTAGGGGATTTCTTCAAACCATACAAAGACTTCTTCAGTTGGCATACATGGTCTTCTTTTCCTTCAACTAGAAAACCTTCAGGCTGATCCATATAGATTGTCTCTTCTAGATCCCCATGTAAGAAAGCAATTTTGACATCAAGTTGTTGAAGCTCTAAATCGAATTGTACAATCAATCCTAGTAGCACGCGAATTGAGCTATGTTTCACGACTAGAGAGAACATCTCATTGTAGTCAATTCCCTCCTTCTAGATGAAACCATTTGCAACCAATCTCACCTTGAACCTAGCATCTTCCACTTTTGAAATACCTTCTTTCTTTCTGTAGACCCATTTGCACCCAACTGTCCTCATCCCCGTTGGCCTTTTAAATAAGACTCATGTCTCATTTTCATCATGGATAACTTCCATTGTGCAACATCTTTGCAAGAAGTTGCTTCAACATACGAAGAGGGCTCGAGATCCTTAATCTCTTCTTCTGCAGCTACGAACGTATGTGCAATAAGATTTTCTTTCTCTATAAGAAGTTCCGGTTTACGTATCTGCCTTTTATCCCTTCACTTCGCAATTGTGTATGGTTCATTGGAAGCAAGTTCTTCAAGATCTGCATCTTTTAACTCATCAATTTGAGTCTCTTGATCTCGTTCCTTGGTAAGCTCCACCGGTAGCTCCACTTGCTCGTTGTCATCGTTTCTTGATAACTCCACTGAAACTTTACGAGGATCAAGTATAGAGGATTCATCAAAGGTAACATCTCTACTAACGACAAATTTGAGTGAAGACAAACACCATAGTTTGTACCCTTTTACTCCATCTACATACCCTACGAATATGACCTTTTTAGCCCTTGGTTCAAGCTTTCCTTCATTAACATGATAATAAGCTGGACATCCAAAGATTTGCTAGTATGAATAGTTAGAGGAATCACCTGACCAGACCTCATTCGGTGTCTTAAAGTTAATCGTTGATGCTGGAGATCGATTGCAAATATGAGAAGCATTATGAACTGCTTCAGCCTAAAATACTTTGTACATCTTGACTTGTAATAACATCCAACGAGCCTTCTCAAGAAGAGTTATGTTCATTCTCTCGGCAACTCCATTCTGCTGTGGTGTGCGCCTGACCGTCTTATGTCTTGCGATCCCATGAAACTTGCAGAAATCATTGAATTCTTCATTGCAAAACTCCAAGCCATTGTTTGTTCGAAGATACTTGGTTTTTCTCTCCATTTGATTTTCAACCAAAATCTTTCACTCTTTAAATGCTTCAAAAGCATCACCTTTTGTCTTTAGGAAACACACCCAAATCTTTCGTGAAAATCATCAATGAATGTGAGAAGATATCTCTTTCACCCTTCTATGGAAGCTTAGAAGGTCCCCATAAATTTGAATGGATGTAATTTAGCACCCCTCCTGTCTTGTTCTTGCCAGTGCTGAAGCTGGCCTTTTTCTGCTTCCCTAAGATGTGGTGCTCACAAAATTCAAGTGTGCTGATCTTCTCACCATTCAAAAGGTTACGGTTGCTCAACATTTCCAATCCTCGTGCGCTTATATGGCTTAGTATCATGTGTCATAATTTTGTCTTGTCATCATTAGATAACTGCACTGTAGATGCATTTACAAAGCCAATAATGTTGCTTCCCGCAAGAATCTAGAAGTTATCCTCCAGCTTGGCCTTCAACATGACTAATGACCCTTTAGTCACTTTCATAGTTCCTCGTTCACTCATGTACTTACAGCCTTGTTTATCCAAAGTACCCAGAGAGATCAAATTCTTCTTCAGATAAGGAACATGACTGACTTTTGTAATAGTCCTCATGATTCCATCATGGCAGCGAACACGAACTGAACCAATGCCAACTATTTTACAAGTTGCATTATTGCCCATTAACAGGTTCTTCCATTTTTTTATAGCTGCTGAACTAATCTATTCGGAATGTCATTTGCAGAGTACAACCAGAGTCTAAGACCCATTTGTTGTCATAGACTCCACTATTGCATGATGTTGTTAGTACATAATCATCATCATTATCATGTACTTGTTCAATAATGGATGCACTCGCCTTTTCTTTGGACTTCGACATAGGGCAATCTCTTTCAAAGTGCCCCTTCTTTTGACAGCCCCAAAACTCCACATTTTTTTTGTTCAGACGAGACTTTGAAATGTACTTTGATTTTTTCCTTCCTTATTGGCTAGTACGACCTCTTACAAAGAGTCCACTAGCTTTGTCACTTTTGTCTCCTTTAAAATGTATCCGCACATCACAAAAGTTAAGTGCTTGCGGCACTTGCTCAAGTTTGATAGGTTGTTTGCTATACATCATTGAATTTTCAATATCACGATATTTTCAAGTCAATGAAAATAGCAAAGAACATGAAAGTGTCTCCTCCTTATTTTTAATTCCAGCAGTTTGTAAGTCCATCACAAGTTTAATGAACGCATCTAGATGGTCTTGCAATAAAGTACCCGAATCCATCTTAAATGTATGAAGACTCCATTGTAACAATATCCTTGTTATCACTGACTGGTCCTAGTAAAGTCCTTCCAGCTTTTTCCATAACTCTTTGGCCGTCTCTTCGGTACTTGTACTCACTTCACAAAGTACATTAGGTGAAAGGGACAGTTGGATTGCACTCAATGCATCTCCTTCAATCTTTTCCTTGTCGAAATCTGATATCTTATCGGGGTATTTTTCGTCAATAGCATGGATTGAATCTTCCCTTCGCAATATGGCCATCATATGGATCTTCCAGATATTGAAGTTGTTGCACCCACTAAATCAATCAATTTCAAACTTCATGGAAATCATTTTTACTTGTTCTTTCTCTTCTACTACAATGTATTTGGAACTACAGAAAACCCAAGTAATTTTTTCTGACGTGGAAGTTTAGACAATGTTGCAACCACAAAGCATACTAAGACAGAACCTTGGCTCTGATACGAATTGTTAGCGAAAACGTAAAATTAAAGAACAAGGAAGAACAATAATATTTAACGTGGTTCGGATCAAAATGATCCTACGTCCACCAAAGAACAACTGCATCAATATTTATTTCACTCTACAAAGAATACTAGTGAAATACTACAAGAGAGAGAAAACAAATGCCTTAAAAGGTGAGAAGGCAAGTGAAGGGATGATTTGAAAATGAATTAAGAGCTACATATTTATAGGAATGAATTCTACCTATTGATGTCATCCATGACATCACTATATGTCAAAAATGTCAAGGTTAAACATGTGAAACTATTTTATGGTTTACCTAAATTTCATCTACCAAGATATTCATGTTAATTCATCTTCCATTGAGTTTGCTTCCACAAGAACCAAACCAACTCTTTCAAAGACCTTGACAAGGATAGGCGGTATGCTATAGATGCTTCAATTGTGCGTATTATGAAGAGTCATAGAGTATTGGCCCACCAACAACTGGTTTTGGAATGCGTTCAGCAGTTGGGATGGATATTCAAGGTATCCCAGGGATAAACTTCTACTTCTAAATTTTAATGTTTGTTATTCAAGTTAAACCGAGCTAATTACTTTGTTTTGAATGCTCCATAGCCTGATGTCTAAGCTATCAAGAAGAGAATCAAAGATTAAATAAGTAGAGAATACCTAGAGAGGGACAAAGATAACCTGAATTTGTACAAGTACTTGGCATGACTTGTGCTGATCATAGTATTTGGAGAAACATGCTGCCCAAGATGAACTTAGCTTCCTGGAACTTTGATTGCCTTCCATCAGGAGCTTGAAACATTTTTACAAATGGTTAAGATCTCAGGAAAAAGTAGAATTGCCTCTCAGATACTTCAGATGCCATTTCATTAACTTATTCCAATCTCATTAGCCCTTTCACTTGCTCTATTATGTATTTTGTCTGCTAACTGTTCGAGTTTGAGTTAACAATGGTACTTACTTTTAGTCCCCCGCCCCACCAAAAAAAAAAGAGAATGTAAGATGGATATTCATTCACATGTCCTTAAACTCCAATTTCACAAATTTAACTATTACTACAAACACATTTTTTCGCTGAACAAATGTTATCAAACATGTCATTTATTCTTGAATGACAATTCAAATTTGGACAGTGAAACAATAATGATTAGTATAACCTATGAAGGTATGGTGTCTCCTGTTATAATATGTGAAGCTCAAATCATCAAATTACTATCTGAAAAAACTCAAAAGTATATATTAGGAAGATAAATAAATAAAGATTCTTTCGTTAAAATTTGTTTGATCTACTTTCCTTTTTAATCTAATTAGAAAAGAATGATCTTTTTTCTTTTTTAGAAATTTTTATCTCAACTTTGTACCTAACATTTTTAATTTATAATTTACTACTCCCTCCGTTTAAAAAAGAATGACCTTCTTTCCTTTTTAGTATGTTTCAAAAAGAATGACCTCTTTTTTTTTTTGGTAACAACCACAAGATCAAAGGTCAATTTTGTACATTTGGCCTAACTTTAATTTAGGACCACAAGATTCAAAATCTTCTTTATAAACTTAAACTCCGTGTCAAGTCAAACTAGGTCATTGTTTGTGAAACGGAGGGAGTATTATATAAGTAAACTTCAATTTTATTACACTGAGATTAAATTACAAATTTATTTCTTTTTAATTACTCTACCTCATCCGGAGGTGAGTCATGATCCCATTACAATAAAGTGCACAGATATACTAGTAAGCTTTATTTTGCACTATCACATTCACTATTGGGTGTATTCAACTCCAATCAATAGGCAATAATCATTTAATACCTGGGATAAAAACTCTATAAAATTATTAAGGCGAATGAACTTAATCTGATTATCACAAAACTATGTTCATAAGCATATTGTTTATGCCAACAATTTTGCAAATGCCAAATTGAGGCAGACATAAAACTATTTAGAAGAAACATTTGTTAGGACTATGAAGTATCTAAATGACGTACTAGGTGGGTGAATTGGTTCACAAATATCCACATGAACACATTTTGAGAACGCATGGAATTCAATCTCAACTATCGTCTCTGATGGTTTCACCATCAACTTGCCTTGATAACAAGCAGTACAAGAAAATCCACTATTTAAAAGAATCTTTAGGTTCGATCTCCATTTGAATTTTTCATAATTCTTCTCATCATTATAGGTTCAGGATGTCCCGGACGATCTGAGTATCAAAATTAGTAATCATTTGATTTACTATAAATTGTGTCTTAATTGCACTAATTATTGTTCAATATAAATCAGAAAATAAAATAGAGAACTTTTCTATAACACATGTCTATCCATTGACATTCTTGTTCATATCATGTCTACAACCAAGATCACGACCTTTTCCAGCATGGTGGACATACACCTCATCTACTTCAGACATTTATCAAAAGTTCTCATTCTTCACACATGGAACACAATCATTTAAGTATATCAAATTATGATAATTGAGTAACTCATTCCATATTCACGTGCATTATTTAATCACTTTTCTTCTTTCATACATGTTAAGCGCTGCTACCACATTCACTTTAAGAGAATGGAGTGGTTTTAATGTGATATGGTTCATGACTAATTTTTATCATAATCACATTATTTTGTCTTAGCTGTCATTATTTCATCATTATGGTGCATTGAGCCTCAAACCTAACGTTTTATCTATATAAAGGCGTTTTAGGTCACAAATCTATGTGACTTAAGCCAACATCTTATCATCATGGTGCACTTGGACATAAATTTGATATCTTACCTTTTGATGCGATCAAACATAAATTCCCAGTCTTACCCTATTGATGCGATTGGACTTGAATCCATCATCTTATCCTTTTAATGCAATTGAACTTGAATCTATCGTCTTGCTCTCAATCAATCACATTGTGCAGCTCTAACAATCTCGTATAAAATAGAAAATTAAATTAAGAACAAGATTAAATAGATACAAGCAATGATGGCCACATATATGCTATTCCTTATACAGATATGCATTAGTCTGTATCTTGTTTCAAGATTTACTTTTCAAAAGTGTTCAGTCAGAATACTTTAAAAACACAATACTTTAAAAACACATATGCTTAATAAATCTTATCATTCCTTAGGGATGATTTTGTACCGGCCAAAATACAATCTACAGTTTTACCTTACTATCTAATTTCTCTATGGATTAGAATCACGTGTTGCTGACGTATTATGAAATCATATATATATATATATATATATATATATATATATATATATATAATAGAACCTTAAGCCCGCCTACATGGTGCCATCACAAACAAGGATTCCATTTTAATTTATTTTATTTCCCAAACTAGCCTTGTTCTTTCATGAAAAGTTGTAACTTTTATGAAAAATTGTAACTTTTATGAAGAGTTTCACTTTTATGAAAAGTTGTGCCTTTTATGAAAGATGGTAACATTTCCAAAGGGTTGTAACTTTTCCAAAGAGTTACAATATTTTTGAAAAATTGTGACTTTTATGAAAAGTAATGAATTTTATGAAGAGTTGTCACTTTTATGAACAGTTGTGACCTTTTCGAAGGGTTGTTAACTTTACCAAAGAATTGTAACCTTTCTGGTAAGACACAATAATCATTTGTTCACACTACCCTTTGTTGAGTATAAATAGTGGACTTTCCTCTCCTACCTTTTAAGTTTTACTTAGGTGGTAATTTTTATTCAATAGACCTTTAAACTTTCATATTTGAACTTCTATATATTTTAATTTTAATTTTGTCATGATCATTTGTAGACTGCAAATTTTGTTTGTTAGTAACTTATGATTAGGGAATTATGAAACTTAATCATAATTGCAGATTCTCTGAATGGAGAACAAGATAAAAAATAAGGACATGCAAAGCGACGAAACTGATTATAAGTGAGGCAAGTCCTGAAGGGATCAAGATTGTTGGCATTCCGAAATTATTTGAGTAATCATATAGTTCTGCACTTTCCATTTTTCTTAAACTTCGGCTGCAATTAATTTGATTTGTATGAACAAGTGTAGTATTTTTTCTAGACTTTTTCACTCCTTTTACTGATTTGAACTGATGGTATATCCAAAACAACCTTTTTATCCTCCAAGATAGGAGTAGGCTTTGTATCCACACTATTCTTCTCATATTCCTGTGAGATTACAATGGAATAATCATTGTATGTGGAACGTTTCTAATTTTAGTAATTTAAAATCCGCTTATGAGAAAACAAATATTTTAAATAAGATTAATGTGGACTGCCATATGATGTTTCAAGTTTTTTACTTTCAGATTATTTTAGTGGAGCCAACGGAGACATAGCGTGTGTATCACAAATAAGGTGTATAAAATCACTCTGTTTTAATCTAATTATTTTGCGTTCCATTCAATGCTATAAATTAAGTTGATATAACATAATTTGGTAAAGTCATAATTTAAAGGAGAGGGTTATTTGCGTAGAAGATTGATTGATATCAACGATAAAATAAAAAATTACACAATGTAAATTATATATGTTTAGATCCGTCTTAATTAAGATTTAGAGTCAAATAAATTTCTTGATTATTGTATTTAACAAAATTGCAATGTTGTGGAATGTATACAAGTTCATACTTTTCAATTTTCTTAACAACATTTGAAAGATACCATTTGACCCTGGATTTTTAAGCATTACCCTTGATACATATTTCTTTAATTATCTTAAAATTGATTTTACGTATTTTAGGTCCTTCAGACATTAAAATAACCTTAGGTACAGGTACTAGGGTCTTTTGGTAGAGTGTTTAAGAATAGTATTGGATAGTGTATAACTATTGTTGACATTACTTATCCTAAAAGTTTTCTCAACATGCAACTAAGCAAAGAGAAAGAGTAGTAAAGGAAATACGAATAACAATCTCATGTCAAAAGGAATCAAGGAAGAAATTCTTTTAAGATTGCAGTTACACTTTCAGAATTTCATCATGAGACCTATGTATGACATTATCTTTGTTAAGAAAGATCAGTGATTTGGTATATTAAGGGTGTTTTTATTTTTAATCATGCTTATTCATAAATTAACAGTCATTGTTTTGTTGATACCATAGTTTTTCTATATATTTGATAATACTTGATAGAAAATATAATTTTCTACATATTTGTTATAGCATCCTATAATATTGCATATTTTGTGTATAACTTATACATGTACTAGATTTTCTTATTAAATCTTAGCAAATGACTTCCAAGTGTTTTCTAATTTGTGGTCTACAGTATTCAAGAAATGAATTTTAAAGAGTTGATAACAATCAGTTCATTTAGTTTTTTCATGAAGAAAGATATTTTGAGTACATCTAATTTTCATTGCAGGATGATGTCCAACTCATGGTTGCCCTGAGATTAGAAACTATACATCTCGTATCGATTGATCCTTATTTATTCCTGATAGGCTGATAATCTTTTGATTTAAATACTATGTGAAAACAAGACACATACTTTCTCTTTATTTAATCCATCCCTTTTGTATCGTGATGATTCTCATTAGATGGAAGGGGACACCTATAAATTCAGAAAAATCTTAAAATTAATTTTACAACAATTATATTGATGAACTTATTAGTCATGATCATAATGAATTATAAGCATTACAACATTGGAAAAATACAATATACTTTGCTTATTACATATACATATTAGGGAGAAAAGAAAATAATAAATTTCCAAATTCCCCTCAACATTACACTAAAAATTCTTTCATATCTTTTAGTATTGGAGGTATTCAACCATAAGTTATGTTATTTTATTTGTGATCCACCATAAATACTTGAAGTTAAATATGGGAGTTGTTGAATCGAAAGATTGTGTATGTTTATAACATTTTCACTCATACATTAGATATGATAATTTAGAATTTTCTATTAACCGTAGGAAAGATTTCACAACATATATCTTAGGAGAATTATATGTTCATAGATTGTTGCTTGAATACTCATCTGCAATGAAAATGTACAGGAGAAATTACACATTTTGTTTGACAAAAAGATATCAACTAAACAAATAATGAATATTAGGAAGAAGATATATAGTTTTAAAAAAATCATGGTGTGAATTAGATCAAATGAAATATGCTACTAAATCTCGATCAAATTTTTGAAGTACCAGAAACTTCTCATAATACATATTTTCAATGTTCATATTTGTTGGTCAACATTTTAATATTAATAATTTTTTTTATTAATTTGCTTGAAATGTTTGGAGTCAATGTGATGGATTTGCTGTAACCGTTAGACATTTATATATGGAGCATAACTCCATTAGGAGTTAGTGTAGCATGGCATTTCAGTTTTGCAAAGTTGCAAAATGTGGTTGATGGCATTAGTGCCTATTTGATGGTCACTCATATTTTCTCCATTATCTCATTCTTTACTCCTCCATTATTCTTCCTCTATTATACTTTGTAACATATATAACTCCTAAGGCCATTATCTTCACCATTTACTACACTATTTACTTTCTCTTTATTGCTTGGAAGACTTCTTCTAGTTTAAATAGTGGCGGTCTTCATTTGAATTTAGACATAACACACAACACACAAGAAAAGATATAGAGTGAAAGAGTTTAGTCAAAAAAAGAGTTCTTATTAATTGAAGGGAGGTGTTCTTTTTTTGGAGCTTTGGACTCAAATCTTGTCCAGAGTTGTTGAGTTATACTTTGTGAAGGTTGTTGTATCTTGGAGGGGACAAGTCAAAGAGGACTACTACTGGACCGGTGAAAACATTTACTGCAGTGGACTTGAATCTCCTTAAAGAAAGCGAGATATCTGCACCTCATCCTGAAAAGATTTATTTCTTCATTTTATCTTTCAATTGTAATCTTGCAATTTTATTATTTTGTAAGTTCTCACTAACATTTTTAAAGAGATTCAAAAATTGCTACAATTGAAAAAATCGCGAATGTCAAGATGGGAGACCTTAACAAGTCATTTCGGTTCAATGGTAACCATTTTAAGAGACGAAAGGGTAAAGTACTTTTCTACTTAAGACTTCTGAAAGTTTCTTATGTGTTAATTGAGAAGAATCCTAATAAAGAAGACATCACCTCTATAATTGATGATGATACTATTTCTCATCTACAGAAAGTGGAAAAGTACGATGGTGATTCCTATAAGTGTTGGTATTATCTTCTTAATTGTCTGTCTGATAATTTTTATGATTATTATGATAGAACTTACTATAGTGCAAAGAAAATTTGGAAAGCATTGCAGAGTAAGTATGATACCGAAAAGGCTAGAACAAAAAAATATGCAGCTAGTAGATTTTTTCATTTCCAAATGGTGGACAACAAATCAGTGGTAGATTAAGCTCAACACTTCATAATGATTGTTGGAGAGCTTAGGTCTGAAGAGGTTAAAATTGGAGATAACCTTATTGTTTGTGGCATAGTGGATAAACTTTCACCTTCTTGGAAGGACTTTAAAAAAACTATGCGCCATGAACAAAAGAAAACCTCTCTTGAAACCTTGACAATGAAAATCTGCATGGAAGAAGAAGTAAGGGGTCAAGATGCACTTTTACAGACAGAAGCGAACAACATCACAACGAAAGTAAATTTAATTATTTTGAATAATGCTACTCTTGAAACTCATAAAAATACTTCTTTGAAACCTTAGAAGAAAAAATTCAAGAAAAATAATGGTAGACCTCCCAAGAAAAATAATGGTGAAAATAACCAAGCACAAAATCAACAAGTTCAAGAAAAGGGACCATGCTTTATTTGTGGCAAGAGTGTGCATATTGCTCGATTTTGCATATTCCAAAAACGTGATCCTAACCCTCAGGCAAACATTACTGAAGAACCTTTTGTAGCGGTGATTACTGACATAAACATGATTGAGAATGTCGATGGATGGTGGGCTGATTCTGGTGCAAACTGTCACATCTGTTATGACAAAGGCCGGTTTAAAAATTATACTCATTTTGAGGAGCCCAAAAGCATCATGCTTGGTGATGTTCACACTACTCAAGTGCTTGGAAAGGAAGATGTCGAATTGTATTTTACTTCTGGAAGGGTATTAACTTTAAAAGATGTACTTTAAACTCCTTAAATGAGAAAAAAATTGACGTCTAGTTTTCTTCTTAATAAAGCGGGGTTTAAACAGATTATTGAATCTGATCAATATGTAATAGTGAAGACAGGTATTTTTGTAGGGAAGGGATATGCATGTGATGGGATGTTTAAGTTGAATGTTGAGATGAATAAAACTTCTACTTCTGTTTATATGTTTTCTTCTACCAATTTTTGGCATGCTCGTTTGTGAAATATAAATGATCGTTATGTTGGAATTATGAGTGGTTTAGGATTAATCCCAATGGTTAAAAAGAATTTTGAAAAATGTGAGGCTTGTAGTAAAGCTAAAATCACTAAAATGCCTTATTTCAAGTTGAAAGAAAAACTGATTTGTTAGAATTAGTTCATACTGATATTTGTGAACTTGGTGGAATTCTAACTCGTGGAGGTATTAGATATTTTATCACTTTCATTGATGATTTTTCTAAGTTTACATATGTTTACTTGATGAAAAATAAAAGTGATACTTTTGAAAATTTCAAAACTTATCTCCATGAGGTTAAAAATCAGTTTAGAAGAAAAATAAAAAGAATTAGAAGTGATAGAGGCCGTGAATATGATTTAAATGAGTTTAATTCTTTTGTTAGATCATTGGGAATAATTCATGAAACTCCTCCTCCTTACTCTCCTTCATCTAATAGAGTAGCGGAAAGGAAAAATAGAACTTTGGTTGAATTGACTAATGTCATGCTTATTGAGTCACATGCACCTTTAAATTTTTTGAGTGAAACTATTTTAACTGCTTGTTATGTGTTAAATCGAGTGTCTCATAAAAAGTCTAAACTAATAGAATTGTGAAAAGGTTACAAGCCAAATTTGGGATATCTAAGAGTTTGGGGTTGTTTTGTGAGGCTAATGGATCCCAAGATTACAAAGTTGGGTAAGAAAGTTACTAGTTGTGCTTTTCTTGACTATTCTTCAAATAGTACAGCCTATAGATTTTTTAATCTTGCCGATAATATTGTGATAGAATCTAGTGATGCTATTTTTCATGAAATAAATTTCCTTTTGATTCTAAAAATAGTGGGGCAAATGATTAAATAAAATATTTTATCACTACCTAGTTCTTCTACTTCTACTTTGAAAAATAAAGAAGTTGATGACGTTGAGCTAAGAAGAAGTAAAAGATCTAGAGTAGAAAAAGATTTTGGTCCTGATTTTTATGTGTTTAATGTTGAAGATGACCCTCTACTTTTGAAACAAACATTATCTTCAGATAATTCTATTTTTTGGAAAGAGGCTGTAAATGATGAAATGGAATCACTACTAATAAAACTTGGAAACTAGTTGATTTACCACTGGGTTGTAAAACAATTGGTTGCAAATGGGTCTTAAGGAAAAAGTTGAAACCGGATGGTTCTATTGATAAATACAAGGCTAGCCTAGTTTCAAAAGGTTTCAAACAACTAGAAGACCTAGAATTTTTTGATTTTTTTTTTCGGGTAACAAGAATTACATCCATAAGACTTTTAATTGTTATGGCTGCAATTTTTTATTTCAAATGGATGTAAAAATAGTTTTTCTAAATGGAGACCTAAATGAAGAAATTATATGGATCAACCCGAGTGTTTTGTTGAAGCAGGCCAAGAAAACAAATTATGTAAACTTACTAAATCCATGTATGACTTGAAACAAGCACCAAAACAATGACATGAAAAGTTTGATTCTTGCATGATTGAAAATGGTTTTAAAACAAATGAGTGAGATGAGTGCATATATCATAAGTCTTGGAATAGTTCACATGTGATTATTTGCTTATATGTTGGTGATTTTTTTATTTTTGCCTCTAACATAAATGTTATTGATGAAGCTAAAATGTACTTAGAAGCCATTTTTATATGAAATATCTTGGTGAGACAAATTTTATTCTTGGAATAAAAATAACAAGAACATGTGAGGGAATTTTTCTTGACCAGTTACATTATGTTGAGAAAATTTAAAAAAATATAACTTACATGATTGCAAGCATGTTGCTACTCCTTTTGATTCAAATGTTCACTTATTTCCTATTGAAAGTGAAAATGATGTAATAAATCAAAAGGAATATGCTAGTATAATCGTAAGTTTGAGATATGTGACTGATTGCACTAGGCCTGATATTGCATATGCAGTAGAAGTACTTGATAGATTTACAAGCAAGCTAGGTAATGAACATTGGAATGCTACGACAAGAGTTATGAGATATTTAATTAGCACAAAAAATTGTAGTTTGTTCTATAAAAAATATCCTGCTGTACTTGAAGGCTTTTGTGATGCAGATTGGAACACTTTATCAGGTGATTGATGTTCTACCACTGATTATGTCTTTACTTTAGGTGATAATTATCAAAAAAGCAAACTATAATTGCTAACTCTACCATGGAGGCTGAACCAATTGCTTTAGCTTCAGCTAGTGAGAAAGCGAATTGGTTAAGAGAATTATTGTTTCAAATTCCTTATTTTGGAAAACAAATTCCACCTATTTTAATTCATTGTGATAGCATCGCTGGAATTGGTAGAGTTCAAAACTGTTATTACAACGGTAAATCTAGATCTATAAGGAGGAAACACAGTAATGTAAGATTGTATTTGACAAATGGTAACATTAATGTTGATTATGTCAAATCATGTGATAATCTTAGAGATCCTCTTACTAAGGCCTTAACGAGAGAAAAGGTCTGAAGCAAATCGAAGGGGATGGGATTGAAACCTACAAATCCTTGAGTCATATATGAGGAAACCCAACCTAGGGACTAGAGATCATATAACCAGGTTCAAAGGGAAAAACTTATCATTTGATGACTTGTTGTGAAAAATGCTTTATCTTTTTATTCCCTTCTTATGATGTGAGTGTATTGTTTCCTGTAGATTGTGAAGGTTGAGTTGATAAAACTCTTAATGAATATATGTAGCCCATATGGGTGGAGTGTTAAGCTTACAGGAACACTCTCGACAGATTTCACCTATGTGATGTGTGGAAGTATGTCACTTCCTATGATAATTTGGCTAATTCTCAAAAACAATCATGAAACCGGGATAGAACATGGCCATAACGTGTTGGCTTTAAAGCTCATGTCAACACCTTGATTATTATGTGTGATCAGTGATATTTTATTTCCCTTAGGCAGTCATAGTTCAAGTCTGAGATCACTACGACTCTGGAGTAAAAGTTACTGTTTCACTAAGTGGAGGTTCAGTGCAGAGCGTACCTTCATTATGTATGATAATCTTCCTTCAGCTGATATACTATCTTATCTAAAATTAAAATGAGTGGGGAATTGTTGATCAACATTTTAATATTAATAGTTTTTTTTTATTAATTTGCTTGAAATGTTTGGAGTCAATGTGATGGATTTGCTGTAACCGTTGGACATGTATATATGGAGCATAACTCCATTAGAAGTTAGTGCAAAATGACATTTCAGTTTTGCAAAGTTGCAAAATGCCGTTGATGGCATTAATGTCTATTTGATGGTCACTCATATTTTCTCCATTATCTCATTCTTTACTCCTCCATTATTCTTCCTCCATTATACCTTGTAATATATGTAACTCCTAAGGTCATTATCTTCAACATTTACTACACTATTTATCTTCTTCGTCATTGCTTGGAAGATTTCTCTAGTATAAATAGTAATTGTATTCATTTGACACACAACACACAAGAAAAGATATGAAGTGAAAGAGTTAGTCAAAAAGAGAGTTCTTATCAGTTGAAGGGAGGTGTTCTTTTGTGTGGAGCTTTGAACTCAACTCTTGTCCAGAGTTGTTGAGTTATACTTTGTGAAGGCTGTTGTATCCTCGAGGGGACAAGTCAAAGAGGATTACTGCTGGACCAGTGAAAACATTTGCTACAGTGGACTTGAATCTCCTTAAAGAAAGCGAGATATGCGCGCCTCAGCCTGAAGAGATTTATTTCTTCATTTTATTTTTCAATTGTAATCTTGCAATTTTATTATTTTGTAAGTTTTTCACTAACAATGTTTTACAGAATTAACTTACATTTTCATTAATTTTTGGCTAGAAATATTTTCCCGTCTCTTTAATAATAATTCTTTTGCTTTTATATTGAATTATACTTTTTGATTATCTCTTCCCAAATAGTTATTTCTTAATACATTTGATTTTTAAATTTTTCTCCTGAATGTCAAAATTATAAAACTAAATTTATATTTTTCCTTATTATCTTTGGGTATTAACAAAAGTTTAAAACCTAAGTAAAATAATAAGAAGAGGGTTCCTAAATTTTAAACATTCATTATATTTATAACACAAATCATAATTTTTGGAGCCTTTAAATTTTATCTCATGGTATGAAATTACGAGATTAATCAATTGAAATAGCATGACCAACATTTTAGGGTAAATGGCTAATATGTGTCCCGTTTGTCACTTTCTAGGGGGGATTAATTATAGGTGACAAAGAAGTTTTAAAATTTAAAAAGAGTGACACTAGTTTTAATTATTAAGTGTAGGTGATAAATTTTTAATTAATTTTTAAAAATAGTTAAATAGATCCTCAAGTTTTTGTTTTTACACTTTCACCCAAATTTAATTAAAACCCTAAATTTCTAAATAGAAAGATCCTCAAATCAGTTTTTTTGGTTCTTTACCAACTCCCGCTCTTTTCACGTTTTCTTTTATTGCTTCTCATCTTCATCACTGGCTCTTCTTCCTCCTCTTCTTCTTCTTCTTTTTGTTTTTTTATTGGTTTTGCAGCTTATTGTAGATTTCTTATTTGAAGAATTTGAGAAGGGAGAATCTCAAATTTTCATTCAACATGTGATTTGAAAAGGTCTAAAGCTTTAGAAATTACTTCTTAACTGGTAATTTTCAATCATTTTAACAAGTTAATAGTATTGTTTGCGTACATTATTCATTTAAAAATTTGATTTTTGTGTTATATTCCTTGCCACTAATGTATAATAAATTTCATCAACTGATAGGACTGTTTCAGTAATTTACAGCAATTACAGAATGATGTTGAATAATTGCTGTAATTGCTAGATAAATGATGTTGTTGAATAATTGCCACAATTGCTATATCTATTTCAGTAGCTGCTGAATAACTTACAACAGTTGTGATATTTTAATATTATTTTTGTTATGATCAATTTCTTAGTTCTAAGTTAGAATATTTTCAGGTATCTTCAACATCATTAATGGGAGATAGAATAGTACTACCAGTTGATTGTAATGGTGAATCCAACAATCGTTATATTTGGCGTTGGAAGAGTAAAGAATTGCCCACGACAATTGCGATGATTGTGCATCGAGATATTGCATATGATGATTTTGCGAATAAAATCATTACTTGTTGTAAATTAAATTGTGAGTTGAAAGATATTGTGATCACTTACCTGCATGTTTGTGGTGAAAAGCATAAGACGGCTCCTTTTAAGATAAATGATCAACTTAGTTTAAGTACTTATTTGGAAGATGAACCTAGAGGTGTTTTAAGGATCTACATGGTTGAAAGATTGGTGGAAAGTCATAATTTTTGTGATGACCAACAAGTGTTGAACGATGAATGTGGTAGGATGGATATGAATATTTCAAATGAAGAGCGTGAAGGTCAAGTATTCTTCCTCCTGAAGTTCGGAATAAATTGCCTATTATTGGTGAAGTTGCTGATAGGCAAGTACTATGAACTTATAAATTTACTTATTTCTAAATTTTCATTCTCTTTGTACACTTAATTAATGTTTGTTATAGTTGATAATTAATTAACTTAATGCAGTCATTCTCAAGAAGATGGAACATGCTTTTACAAAGATATGTCGTTCAAGAATAAAAAAGAATTAGATAAAATTGCATGTGTCAAAAAGAAATTTAGATTGAAGAAGGTAATTAATTCATGTTTAGTGTATTGTGTCAAATGTGAGCATCCTGACTGCAAGTGATGGCTAAGAGAGGTGAAAGTTGAAAATTCTGATACATTTTATATTAAAAAGTATGAAAAGATGCATACTTGTGGCTCAGAACATCTTACGAGTCATAATCCACACGCCACATCAAAAGTCATTGGAGCATACTTCAAAGATAGATATCCCGAAGGTAAAGGTCCATCTACAAAAGATTTGAATAACTCTATCCGTAATGAATTGGGATGCAAGGTTAGTTATTGGAAAGTTTGGAGGGGTAGCAATATTGCAAAGTCTTTGGTAAGAGGGACACATGAACATGGATATGGAGTGATTGGTGCGTATAGTCATATGTTTAGGACATCAAATTCGGGAAGTAAACGACATTGAAGATTGATGAAAATGGCAGGTTCAAGTATTTTTTTGTAGCATATGGAGCTTGGATTCTTGGTTTCGCACAAATGAGAAAAGTCATAGCTGTTGATGGAACATTTTTGAGAAGTAAATACGGAGGTGTATTGTTGTCTGCTGTTGCACATGATGCGGAGAATCATATTTTTTCGGTGGCATTTTGCGTAGTGGACTCTGAATGTGATGCTTCCTACCGATATTTTTTCGAGCAATTGAAAAGTTTTGTACTTGATACTCCTGAATTGTGCATTATCTCTCATAGACATCAAATTATTGGAAAGATGGTTTCAATTGTGTTCCCTTCAGCTCATTATGGTTATTGCATGAGGCACTTAGGAGAAAATATTCGAAATAATTTTCACAATGCGAGTGTTGTCTTCCACTTTTATAAGGCGGCAAATGCATATAATATTGATGTGTTCAATGATCATATTAATTAGATAAGAGATTTGATTCCGCAGGCTGCCACACATCTTGAACGCGTTGAATTTCACCGATGGAGCAGGGCATTCTTTCCTGGAAATAGGTAAACTACTGCAATTGTCTATACTGTCTATACTGCTGCAATTTTTTATAGTTAGCTACTACAATTGTTTATAGCAATTGCTGCAATTATTTATAGCAATTGTTGCACGTTTTTCAGCACCTGCTGAAAAATCTGCAACAATAGTTATAAAAACTATACAACAGTTATAAACACATACTATATGTTACAGGCACAATATTATGACGATAAATATTGCTGAGTCGGTTAACTCAATGTTTCTTGATGAAAGAGAATATCCCATTACTGCTCTATTTGATGCAATAAACAGACGATTTGCGGAAATATTTCATGAGAGGCGTATGAAATTCATTAATGCACCAAACATATTCGTTCTTTCGATAGAAAAAAACATTGCAAAAAATATTAAATTTTCATCAAATTTCCAACTACAAGTATATTGTCACCGGTCATGATGAAGTTGCAACAGTTGATTTGCTAGCCAAATCTTGTACTTGTAAAGTCTTTTGACATTGACAAAGTACCTTGTCTACATGCTATGACAGCGATTCGATGTCAATATGGTAATGACTATGGGAGACGCATTTATGAATACTCTTCTTCGTATTACAAAGTAGAGAGATACCTTATTGCATATGTGGAGGAAATTAAGCCGGTGCCATTTGAAGAAACTTGAGAAATTCGTATTGATATTTTAGAGAGAAAAATATCTTCTCCATTTGTTGAACCAGGCAAGGTTGGAAGAAAGTCCACAAAAAGACATAACGAAATTGGGGAATCATTTTCAACGAAGAAAAATAAATGTTCTTTATGCAAAAGAATTGATCACAAGAGGACTACATTCTCCGAGCGAAATGTTGCATAAAAACACATTTGTTCTTCTTGTTTTTTGTGAACTTATTTGATCTTATCTTTTTTTTTGTACTAATTGTTGTTTTTTTTGTGATTATTTGTGAACACATTTGATCTTACCTATTTTTCTACTAATTGTTGTTATTTTGATTGTGAAAGCATAATTCATTTTATTGTTATTCTTATTATAACTTTATTACTTGTTGTAGAGAATTTTAGCAATTGTTGTATAAAGTACAACAACTTTTTTACTTGTTGTAGAAAAGTTCAACAACATTTAAGCTTGTTGTAGAAATGTTCAGCAACTGCTATGAAAAGTACATTAATTTTCATGCTCGTTGTAGAAATTTAAACAATTATTGTAAAATAACACAACAACTCGTAGAAAATTATAGCAATTGCTATGAAAAGTACAATAATTCGCTTATTTGTTGTATCATATTCCTTTAAATTACTAGTTATTCTAGATTTTCTTTTAAAATTAACCAAAACTATCATATTTATCATGAAATA
This sequence comes from Solanum lycopersicoides, assembly GCA_022817965.1. Classification (NCBI taxonomy): domain Eukaryota; kingdom Viridiplantae; phylum Streptophyta; class Magnoliopsida; order Solanales; family Solanaceae; genus Solanum; species Solanum lycopersicoides. Next base: position 104,541,957 of record CM040618.1, read on the forward strand.
TGATTAATATAAATAATTAATAATCAATTTAAGTTTTTACACATGAAATTACTTAATTGATCGTCTGTTATCTCAAATAACTATCTCATTATACATGATCACTATCTAACATAAAATTTATTTTTAATTTAAATCAACACTACTTTGCTAATCATTAAATATGAGTGTTACAACCAATAAACAATCAATTACTCATTATAATATGATTACATGTGAAATTGTAATGGAATTGATCGTCTGGTATCTCAAATATCTATCTCATTATACATGATCACTATCTAACATAAAATTTATTTTTAATTTAAATCAACACTACTCTGCTTATCATTAAATATGAGTGTTACAACCAATAAACAAACAATTAGCCAATTAATTGACTTACTTGTTAAAGAAATACTTAGCAATTGTTATATAAAGTATAACAACTTTTAGACTTGCTGTAGAAATGTTCAGCAACTGCTATGAAAAGTACAATAATTTTTGTGCTTGTTGTAGAAATGTAAGCAATTGCTGTAAAACAATAAACAACTCGATTAATTATTGTAGAGAATTGTAGCAGGTGCTACAAAAAATATAACAATTTGCTTAATTGTTGTAGAGAATTTCAGCAGTTGTTGTAAAAAATATAACAACTCGTCTAATTGTTGTAGAAAATTTCAACAATTGGATGAGTCAAATACTCACCACCTTCAATTTTTTCACTAACAACATCATTGTTTTATATAACTGTAGAGAATTTTAAAATTGGGTGAGTCAAATCCTCACCTTTCAACTAGTTCACTAACAACATCAAAAAAAATCTTTTTTCGATCAAAATAGCAATTCATCAAATTGATGTATAACGAAAGTGAATTAAAAGTGTAGCAAAATAGTGGTAATAATGCATATTCACAAGCAACCCTTCAATTCATCAAATTCAAAATATCATATTCACTAATGTACAACAAAAGTGAATCAAAAGTGTAGCAAAATAGTGGTATAAATGCATTTTCACAAGCAGCCCCTTCTTCACCACTCTTTCAACTCTTTTTTGAATTCGAATCAGCCCCTTCATATGTAATATTAAAAAAATGAATTTCACATGTCAAAATGGAATATATATAACACAAGATAAATCTTAGAAAGATGATTATAATCTAATTTTACCTTTACTATCTCTGGACATCAATTCTTTTTCGATAATGATCTCATTCACTTTTTTTCTTCTTTTTTATTGAGCACTTGACAATGCCTCCAAAATTTGTCTCTTTGTTCTTTTAACATAGTCGGGAGTATAGGGATGAGAGATCTTTGATGATGGCCTAACACCTCTTTTAGACTTCATGGTGACGATAGCTTTCTCTAAAGACTCAATCTTAGCATTCATATTGACAATAGTTTTCTCTAAAGACTCTACCTTGACATTCAATAAATCTATCGTCTCCTTAGTGGATGGAGTTTCTTGAAGACAAGGAACATTCTCATCGATCGGAGAAGATGTTTCTACTCCAAAACCACCATTAATATCACCGAAGTCTCCTCCTCTTTCGAAATCAACACCATCAGTACATCTATCAACATTTGGAGTAAAGTCTCCTCCTCCTCCATCACCAACACCACTAAAAATTCTCTCAACATTTGGAGAAGATGCTCCTCCACCTCCTACATCAAGATTATGCTCATCATAATTTATGTCTCATTTTATAGCAACAACACCATTCAAATACATCTCAAGCTTTTCAATCTTATCATCCTTGGTCAATTTCTTAGACACAAACTTAGTGAAAAATTCCATTTCCATTTCACTAGATGTAGGAACTATCGATGGATGTACAATCTACATGTAAAAATAATAATAATTAAAATGTAATAAAGTTGCTGCTGCATTTAAAGATTATTATATACAAGTTGTTCTAATTATTCCAGCAGTTGTTGTAATAACTTCAACAATTGACAGCAACTAATTAAATAAAAAAAACACTTGTTGAAAAGGCTACAACACAAACAAAAAAGCAATAACTATTCGACTTTAACTAAAAATGTTAAAATAATAATGCTTATCTAGTTATGAGGGGGATCAAACAACTCATTAGTGACAACTGATTCGTTATTAGTTGTCAAAAGCCATCGAAAAATCCTCGGTGAAGACACTTGTTTTGAAAATACCTTATATTTCTTTTGAAGGAAAGGAACTACTTCAAATGCCCAACACTACATAAAATAATCACAAAAATAGATCAAAATATTGAAAGCACCCAAAAATAATGAAATAACTATATATATATATATATATATATATATATATATATATATATATATATATATATATATAACACTAAAATAAAATAAAATTTATCATAAAGGCCCATAGAAAGCCATAAAGATTGATAATCTTTCCATCAATCGTCTTCACCGCTTTTAATAGATGCTTGATTGTAATATCATAGCTAATACGACTCCATGGATAAGCACAAAATACTTTTCTTTCGGCCGAGAGCAAAATTCATTTTTTTGGAATATTTGTATTCACATCTTTTTCATAAAGAAAGCTATGAACAAAATATAGTAAACACAATGATATTTTTACATCTTTATTGTGTTTTTCATTTTGGAGTTGTTCAATCAACTTATTTCTCTTGTAACTCTTTCCCACAACCTTAAGAATTTCTTTTTGTCTCATTTTTTTCTTAGTTGACATATTTTCATAATCATACACATCTTCATTATGACAATTTAAGCCGGTGATGATAGCAAACTCCTTCATTCCAAGACAAATTGGCATGCCACTATAATTTATCCAAATTTCTTCTTTTCGACGGCTATAAATTTGACGTCGAAGAAGTTGGTAGACTAAACTCATTTGAAATATTATACGAGCATCTTTAAGTTGTAAGTAGTTTCCAAAGATTGAAGATCGAAAGAACTTTATCAATTTTTGTTCTTTTAAGATCGTTCTAAATTTAGAAAACTTACGTAACTCCGACTTAACAGTTAAAGAACCGCTTATGTTTGGATACTTATCAATCATTGACTCCAAATTGTAACTTGCATACCTAATCTACTTCACAACGAAGTTATCAGGTGAAGGATTGATCGGAGAAGACTCAACAATAGGAGATGTCACCTTTTCTGGAATGGCTATATCATTTTGTTCCTCTTCAATTGCTCTATAATCTCTTTCCACATTTGTAGAAGAAACATCAATTTCGTGTTCTTCTTCTTCTTGTTCTATAAAAAATTTCAAATTTGTGTTTTCTAGTTCTTCTTCTCTTTGTCTTAGTGTTCTGATTCGCCTTCTATACGTTTTAGTAGGAGTTGTGTTTTTTTTCCTTCGAGCCATGGATGCGAAATCTACATATAATACAATAAAATCAAAATGTAATAATAAAAAAGACAGTTCATTACAACATAAAGAAATAAGGTAAACAATTATAAATGTAGCAACTGCTGCTTTTCACTCACAAAATTATTAAACTTTACAAGTTCATAGCTTTCAATTATATTTAGAGTTCCATTAAAAATCCCAAACTGGCTTATCTGAACCTAATTTAAGTGCAATAACAACAACTAAATCTTAATCCCCACTAGTTGATCACTTTCTCATTATCTATTTGCTTCTAGTGTTCTTTAGCTCTCTAATTTCTCTTTACTAAATTTGAGATAGAGAACTCTAAATGAAATTCATAAATCTTTTCAGCAATGTAGGTGATAATTTGAACACATAATACATATATTAGACCTTAAACTTGATTTCAAATTTTAACTTTGGCCTCAAACTTTCATAATGCACAAATAAGCACTTTAACTATCCTATCTTTCAATAAATAAACACGTGATTCCTACCTGAAACAATGCGTGAAATGCATGCATTCTGCGCGAATGAGGGTAATTTTTGAGGCCCACAACAGTTGAAAAATGCTGAAATCACAATTCTACCCTTAATGAATCTCTTTTATATTAATTAAAATTAATTTTAATTTTTTTTGTTTCAAAATGACGTGAAAGATACATTTGTTTTTAAAAAAAGACGTTTAAAATATTTAATTAGTTGGCAACCACTGATTGGCTCACTAATACACGTGGGAGCGTTTGCATTTTACGCACTTTGGCTCCAAAAATTGCGCGTTTATTTATTGAAAGATAAGATAGTTAAAGTACCTATTTGTGCACTATGAAACTTTGAGGTCAAAGTTAGAATTTAAAGCAAAGTTTAGGGTCTAATATATGTATTATGCCTTTGAACAAAATACAAAAGAATCATAAACAAAAACAACCCAATGGATTTTCAATCTTTACACTCTCAAAATCCTAACAATGAAAGAAAAGAAAAGAAAAGAAAAGAAAAGAAAAAAGTGTTACCTTGAAGGTAGATGACGATAATGACGAAGAAGATGAAGAGAATGATGAAGAGCTGAGCCCCAGAAAACAAAGGAAAACGCAATTTGGAAAAAAAAAAGAGAAACAATTTTAATTTAAAAACATTTCAGTTTAAAAGTTTAAGTTTTATCTTCAGATTTAGATTTATTTTAAATATTATTAAAAATTTAAATTTTTTGAATATTACATTTTAGTCCCTAATTAACTTAATCACTAATTAAAAAAAAATTAACTTAATAATTTTTTTTTGTCACCAATTCAAACTTTTCTGCAGGCGTTGCTGGTAGCTCAATGGACTTCTCGCCACATTCTGTGTCAACATTCTCAAAATAGGCGGGAGTGAGAAATTGAGTGATGAAGCCATTGAAGAGACATTGGAGAAGGTGAGGTCTTGCTCTATAGATACCTTTCCCTTCTTTTTCCTCTAGAGACACTGCCTTTCTTCGTACCACTCGAGCAAGAGAGAGCTGATAATAGATCTCACTTGCAGGTGGTAAAGCTGTTGGCTTATATTAGTGATAAGGACTTGTTTGCAGAATTCTATTGGTAGAGTTACCTCTACTCTGTATCTTAACCACTATTTGGATAGTAGCTTCTTCTCCCTTACAAATTTATGACTTCCTTTTCTTTTTTTCCAGGAAAAGGCTAGCCGGACAGTTGTTATTTAATAAGAGTGCCAATGATGAACATGAGAGAATTAACCTAACAAAGTTGAAGAAGCAGTGTGGGGGCAGTTCACATCAAAGATGGAGGGAATTGTAAGCTATCCAGATCAATTATACTGAATTTGAGGCTACAAGTCTTTTGATCTCAACCTCCCAGCAGAAATGGCACATTATATCAATATTTTAATTCATTATTCTTCTCAAATGTCCTGTCATTGATTCATTTTGTGTTGCGCATTTGTCAGGTTAGGTGCGTTGAAGTATTCAAGGAGTTTTATCAAACAAAAGTAAGCACAGGAGACTTACATGGATATACTCTTTGGGAACTTGCAACATATATGGAAAATTTGAGCCAAAGATTATTGAGCTCGTTTTCACTACTTATCAGGTTGATTGTTGGGTTACTTTTTTAAATTGGATTGGCTTAGTTAATTTGAAACATTTTTATTATGTTATCAATGAGAAAACGAGATTGAGACTTCTTCCTTTTAGTAGGCTTCAGCTCTGCTGCTCTGTAATGCATCAGATAGATTGAGTTAACATGAAATCATGACGCAATTAAACCTATCAATGATGATGTTGTTCAGCTTCTTCATTCCCTTTCACCGTTTCACGTGTGAAGTACAAGATTTTCAACGAGGAGCCACACACCAAAATAATTTCTTTGACTGATGTCTTTGAGTTCAACTCAACGTTCATTGACAAAATGAGGAGGATCAAGGTACAATTAATGATGAGTAAGGTCAGCCATTCTTCTTTGAATTGTTGCACTACATTACTGACCCCGTGAGGATGTTGCTGTAATGGTATGAAGATACCACTCCTTCCTATTGATGAGAAGAAACAGGTAATTGAAGAAGTTGACAAGGATATGCAATATGCTATAGATGCTTCAAGTTGTGGGGGTGGGGGATTGGGTGGATAACAGGAGATAATAAACTTGAAATGTCACTTATGCAACTCATTTTCCCAATATTCATTAGGAAAGTCATTTTCTCATAGAAAATATTTTTCAAGATCAAATATAGAAAATTTGGAAAATATAAACTACATTCTAAAAAAAGAAGAAGAAAAGAGTACTCAAAACACTTGAGGTAAAAATGCATAAAACCCAAAAATAATAGGGATTAATTTGCAATAACCTTGAATGAAAAAACAAGAAATTACTACGGCAAAAATGGAAATAGTTAGAAGTATATGGGGGTTTTCGAGGAAACAAGAAAAACACATAAAAGGGGAAAGAGAGATTCACATCTGTCCCAATTCTCTTCTTCTCATCAATAGTTCGTGGTAGCTCCGCGTTGTTCCCTCATCGGGTCTAGACTCTCCGATCACTCTTTCGGCAAACTCCTTTGCTCTCCGGTGACATCACAGGTATATTTTCTTGTTAAATTGTGAGATCCGATTCGATGTACATTGTTCCACGTATGTATATACATATGATGCCTAGTTGATGTGCTGGTTTTGGTTTAATTGCTTCTTCCTTTGCTTTGGATTGATCCTAGTATTGAAACTATGCTGTTTTGTTGTGGTTGATTTTGCAATCTTTCGAGCTGTGATTGATGGACTAGTTTATGTTGTTTTTTTCTTCTCTATAGTTGATCCTGAGCATGAGTTTTTTGTTCTTTTGAAGTTAGGCATAGTGGAGGCTTAGTGTTCATTACTGGTAGGGTTTGAGTTAAATTTTTGATTCATTCTTTGTTGCAACTGACGACATTCATGTGAACTACAAATTCAATATGAACTACTGATTCCAGAACTTTGTTTTATGTCATTAACTGCCTGAAACTTTAGATTTTTCAGCTATGCTGCTCGGATTCTTCAAAATTGTCGATGGTTGTGCCTCGGATCCTCCAAAAATAGTGTATTTTTGAAGGATCCAAGCAACTCAGCTTTTTAGTGTCTTTGATGTGTATTTTCTTTTGGCATTCTCAGTTTAATTTACTTACTAAATTTATATACGTTTATTGTTTTCTTTAAAAAATAAAAAATAAAAATCCTCAATAGAAATAAGTACAAGCAAGGGGGGGGTTTAGGCCTTACCTTGTCAATCCTAATGAGACAACAAACCTCTACTAATTTACAAGCATGAAAAAAATAAGAGCTAGAGAGAGCTAGGTATTCTTTGATCATCACAAAATTTGTAATACACTCTATGATGATATTACAAATGAGAATACTTGAAAACTGTCAACCTCAAACTTATTTTTACAATTGCGTGAATTAAAAGTGATAGATAGTCCATCTAAAGTAACCTGAAGTATTTTCATCTTGTCTTCTTCTTCAAATTTGTCCAACAAAACTTGATATTTCATCATTTCTTCTTGGATGTATTTGATCTTGTTGAAGCTATTGACACTGTCATATGGTTCTGCTTTGCCCGCATCGGTAGGTGTCTTGGGACAAACTATCCTGTCACTTTACCATCCCAACTGTGCTGCCTACCATGTGTCTTCTTTTTGTTTTTGTTGCTTCTACTTTTCTTTTCTTTTTGAAACTGGTAATGTTGTATTCCTCAGCATTAAGGTATGCTAGAGACCTCCAAAAGGTAGTAAAAAGCTAAAACAAAAACAAGAAACTAATTACAGTAATTCTAAAAGATCTACTAATTGTTCAGCATTTTCTATACAATGTTCTTTACACCAAAAGTAGAAAGTTGCAATGTAGCTCCCTTTGGTTTTCAGAATGTTGTTGAATCTATCTTCAAAGTTTCTTCCATTCCTCTCCCTCCAAATAGTCCACCAGATAAAGTGTGGGATTATTCTCCACCACTTCTTCTGTGTCTTACTTCCCCCTCTCCTAATCCAACAACTTAACAACTCTGCTGTGTGCTCTGGCATTGACCATTTTGTCTCTGTTAAACTGAGGAATATAGTCCAAAGCTGAGATGTGACTTTACAGTGGAGGAACAAATGATTATTTGTCTCTTTAGCGTCACTACATAACATGCATCTGGACACAATTGGCAATCCTTTTTTCTGCAGGCTCATGAGTGAGGCAAGCTTTCCTGATTACTAACCAAGCAAAGCACTTGACTTTAGTAGAAGCCATACTTTCCCATACATGCTTCGTCAAGGTGAGATATCCCCATCCCTAGACATTTTATCAAAGTGTATGTCCATCATATTTTCTTCCTCATCCTCATCAAGAGGATCATCACCCAAATCACTATCATAACCCCTAGTTGGACTAAATTCTGATGCTAAGGCCTCTTGTTCATTCTTCTTTGCAATTATACTTTTATATACAAATTCCTAAGCTTGTGGACTTAATTTTCTATTCAAAAGAGGAGGAAACATACTCTTCTTCATCAACCAATTAATCAGCCCACCAAGGAGTACTCATCTCCCTTTGTTTTTCTTTGGAGACCTCATGAGATGAGGTGTTCGATGTGACGATGGGTGACTTGATCACTGAATTGGGTTTGAGCAACATGGCAGCCTCACTTTCTTGAATAATTTTAGCTACTTTAGAATTAAAGATATATAATGTAGGACTCATAACACTACCATTTGTTTTGGTCTGCATGCTGCATACTCCAATTGGCGTGCTATATATTATCATCAAATCGGCTCGAACCAAAGTTTGCTCCTTCGTGGGATTAGAATCAACTAACTCTAATTATTTCTCCACCTCAAGTGGTTCAAACAGATTTATACAAACAATGTCCTTCGGTTCATTAGATTGCACCACTAAATTAAGTTAGCTGCTGCTTACTTTCAAGACGTGGAGATTTACTTTGACTTGCCGAGGAACCAATACACATAGAAATTGATTTTTTGAGCAATTGTGTTCCAATTCCCAGTTGCATTCTCATCACGACCAGAAATTTCAACTTGCAAATCTATAGGTTCCAAAGGTTAAAAATCTCCACATTTTGATCCTTCAAATTTTTTCTGTCCATCAATTGCCAAATTCTCAAGTTGCACATAGATTTTGGCGTATGTATAGCATCATGAAGTTTCTGAGGAGTATGCTTATCACCTTGCCTCATACTTGAATTTTCAGCAGCAACTTCATTCTCTTTTATCTCGTTAATTTTTTGCGCAAATTGTGCATCATTGGATTGATTTGTATCCACAACGAGTTCCTCTTCAACCTCAATACGATCAGCTAAATTACAATTTTGTTGGTTGGGAGAAGTATTTTTTTGCCGTGAAAACTCATCAGTTTGAGGAAGAGGAAAACTAAGGATAACATTTGATTCCCAGAAAAGAAGTCATCTGACAGACTGACGCTGCTTTGCCCAAATTTTGGTCTTGAACACCACTCCTTTCATCCCCTATCTCTAAATCTTTAAGTGTTCCTTCATCATCCTTTTCACCAACTTCCAGCCTATTTGAATCAGCTTTTTTGGCATTGAGATGAACACGAAGATCTCCTTGAAATTTTTCTCCTTCAATATGATTCTCACTGACCGTGGCATCAACTTGACCATCAGCGAGAGTTCGACAATCAACTTCTCCATGTCCCTTATGTTTATATCTCTTACAATAATATGGTAAATAATCATACCTGATTTTTTACCATACTTTTGTAATCTCGTCTGTAACTAAAATTTTGAATCGAACTCTAATTCTTTTTGGAACCGTCCTTAACAGATCCATCGTGTTTTATCATTGGTCGTTGATCCACATCAAGAGGTTGTCCAACTGCTGAAGCCATTGAAAACAGAGTATTACGAGCAAAATATTGACAGGGTAAACTTGGGAAAGAAATCCATGCCATTGCAATGGAGGTTTCTTCCCTAGGACTAAAAGGAGTCCACTTTTGGATTCTGAACGGTATAACAATAACGGCAAATTTAATCGACCTATTAGATTTTGAAAAGATTGCAATATAATCTTCCTTCAAAGTGAACCGCAACAGCACATGTCGACTTTCTAATAACCCAATGTTACATTCACCCTTAAATCCTAATTGTTGAGGCAATATTTTCCGTAAATCTGGAACTTCAGGCCTTCCATGTGAGAATTTGGCTATTTAGATTCTCCTCTGTGATAAACGTTTCAAGGTCTTAGGAGTCAAATATCACCATTGGTTCTCCATGTAAAAGACTGACTGGTTTGAGAGATTCTCAGTATATTGTTGATTCTCGCTGATTGACGAAGCATATGTACGACTTGTATTAGGGTTGACGTTTTTCTCTTCCACAACTAGGGGTGTCAAATGAGCGGGTTGAGTTGAAAATGGAAATATTAAATGGGTTCAATAGAAATCGGGTTGGGTCTTGACCAGCCCAAGTTTAATTTGGGCTCAAATGGGTTGGGCTCACATGGGCTAAAAACGGGTTGGGTCTTGACCCACCCAATTTGACCCGATTAATCTCAATAATTTAACATATTGATATTTAACTTTTATAATCACAATTTGAATTCCCGCTCAAGAATTTTTTGTTAAAAAAGTAACAAATGGATAGATAAATCGTAAAAGATGTTAAATAGATAATAATTCATACCTTCAATATAGGAACATATCTTAATAAAAAGTTTTAAAACGGATTAAAATTGGAGATTGAATTGGGCTCAATTGAGAATTCTCTTCAAATGGGTTAAGCTTGAATGGGTTGAGAATGAACCCAATTCAAATTATCTTGACTCCAACCCTTAAAATTCTGAGCGGGTTGGGCGGCTTACCCTATGTTTGGGTTCAGTTTTGACACCCCTACCCACAACCATAGGCTGGGGAGAGGACAAAGCAGCCATGGTTGCTATTCACGCCATATTTTGATTAAGAGAGAGAGAGAGAGAGGAAAGAACTTTTGGGTTTAGGGTTCCCCAATTTTATTGTTTTTATATACGTTTATTAGAAAATATTGTATACGGTTTTCTTTTTTGATGGAACCCTGAAAAGATTTTAAAAGTTCATTTATTTTAGAACCAAATGTGCAATTTTGGTAACTCTAGTTTATCTAGGTCTTAGGAATAGCATGGTGAAACTTAGTTCTTGTGGAATTCCTATCAAGTTAGGGTCTTCAGAAACCTAGTTAGAATTAGGAATCAATCAATTAAGTTGAATGTGCTTAGAGATGTATTATATGATACCAGCTGACATGTCTCCTGCCACAAAAATGATGTCTGGAAAGTGCCCCTTTCCAGGGCAAACGATCTTAAGACCTTGCAAAACAATTGCTGAATCCTAAATAGAACTTAGAGTAGAATTCCTTTTCACCGAGCAATAAACATGAATACAAAGTAAGCGCACATGAATATTGTGTTATATCTGTGAGTTATTTTGCTATGAATCATGAGCTTAGATGATTTGTTGGCAAGTAAATATCAATCGCGGATGAGGTAATTACTTAGGGTTTCTATTTCGGCTCGATGTAGTTAGTCTCTGCAGCACGTTATTGTACTCTTGTGGAACTCTCTCTAAGACTCTTTTTTTTGTGACGTGTACTTTTACTTTAAGCTTATCTCAGCACTTCTAAAATTTTGGAGTTTGGACTTGTTTAGTTACATAAATGGTTCATTGGTTCATCATAATTCATTATACTGAAAGTCCTTTATACCCAACTAAATATCTAATTCAGAGTGGTAAAGAGTCATTAGAAGACCAAGATCATACTGAACCAATAAATGTGATTTGATTTTCTGACTGACTTAAAAATTTCTTGATTTTCTTACTAGCTTTTGTTGAGTTTAGTTGGTGATGTTATTTAGCTTGGAACAGGGCCACAGGTGTTTGGAATTTTTGTAGGGTTGCATTCTGTTAAATTGGAAAGATATTGAAATCACAATGAACCAACGTAGCACAATCGATCTGGAACATGGATGGGGCATCATTCAAAGGGGCATTACAAAGCTGAAGAACATACTAGAAGGGCTGCCTGAGCCTCAGTTCAACTCAGAGGACTATATCATGTTGTATTCGTATCCTTTTAGACTCCCACACTGTTAGGCATGTAGATAACTTGGAGTTGATTCACCTTTTGTTTCCTTAAGTCTACTAACAGGACAATTTACAACATGTGTTCTGAGAATCCCCTAAACAATTATTCTCAACAGGTGTACGACAAATATCGTGAAGCTTTTGAAGAATATATCAGAACAACGGTAAGGGTAGCTGCTGTTTTCATTCAAATTTCACTTCAGTAGAAATTAAACAAGGTACTACAGTAAAACAAGAATAACAAGAATGGAAGAAGTATTATTCTTAATTTTTCTTTGATGTTTGTTATATCCATGTCCCATTCTTGATTGTCTGCTCTCTTTATATCATTCTGGAATGTTGGAACTTATAAAAATGATTCTTTAATAAAGAAAAGGAAAATCATTAGTCTGGTGAGCCCTTTGTTGCTCTTTTATTTTTCAAGTTTAGCCATGTAACAAAGAGGCCTTCCATGTGAGAATTTGGCTATGAGAGCGTATTTTAGATTCTCCTCTGTGATTCGATTTTGTGCCCTCAATGATTTTTTTTTAATAAGGGTCCATGCGCAAGTATCAACGTTATTTCGGTCTGAATGTAATTCAGGCATTGCTTTCCTAGGAGACAATATATCTTTTAGTTTTATTCCCACTATTATATGATTCAAATTTAGAAAGGCTGCTCTTGATGCTTCTTCATCCCATAGAATATTAAGAAAGGGATACGGGGAAAGTGGATAGAAGTTTCAAAACACAGCTAAATTACATGGATTTTTTGTATGTTATTTAAGACATGCAATTTTGCTTAGGAGTTTAAAATGACTAAAACTCAAATTTAGCTTAAAGTTTGTTTACCTAAGTTTTGTTTCTCCAAATAATTCTACCTTCTCGAAATTTCACATTGCAATTCAATTTCAAAATAGGTATTGCCTTTTTTGAGAGAAAAACATGACGAGTTCATGTTGCGAGAGCTGGTAAAAAGGTGGTTAAATAATAAGGTCATGATCAGATGGTTGTCGAGATTCTTCCATTATCTTGAACGCTATTTTATTTCCCGGAGATCTGTGCCGGGACTTAACGAAGTTGGAGTAACTTGCTTCCGTGATCAGGTAATTTATGGTTCTCCTTCTCTTTTTCTTTTCGTCATAACTGTGTTTCTATGGTCATCTATTAAAACATCTCCACCTGATCCCTTGGTTAAAGCACCGAGTTCAGCTCATACTATTTTGATCTTTTTATTTCTATTTTCTGGGTTTTGCCTCTTCTAGAATTTGATTTTCAGTTTGATAGTATACTAGTCAACTGCTTCCACATCCTTACGAAAAGATTCTATCATTTAGTCCCTCTGTAGGAAATATGGAAGGAAAATAGAATTTTTTAGAGAATGCTCAAGTTTATTATAGGTTACTTAAGGCCACTTGAGATGATTACTATCATCAACTACATCTCTGTTTATACTAGTATTAATGTAAATCAAATGTCTTGCACAAATAACTAAATACATGTATCACAATTTACTAGATACATGTATTACGAAATTCTAAAAAGACTTCTTGAAAAACTAAAAGACAATTTCGGAAGACTAAACATAGATGCATTAATTCCAATACTCCCCCTTAATGCATTTGCTTGATAACTCCAATGCGTTTGTCGAACTGAGAGACTTCAGACCAATAAGTCTCATTGGAGGTGTTTACAAAGTGTTCGCCAAGCTCCTGGCAGAAAGAATGAAAAAGGTAATTAGCAAGCTAGTCAACAGGCATCAAATGGCCTTCATCCAGGGCAGACAAATTCTAGATGCAGCCCTAATAGCAAGTGAATGTGTTGATTCAAGGATCAAAGGTGAAACCCCAGGGATCATGTGTAAGCTTGATATTGAGAAGGCTTATGATCATGTGAATTGGAAGTTTCTTCTCAATATTTTGAAACAAATGGGGTTTGGAGAAAAGTGGTTGAAGTGGATAGAATTTTGTATTAAAACTGTTAGGTTCTCTATTTTGGTGAATGGAGAACCTAATGGTTTTTTTCCCTCAGAAAGAGGATTGAGACAAGGTGATCCTCTTTCCCCTTTCCTTTTCATTTTAGCTATGGAAGGACTAAATAGTATGGTGAGGGTAGCCACTCAAAAGAACTGGCTAAAAGGTTTCAAGGTGGGCAACCGAGCTGGAGAAGATGTACAGATTTGCCATCTCCTCTATGCAGATGATACTATGATCTTTTGTGAGGCAAAGGAAGAGCAGGTATGTTTCATCAGGATAATCCTAATAGTTCTTGAGGCAGTGTCAGGGCTTTCTGTGAATTGGAGTAAGAGTAGTAATTCCAAGTTAAAGATGTATCTAATATTCAGTGCCTAGCAAATATTTTGAGCTGCAAAGTAGAAAATCTGCCTACTACATACCTGGGATGGGGATGCAACTGGGTAACGCCCACAAAGAGTTAGAGATATGGGATAGAGTAGTGGAGAAGACAGAAAAACAATTAGCCACCTATGGAAGACACAATATCTTTCCTTCGGAGGAAGAATTACACTGATTAATGTAGTCCTGGATGCCCTACCAACTTATGTTATGTCCCTTTTTCCCCTACCTGCGAAAGTGGAGTAGAGATTGGATAAATTGAGGAGGAAGTTCCTTTGGTTGGGTAACAAGGATGGAAAAAGTATTCATCTGGTCAAAAAAAAAAAACTCCAATGCGTTCTCGAAGATAACAATTTTTTTCTCTAGGAAGTGCTTTGGTGAATATGTCAGCAAGTTGTTCTCCTGTCTCACAATAATGCAACTGAATTTTGCGTGTTTGACAATAATACAACTGAATTTTGCCTTTCTCTTGTGCTTCTCGGATAAAATCATACTTGATGGAAATATGCTTTGATCTTTCATGGCTGACTGGATTCTTGACAATTGCAATTGTTGATTTGTTATCACAATACAGAACAATCCCTCTTTTTTGTTTTTCACCAATGTCTTCAAATATTCTCCTAAGCCAAATAGCTTGAAAGTAGCCTTAGTTGCTGAAATATATTCTGCTTCAGCAGAGGATTGAGCAACAACACTTTGCTTTTTTGATAACTAAGAACAAATACTTGATCCAAATAAGAAAGTATAACTAGAAGTACTCTTCATGTCATCTATACTTCCAGCCCAATCACTATCAGAATAACCAATTAAGTTCAAATCTCCACCAAATTTGTACATTATTCCATAATCCATTGTTTCTTGCAAGTAGCGTAGAACACGCTTTGCAGCTCCAAAATGCACTTGGTTTGGTTCTTGCATGAATCTGGATAATAAACTAGCAACAAACATAATATCTGGCCTTGTTGAAGTAAGATATAACAAACTTCTAATCAAGCTCCTGAGCTATTAGTTTTCTTTTTTCCATTATCTTTTCTGAACTTCTCATTTGTTGCTAATGGTATGGTCACAGACCTGCAATCCATCATTTTAAATTTTTGAAGAATACTTTTGGTATACTTCTTTTGAGAAATGAAAATTCGTTCTTTCACTTGAGAAACTTCGATGCCCAAGAAATAATTTATCAATCCAAGATCACTCATTTCATAGGCTTACATCATATCTTGCTTGAATTCTTGCATAATCATCACATCATTTCATGTAAAGAGCAGATCATCTACATAGAGACAAACAATGATAATGTTGTCATGTTCTTTCTTCACATATAAAGTGGTTTCACTTTTACTTGTTTAAAATTATTTTTCAGAAAGTATGTATCAATTTCATTGTACCATGCTCTCGGAGCTTGTTTTAGCCCGTAAAGAGCTTTTATTAGCCTATACACCTCCTCTTCACCCCCTTGAACAAAAAATCCTTAAGGTTGCTCAACATAAATCTCTTCATCAAGTTTTCCATTAAGAAATGCAGATTTAACATCAAGTTCAAATATCTTCCATTTCTTTTGTGCAGCAACAACAATTACAGTTCTAATTGTCTCAAGACAAGCAACTGGAGAGAAAGTTTCATAAAAATCAATACCTGCTTTTTGTGTGAAGCCTCTAGCAACCAACCTTGCTTTGTGCTTTTGAATATCTCCTTCCTGATTGAGTTTGATTTTGTAAATCCATTTTAAACTTACAACTTCTCTTTCTCAGGGTATAGCCACAAGTTCCAAGTATTATTTTTTTCAATCATTCAAATTTCGTCTTCCATGGCTTTCTTCCAAACATCATGTTTTATAGCTTCTTCATAATTTTCTGGCTCAACACTGACAAATTTACATCTCTGATAAATGTCACTCAACACTTTTGTTCCTTTTGGAGGCGGTTCTTCATCATCTGAATCTGAGATGTCTCCCCGTTGAGGAACATCTTCCACTTTCTCATCTTCTTCTTGATTTGAAGATATGATAGTCGTATTCTCTATCTTTTTATCCTTCCAATCCCATGTTGTTTCTTCATCAAAAATGACATCTCTACTAACAACAAGTTTGTTAGTTTTGACATCGAGAAGCCTATATCTTTTTGTCACATCACTATAACCAATAAATATACATTTTTGACTTTTTTCATCCAATTTTGTTATTTTCTCAACAGGTATGTGAGCATAATAAATACACCAAAAAATTTAAAATGACTTACAGAAGGTTTCACTCCACTCCAAACTTCAACTGGTGTCTTGTCCTTTAGTGCCTTTGTTGGGCACCTGTTAAGGATGTACACTAATGTATGCACTGCCTCTGCCCAAAAATATTTTGGCAGCCCTTTCTCATTCATCATAGTTGTTAGAATCTATGCGTCCGTTATCAGTCAATGGACCAGGTCCCTTGACACACAATCGTAAATATAGCAGATAGTAAATGCAGTAAAAGGAACAGAGGAGTTTTACGTGGAAACCTCCTTGCTCAAGGGAGTAAAACCACGACCTGTCTCACAGGATTTCCAAAAATAGTTTCACTAATCTTCACAAGCAAAAGGAAACCGGTTACAAAAATGTGAGAAAAAGTTTTTAATCTCACTATCAAGCAATAGCACTATTGCTTGATGAGCCTAAGTAGATATTACTCTACCCACTAAGCTATCACCCTAGACAACTTAGACTTTTCTAAGCAATCTCACAGATTGCCCATTAAACCACTAACCTAATAATGATTTAGAATTTCAGATCAAACCACACTGATTCCTTTATAGATTAGGATCAGTTTACAATGTAGGATCTAAAGAATATATTCTCAAACAACTACACAATGTGCGCCTGAGTTTCGGTTGTTCTTGAATGATTCTTCTACTTGATTTTCTTTAGCCTTTGCAAGAGTTCTTGAATGTGCTTTTTCAAGTTGCAAAAACTAAAGAGAAAGTGTAAGGAGAGATGACATTGTATAGACAAGTCACTTTCCTTAAACCCATGCCATTGGTTGGAAAGGTCTGACGTTTTTGACGCAGTTGGAAAATGTGAACCAAACTTTTGTACTTTCTCCAGCTGGCAGTCAACGAACACCTCATATTGAGAACCGGGTACCTTTACAAGGTCCCTGAGTTTGTTACATCATCAAACTACAAATAACAATACCCTGAATTGCTTGTCCACCCACCTAACAGAGAATCGAAAACAAAAAGAACAAAATATACACAATATACATTAGTTGCACTAGCTGTATTCCCCCTCACAAATATGTCCAGTCACAATCAGTTAAAATTTTCCCCCTTTTGGCATCATAAAAAAAAGATACAGTAAACCAATAGTATCAATAATAATATTAGAGAAGATCATAGCCTTTTGGCCATCAAACATAAAAGAAAGCATTCGACAAGAGATATTAGCCAGAACAACAGGGGAATAATATAAATAGCATTCCAAAATTAACATAAAAGAAAGCATTCGACAAGAGATATTAGCCAGAACAACAGGGGAATAATATAAATAGCATTCCAAAATTAACATTCAATACATTAATAACAAATTGAAATCCAAAGGACAAAAAGATAAGCCACACAAGGAAGACACAGGAAGACTAAGGAAAGGACTATGAAGGGGTGGTTGATGGGAAAGGGACTGAATGATGATAGTGAGTCTAGCATTTGCATCATCATTATCCTTTAATGCTTTCTCTTGTAAAGCAATAACTTTGGCCCTCAGTTCTGCATTTTCCCTTTCCAGGGCTTGAACTGCATCGGTACCAGGTCCCTCAGTCTGCGCAGTGAGAAGCTCGGCCTTAAGAATAGCAATTTCTGCATACTTGCCACTCAGCCTCATAGTCAGTTCTTCAACTTCATGCTTGAGTTGGTCTTGGTCTTCAATGAGTTGAGTCATTTTGCTCTTGGGATTTCCTTTCCCTTCAATGCACTCACATTCAACCAAGGTCGTCTCTGAAAAGGCTTGCTTCACAGTACCGACTTTCCCAAGACCAAGCAAAATGTTAAAGTATTTGAATACTTTAGTGAGAAAGTATCCATACCCCATACCATGTATCCCTTTTCGCTCAATGACAGTCTTGTACATATGGTCAAGCATGAGTCCTGGAAGATCCAGAGGTTCGAACTTACGCAACAACTCCATCACATACAAATCAGCAGAAGTTGCTGAGGTCCTCTTTTCTGTTCGAGGGAGGAGAATTTTGTTGACAAATTCAAAGACTAACTGATATTCACTTTTTATCACTTTCTTGAACAACCCTGCGCATTTTGTAGTAGGAAGTTTTGAACACAATGTCACAAATTCAACAGAACATGTCTTCACTACCACAGACCTGGTACCTTCAAGAGGTACCCTAAGAATCTTTCCCAGCAGAGTCTCGTCAAAATGAATAGCAATGTCGTTTACTCTGGTATTGATACTTCCATCTTCCTGAAATTGGATGTTGTAGTAGAATTCTCGCACTTCCTCTTCATGAAGAATGGGAGATGTGTAGTTGAAAAGATGCATCCACGACTGAATCTCGACCATGTCATAAAGTGAGTCCATCCCAGGAAGATTAATTATCCCCATATCAAAAACCCTGCCAGCTAGTACAGACTGCTTCCTCAGATTGTCAACAATCTCTTGTTTGTTGACCTGTTCTTCATTTACATGTACCTGTGTACTAGGTACCTGTGACCTTTTCCTTTTTCCTTTAACAATCTCCTTTGTAGATTTTGTTTTCTCAGCTTTCTTAGCTTCTCTTGGCTTTGTCTTTCCTGACCTCTTCTTCACCTCTTCTTCCTGTATCCCTTTTCTGTCTCTTCAGCAGACACATCTACCACACCAAACTCAGGCAGTTTAAAATTGGACACTTTGAAAGTTCTAGCACTCCTGTTTTCTGCTGTAGACTTAGCACTGGCTTTCAGGGCATCATCCATCATCTTTTTGGCGTCAGATCTAGTAATAGGTCTCCTTTTAGACACTTCTCCCACCACTTTCTCTTTTCCCTTCTTAGATACACTAACATCTCTCTTTTCAACCTTCCACTGTATAGGTTGGTCATCACCTGCTGAGTCAGAGGAATCAGAGGATGGATATCTCCCAAAATCTGGAGTTCTATCAAAGATAGGTTGGGTCTCTCTGATCTCTTCATTTTGAAGAGGTTCACTTTCCTCAACCCTGGATTCCTCTCGCATCATAGCTAGACTCTTGATCACCAATTCTTCACTCGCAGCAAGAATGTTTGACTCAGAAGTTTTGTTCCTTGGTAAGTCTCCTTCAAAAAGAGTATCTGAAAGCATTTCATGGTGAGGACCAGGTCCAGTAGGAAGACTTGGGCTGTTCAGATCTATAGAGTGAAAAGGATTTTCGGAGTTATCTAGGGAAGAACTTATTTTTGAAGTCGATGGAGGATTGGCTTTTGATCCTGTGGATTAAGGAGAATAGAAGGAAATTGGGTCAATTTCACTAAGTACCGTAAGCATTTGCTTAGAGGCAGAAGAAGGGTTCGACATTTTATCAGGAAGGAGAAGAAAAAGGAGCAGGAGTGAAAGATGAAGAGAGTAGTGAGTGATAAAAACAATTTAGGGTTTTTCGACAGAGAGAAGAATGAGAGATTAATAGAGAAAAGAGGGGTTTAAAAAGAAAACGAAACGGTGCCAGGTCCCTATTGATTTGACGTGTCACTTGGAAAATAAGCGATGGGACTAACGGTCAGAATAGCTGATGACTGACACGTGGCTTGATCAACAGTCACTTTATCTCAGTTTAAAATTAATGTACAGAATGCTAACCTCTACTAGGACCAGGTCCCATAATGCAACTTTATCACCATTCCTCAACTGTTCTGGCCATGTCTTTGCTTTGCTAATCCTTTATGAATGTATATTGCAATAGGTACAACAGTGATCTAACTTAGACAAAATTATTGACAAAGAGGATACTTGCACTACAAGTCTAGCCATCAAGGACATTTCATGATTGAATGACTTGAAATCAGTTTGAAGTCATCATGCCCAACTTCAACCTATTACTCTCAAATTGGTCTTTGCTAAGAGCCTTGGTGAAGATGTCTGCGATTTGTTCCTCTGTTGGGCAATATGTAAGCACAATGTTTCCCTTTTCAACATTATCTCTCAGGAAATGATGTCTGACATCAATGTGCTTGGTTCTGTTGTGGTGAACAAGATTCTTTCCCATACTAACTGCACTAGTATTGTCACACATAAGAGGTATTGCCTTGATACTTACTCCGAAGTCTTCTAGGTGTTGTTTGATCCATAAATTGTGAACAACATGCAGCGGCTGCTACATATTCAGCCTCAGCTGTTGAAAGAGCTACTGAATTCTGTTTCTTCGTTCCCCATGAGATAAGTAAAGATCCAAGGAAATGAGCCATCCCTGAAGTGCTCTTCCTGTCAACTTGATAACCATCAAAATCAGCATCTGCAAAACCAACAAGATCAAAAGTGTCACCTGCTGGGTAGAAAAGTACCAGGTCCCGTGTTTTCTTCAAGTATCTTAGAATTCGTTTAGCAGCCTTCAAATGTGAATCACGAGGGCATGCTTGGAATCTAGCACACATTCCAACAATGTATACAATGTCAGGTCTGCTAGCAGTCAGATACAACAAGGATCCAATGATTCTCCTATACATGGTTTGATTCACAAGAGAATCAGATTCATCTGCTACAAGCTTGGAGTTTGTACCCATAGGAGTATCAATAGGTTTAGAATCAAACATATTGAATATCTTCAACAGATCCTTAATATACTTCTCCTGACTAATTGAGATTCCATCTGATGATTGCTTGATTTGTAGCCCAAAAAAGAAAGTTAGTTCACCCATCATGCTAATCTCAAACTCTTTTCCCATTAATGATGAAAATTTTCACACAAATGTTCAGATGTAGCTCCAAAGATAATGTCATCCACATATACCTGTATAATCAGCAATTCCTATTCTCTTTTTAACAAGAACAAGGTATTGTCAAATTTTCCTCTTTTGAAACCATTTTTTAACAGGAACTTTGACATTCTTTCATTCCAAGCTCTGGAGCTTGTTTTAAACCATACAGGGCCTTATTCAACTTGAACACATGATCTGGTAGCTCAGTATCTTCAAACCCAGGAGGTTGTTTAACAAACACCTCTTCCTTTAAGTCTCCATTTAGGAAAGCACTCTTGACATCCATTTGATACACAACTTGAATCCCATGAATGCAGCAAAGGCTATGAGAATTCTGATGGCCTCCATCCTTGCAACAGGAGCAAAGGTTTCATCATAGTCTATGTCTTCCTCCTGATTATATCCTTGAACAACTAATCTGGATTTGTTCCTAGTAATCACACCATTTTCATCAAGCTTGTTTCTGAAAACCATCTGGTTCCTATAACAGTTCTGTTAGCAGGTCGAGGAACCAGGTACCACACCTTACTTCTTTCAAACTGATGGAGTTCTTCTTGCATTGAATTTACCCAATTTGCATCACCTAACGCCTCTTTCACATTCTTAGGCTCAATTAATGATATAAATGCTGAGAATGCAACTAGATTTCTTGTTTTTGATCTAGTGTGAATTTCAGAGTTCAGAGGTGAAATGAGATTATCAAGAGGGTGTGATGAACTGTGTTTCCATCCTGGTCTTGAAGTCAACTGGTTCAGGTGATCAGTGTTCTCTTCTTCATCAATGAAGTCTTCATTTTCCGGGGAGTGAGTGATATTCTGACTGGAGTTTCCTCTTCAGGTTTATCAACTTCATCAGCCTTCTCAGATGAACTTTGATCAGCATTGTCAATCTTCAACTGGTCATTTATTTCAGCTTCACTTCTTTCACTTTTCTGAGATTTAAAGAGCTCGATTAACTCATCTTCATCATTTGATGCTGCCTTTTTCAGATTTCCATCTTCATCAAACACAACATGAATACTTTCTTTAATACATTGAGTTCTCTTGTTGAAAACTCTGTATGCTTTACTTGATGAAGAGTATCCTACAAACACTCCTTCATCACTTCTAGGGTCAAACTTTCCGAGATCATCCTTCCCATTGTTCAAAACAAAACATTTGCATCCAAATGCCCTAAGATAGCTCAACATAGGTTTTCTGTTGTTGAGTAGTTCATAGGGAGTCTTATTCAATAAAGACCTTATCAAGCATCTATTAGTAACATAGCACGCTGTGCTGATTGCCTCAGCCCAAAAATTTTGTGGAAGATTTGACTCAATAATCATGGTTCTTGCAATATTTACCAAGGTTCTGTTTTTCCTCTCCACTACTCCATTTTGCTGAGGAGTTCTTGAAGCAGAAAAACTGTGACTGGTGCCATTTTTCATACAGAAATGATCAATTTTTGAGTTTTCAAACTCAGTTCCATGATCAAACCTAATTCCAGCAATCACTTGATTCAATTTTGTTTGGATCATTTTGAAAAACACTCAATTCTTCTGGTGTTTCTGCTTTTGATCTTAAGAACCTTGTCCATGTGAACCTTGAGTAGTCATCAACTATCACCAGAATGTATTTCTTTCCACTTCTACTTTGAACCTTCAAGGGTCCACATAAATTGCAGCAGCTCTAATACTCTCGAAGAGGTTACTTGCTTCTTTGGCTTGAAGAATTATCTGATTTGTTTTCCTTTGACACAGGCTTCACAAATTTTGCTTTTTCACAAAATTTCAACTTTGGCAGACATAGGACCAGGTCCTTAGAAATCAGTTTATTCAATAAAGATGAGCTCACATGCCCCAGTCTTCGATGCCACAGATCAGTATTTTCATTCTGAGCACTAAGACATGTCAGATCATCTCCATGAGATGTTTTTAAGTTAGCCACATACATGTTTTTGCTTCTGTGAGCAGTGAGAATCACTTTATTTGTAGTTAGATTAACTACAGTACACTTCTCAAATGTAAACTTCACTTCATTTCCTTTGTCACAAATTTGAGACACACTCAAAAGACTATACTTCAACCCACTGACATGATACACGTTGTCAATAGATTCCCCAAGTGATTTTCCCACTTTACCAACACCTAAAATATACCCCTTCTTACCATCACCAAAAGAGACACCTCCACCTTGAAGTGCCTTGAGTGAGAGGAAATTTTTGATATCACCAGTCATATGTTTAGAGCATCCACTGTCCATGTACCAACATTGACTGCTGCTCCTCTCACTCACTTGCAGCAAGAGTCACTTATTAGACTTGGGAACCCATTTCAATTTGAGTTCCCAGAAAGCAGATAGAGGGGTGATCAAAGTGTTTCTAGCCCAATGAGGTAATTTCAAATTCTTTTTGACGAAGGATTTTTTAGCAGAGCCAAGTCCTCCCTTTGAAATCCTTTTGATTGAGGATTGTTTTGTAGGACCAGGTCTCTCCTTTGAAACTCTCTGGTTTTCTGTGTACTTTGAAAGTCTCTCATGTGACTTTCTCCAGGATGTACACTCTTCTTTTGAATGCCCATTTTTACCACAATAAAGACACAGCAAATTGTCAGACACATACATATTTGCTGTGAGGATTGAAAGGAGGAGTAATATTCAAACTTCATAGACCCCTTTTGTTGAAATTACTTTGATTTGTCACATTTGAAAGCAGCTTAGAAGATTTCGTCCACTTAAGAGACTTTTCAAGTTCATCTTTAAGTTTGACAATATCTCTTTCTAAACTTTTGCTCTTTTCCAAAGCTAAAACAAGATTAGTCTCAGAGGTTTTCAGTTTTTCTTCAAGCTCAACTTGTAAACCACTAGACTTTCCCTCTTTTTTTTCAGCTTTCTCATTCATCAGATGTAATTGTTTTTTAAGTTCTAGTTTTTTAGATTCTAGAACAGCCATTTGATCTTCAATTTTCAACATTTTCTCACCCATTTTATCTCTATTTTCATTTAAACTTTCAAACTCAGCATTCATAGTATCTCTTTCAGAAGTTAACTCAATCAGTGAATCAATCATAACGTTTGCTAATGTTCTCAATTTTTTAAGAGAATAGGTATTCAGATCATGTTTCAAATCAAGAAGAGTTACCTTATCCTCATCATCTTCATCCTCTGAATGAGACATGAAGGCAAACATCTGATTGAATATGGTTTCATCCTCATGAACCACCACCATTGACACATCATTTGATTCATCAGGATCTTCTGAATCACTTGAAGAATCACCCCATGCAGCAAGGGCTTTCTTGACCACATAGTCAGCAATAGCTTTCCGATCATTCTTATCGAGTACCACGTCCCTGCGCCTTTCTTTATCACCTCTTGGTTTTTGATATTCTTTGTTTTCAGCTTTGAGTAATGAACACTCTCTTATAAAGTGTCCAGCCTTTCCACACTTGTGACAGGTATCATTTTAAGTGGCAGTTCGAGGAATATTTGCTCCTTTTCTAAAACCTTTATTTTTCCTCACAATCTTCTGAAACCTCTTGATAAGGTAAGCCATATCATCATCATCACTAGAGTCCTCTTCAGATCTGTACTTCAGCATCAAGGACTTATCTTTCATGACTTCCTTCTTTGCCTGATCATGACTTCGATTCATCTCATGGGTCTTTAGATTTCCAATGAGAGCATCCATTGTTAATACTTTCAGATCCTTTGCTTCACTAATAGCATCAACCTTACTTTCCCAAGACTTGGGAAGTATTCGAAGCACTTTCCTGACCTGCTTACTCATGCTGATAGGTTCTCCAAGACTTCTCAACTCATTTGTGATTAATGACAGTTTGGTGAACATTTCATGAATAGTGTCACCTTCTCTCATTTTGAAATTTTCATACTGAGAGGTAAGCATATCAATCTTTGACTCTTTTACTTGTTCAGTTCCTTCATGCGCTGTTTTTAAGCAATCCCAGATCTCTTTTATAGATTCACAAGCAGAGACACGATTGAACTCATCGGGTCCTATACCACAAACAAGAAGCTTCTTTGCTTTGTATCCCTTTTCAATCTTCTTCCTATCAGCTTCATCATATTTTCGTCTAGGCTTTGGAACAAGCCTAGTGATTTCACCATCTTTCTCCTCAATCATGGGAATGAAAGGTCCATCTAACACAATGTCCCATAGTTCACTATCTTTAGCCATAAGAAAGTCATGCATTCTAACTTTCCACCAACTATAGAAATGGCCATTGAAACGAGGGGGTCTAGTTTAAGACTGACCCTCTTCCAGATTAAGTGGAGCAGCCATTCTAGAACAGGAAACACTCTCTTGGTATTAACCGGATAAAGATTACCTGCTCTGATACCACTTGTTAGAATCTATGCGTCCACTATCAATCAATGGACCAGGTCCCTTGACACACAATCGTAAATATAGCAGACAATAAATGCAGTAAAAGGAACAGAGGAGTTTTACGTGGAAACCTCCTTGCTCAAGGGAGTAAATCCACGACCTGTCTCACAGGATTTCCAAAAACAGTTTCACTAATCTTCACAAGCAAAAGGAAATCGGTTACAAAAATGTGAGAAAAAGTTTTTAATCTCACTATCAAGCAATAGCACTATTGCTTGATGAGCCTAAGTAGATATTACTCTACCCACTAAGCTATCACCCTAGACAACTTAGACTTTTCTAAGCAATCTCACAGATTGCCCACTAAACCACTAACCTAATAATGATTTAGAATTTCAAATCAAACCACATTGATTCCTTTATAGATTAGGATCAGTTTACAATGTAGGATCTAAAGAATATATTCTCAAACAACTACACAATGTGCGCCTGAGTTTCGGTTGTTCTTGAATGATTCTTCTACTTGATTTTCTTTAGCCTTTGCAAGAGTTCTTGAATGTGCTTTTTCAAGTTGCAAAAACTAAAGAGAAAGTGTAAGGAGAGATGACATTGTATAGACAAGTCACTTTCCTTAAACCCATGTCATTGGTTGGAAAGGTCTGACGTTTCTGACGCAGTTGGGAAATGTGAACCAAACTTTTGTACTTTCTCCAGCTGGCAGTCAACGAACACCTCATATTGAGAACCGGGTATCTTCACAAGGTCCCTGAGTTTGTTACATCATCAAAACTACAAATAACAATAGTTCTAGCCATTTCAACAATTGTTATATTTCTTCTTTCATATACCCCATTTTGTTGAGGAGTATACCCTGTTGTAAGTTGCTTTTGAATGCCTTCATTTTTGCAATATTCTTCAAATTCTCGACTTGATTATTCACCTCCTCTATCACTGCGAATGATTTTGATGGTGCAACTTTTTTGCTTCTCAACAAGGGCTTTAAATTTCTTGAATGTAGCAAATGTTTCTGATTTTTCTTTCAAGAAATAAACCCAAGTCATTCTTGAGAAATCATCAATAAAGATTAGAAAATACATTTGACTTCCAAGAGATGGAGTCTTCATTGGTCCGCAAATGTCGGTATGGATTAGTTCCAAAAGTACACTTGCTCTCCAAGACACCCCTTCTGAAAAAGACTTCCTATGTTGCTTTCCCATTATACAACTTTCACATGGATCCACCTCAGTATATATCTCAGGAAGGCCTTGCACCATGTCTTTCTGCTTGAGAAGCTTGAAACCATGAAAATTCAAGTGACAAAATCTTTTGTGCCAACGCCATGAATCATCTACAATTTTATTTGTAATGCATTGTAATGAAATTGCAAAAGGAAATTTCTTTTTATCATCTTTACTTCAACAATGACTTTATTTGGCTCAATTTTATCATAAATCCTGCAATAATTATCTCTAAACACAAGAAAATAACTATTTTTCATGAGTTGACCAACACCAAGCAAATTTTCTTCCAAATCAGGAACATAAAGAACATTATGAATTTGCTTACCGCTTTCTTTCATGTTGATCGAAATGGTACCTTTACCTTTTGCATCAACTAAGGCTTCATTCTCCATTCTCACTTTTGTACTGATGCTATTATTAATTGAGAGGAAAATCTTCTCATCTCCAGTCATGTGATTACTACAACCACTATCAACATACCATTCATTGCTTTTTGTTTTGAAGCATCAGATTTAGAAGCAAAGAAAAGGTTTTCTTCCCTTTCTTCCTCCTGTTTTTCACTTGTGTCAGCAATCCTTTTCAATGTGACCAAACTTTTTACAAAAGTTACATTGGAGCTTGCCTTTGTGCCAACATTTTTCTGCATTGTGAGTAGTCTTTTTGCGAACTTTGCAAAAAGACTAGAGATTTTCTCACCTTTTTCTTCAACTTTCTTGGAAGAACCATCATGATCTTGCTTTTTTTTTGCTTGTAATTCTTCTTCTGTTGATTTTTTGAGAAATTTTGAGAATTCTGATTTGTTTTAGACTGGAAAGCCGTCTCATTAGGTTGATCTTCACGAAAAAATCTTCGCTTCTCCTGTGCACTAAATGATCCAACTAGCACTTTGATGGAAAGCTTAGAAAGATCTTTCGTCTCCTCTTTGATTGCAACAATGTACTCATACTTTTCTGTGACACTAATTAGAATCTTTTCCACAACTTGTTGGTCAAAAATTGTATCACCATAATTTCTCATTTCATTAACAATATTCATGACTGTTGTGCAATATTCATCTATTTTTTCAGATTCTATCATCTTCAAATTTTGAAATTCTCTTCTAAGAGATTGAAGATTTATAGTGCGTACCTTTTCGTCACCATACACTTCAGTTTCCAGAGAATCCAAAAACAATTTTTGCAAAATATGCTCTTGAGACTCCAATTTGGATTTTGCTCAAGGCTTTTGCATCTTGATGATACTTAGCCTCAAGATTTTTCATCTCTGCTGCTGTAAAATCGCCATTGTTGTCTGGCTCTTCAAAGCCATTTGCAACAATAGTCCACAAACCTTCAGCTTCCAAATGTGTTCTCATTCTTATCTTCCAGTATTCAAAATCAGTTCCATCAAAAAATGGAGTAAGAACAATTGGAGAATCAGCACCTTCATCCATATTTTTTCTTCACCTAACCCCTGATTAAGGACGAAACCTGCTCTGATACCAATTTGTAGGAAATATGGAAGGAAAATAGTATCTTAGAGAATGCTCAAGTTTATTATAGGTTATTTAAGACCGCTTGAGATGATTATCATCATCAACTACATCTCTATTTATACTAGTAATAATGTAAATCAAAGGTCTTGCACAAATAACTAAATACATGTATCACAATTTACTGGATACATGTATTACGAAATTCTAAAAAGACTTCTTGAAAAACTAAGAGACAATTTTGTAAGACTAAACATAGATGCATTAATTCCAACACCCTCCATCACAATTATGTGAAGGTGATTGACTGGTCACAGAGTTTTACGAGAAAAAAAAAAGAATTTTGAAACTTGTGGTATAAGTAAGCTATAGAAACTTAAGTAAAACAAGAAGTTTGAAGTTAAATTGTTACTAATATGAAAGATGTCCCTTTTTTGGGAACTAACTAAAAAAGATAGAGTATCACATAAATTGGGACGGAGGTATCTTACTGGCAACTGTTTTCTATTTCAGGTCTACCAAGAGTTGAATGGAAGAGTCAGGGATGCTGTTATATCTCTGGTATCCCTTTTGTCTTGCTTTGAGTTTTCACTACCATTTCTTTTTTCTTTTTAATTGAGCAACAACATTCCTCTAACCAGATTGATCAAGAGCGTGAGGGAGAGCAAATTGACAGAGCTCTCCTAAAGAATGTGCTGAATATATATGTTGAAATGGGAATGGGGTTAATGGATTTCTATGAGAACAGTTTTGAAGATGCAATGCTCAAGGACACATCGGCTTATTATTCTCGCAAAGCTTCTAACTGGATCATCGAAGATTCATGTCCAGATTATATGCTGAAAGTTAGTATACTGCTTTTGCAACCCCTTAATTCTGCATTCTTTCCTTGCTGCTTCTTCTGTATGCCCTTTTTCCGGTTAAATTTCATATGTTAACCTACATAATCATGTCAATGTTTCTTTAGGCGGAGAAGTGCTTGAAGCAGGAGAAGGATAGGGTCTCTCATTATCTCCATTCAAGCAGTGAGACAGAGTTGCTTCAGGTTCATTCCAGCTCTTAATCTTATTCTTTACTGGAACTTTAGCCTTCAAAATGGAGGATGTTGCTATCAGTTTTTATTGTTCACATCTTTTTTTTTCTGCAACTTTACTATTCTCACCTTTCTGCAGAAAGTGCAACATGAGTTGTTGTCTGTGTATGCCACTCAACTTCTTGAGAAGGAGCACTCTGGATTCCATGCGTTACTAAGAGATGATAAGGTAGTTAGCAGCATCTTAATGACCATGTTTTTGATTATTTTTTTTTGCAGTAATTGACACAATCATGATTAATTTATTAGGTTGAAGATTTATCAAGGATGTATAAGCTCTTTTCTAAGACCCCGCTTAGACCCTATGGCTTATATTTTTAAGCAGGTTTGTGATCTCATGACCTCATATTCTCGATTGTATGCCTATAAGTTACTTCATGTATCCTTCTTTTTAATCTAAATGCAGCATGTTACTGCTGAATGGACAGCTTTGGTGAAACAGGCTGAAGATGCTGCTAGCAATAAAAAGGTTTGTACAATCTACCCTTTTCTCACAAAATCCGTTTCTTTCCCTCCAAAAAACTCACAAAATCTTTAAAAATACAAAATAGCTCCTTGCCAATTTTCTGTCGTCCAGATCGTTTTCTGGTCAAAAATTGAAGCTTTTAACTGGAAAATTACTCCACATGACAAAAACCTCCTCAAGATCAGCCATTGTAGTTCTTCATTGTTGTAGAAGCTCGAAATATTTCATCCATTATAGAAGAGCTCGTTTTTCCAGCAGCCTCTTTCCAGTCGTTTTTGCAGCGACGTTTTGTTGTAACATTTCACCATTCCAGTAGCTCATCTGACCTATAAGAGATCCATCCCCGTGGTTTTTCTTTTTTCTAGTATTTAATAATCATCAAGCAGTGAGCAGTAGCATCGAGCATTGCTGTCTTATTGTGTCGTTTGCTGAATATAGTGGTGAATGGGAGGAGACTTCAAAATTTTGAAAGTGGAACCCTCTGAGTAAGGTGACAGTGTCCATTGTCCTGCGTCACAATCGTACTTATGACGACATGGTGAGGGAATTAAATTATGAGCCTAGCAACTTGATCATTAGTTATTTGATGAATGCTGAGGGAAAAATTCATCCATATTTCATAACAAATGATAGCAGGCGAGGTTGTGCTTGTTTGATTTTGTCCCTGATGGTTCTAGACTAGTTTTCTGGGTTAAAGTTGTTGAGAGGCATGAAGAAGAAGAAGGTTCAGCACCATTAGGGTGGGGGTGGGTGGGGGGATTGTCCCTAGAAAATGCTTGATATGAATATTAGAGAAACGGAAAATCCATTCATTAGAAAGCTCATGCTGCTTCACAATACATCAAGTAAAAAGTTATTGTAAACTCAGTGAAAAAAGTTAGAGACAATAAGTTCAGGGACCTTTCTCAAAAAGCAGCAATCTCTTGAAAAGGGGAGATGACTGCTAAAATATATTGTGCATCACATCTTGAGCTGTCAGTTTGTGAGACTAGCTATTTATTGCCGATTAGAGCATTTTACTATTTTTTTTTAAAAAAAATCGGTTTACCACCTGATGTTCAGTACCCGCATTGGGGCTCGAGTAACCGAATTCACGCTAGGATGTCTCACACTGGGGTAAAGCGCTCCGTAATTAATGCGACTCCATAACCAAGGGAACTCGAACCGGAGACCCGATTAAGGAGTAAGGAGTACTTACCACTCCACCACAACCCTTGTTCGTAGCATATTGCTTTTCTGCTTTTTTAGTTTCCATATTGCGCTTTTGATTAGTTTTGTTCAGAGATTTCTTGTTAACATCATATCTTCTCTTTTGTATCAAAAGCATGAAGTCACAAAGTTGGACTTTCCATCTCAATGATTGTTTTGTTTCATTTAATTTATTTGTCCTTCAGTAATTGATCATTGATGATTTGGTGGTTGAGAATGCTACTTAAAAGAGATGGTAAACGTTTCTTTAAAGCAGAACCCCCCATCAAATTTGATACTTATCCAAAATAAAGTGCATGAGCAGTTGCTTAGGGAACCAACAAGTTCTTTTTGTCTCCTTTACTTCTTTTATGTATTTTAACTTTTCTTCTTCTGCTGGTTAGAACAATGTCAAAATTAATTCATTTCATCTTTTTAGGGATGATTCTCTAAAAGATGAGACTGGTATTTCTTTGTGACTGCATTTAATATAATTGCTCAATGTCTTGCATTCTTTCTGATCAACTAGTGATCTTCCTCAACAGGCAGATAAGAGAGATGTGGTTGGTTTGCAGGAACAGGTAATCCCTTAGTAAATCTGTTATCTGATCCTTTAATATGTTTTCGGCGGTTAACTTACTTCCGAATTTTCAGGTTTTTGTTCGGAAAGTAATTCAGCTTCATGATAAATATTTGGCATATGTGAATAGTTGTTTCCAAAAGCACAAACTTTTTCACAAGGTATGTGTTGGAAGGAATGATAGTTGTCTAATTTAATTGTTCTACTCTGTGCATTAGGTCTATGCATAAGGGTAAAAGTAAATTGCTAATATCTGTCCCCTCTGTCACTTTCTAGGCACTTAAAGAAGCTTTTGAGCTTTTCTGCAACAAGGGTGTTGCTGGTAGCTCAAGCACTGAACTTCTTGCCACATTCTGTGACAACATTCTCAAAAGAGGCGGGAGTGAGAAATTGAGAGATGATGCCATAGAAGAGACATTGGAGAAGGTGAGCTCTTTCTCTATAAATCCCCTTCCCTTATTTTCCTCTAGAGCATCTGCTTTTTCTTCGTACAACTGGAGCAGGAGAAAGCTGATAATAGATTTCACTTGCAGGTGGTAAAGCTGCTAGCTTGTATTAGTGATAAGGACTTGTTTGCAGAATTCTATAGGTAGAGTTACCTCTACTCTGTATGCCAACCACTACTTGGGTAGTAGCTTCTTTTCTGTTACAAGTTAATGACTTCCTTTTTTTTTCAGGAAAAAGCTAGCCCGGCGGTTGTTATTTAATAAGAGTGCCAATGTTGAACATGAGAGAAGTATCATAACAAAGTTGAAGCAGCACTGTGGGGGGCAGTTCACATCAAAGATGGAGGGAATGGTAAACTACCCAGATCAATTATACTGAATTTGAGGCTATATTCTCTGGTGACATTCTTATCTCTTCCTATAGGTCACAGATTTGATATTGGCAAGGGAAAATCAAGCCAGCTTTGAGGAGTATGTGAGCAACAATCCAATAGCAAATCCAGGAATTGACTTGACGGTGACTGTCTTGAAGACTGGCTTCTGGCCTAGCTACAAGTCTTTTGATCTCAACCTCCCGACAGAAATGGTATATCATATTAATATGTTAAATTTCATTATGCAGTTGATTTTATCTTGGTTTTGCCCTTGTTCCTCTTGGTGAAGTTCTTTTCTTTGGGCAAAGAGTGATGCATGTTTTTTTGCTTGAATCATATTTCTGCTCAAACGTCTTGTCAATGATTCATTTTATGTTGCGCATTGTCAGATTAGGTGCATTGAAGTATTCGAGGAGTTTTATCAAACAGAAACGAAGCACAGGAAGCTTACGTGGATATATTCTTTGGGAACTTGCATTATAAATGGAAAATTTGAGCTGAAGTCTATTGAGCTCGTTGCCACTACTTATCAGGTTGATTGTTGGCTTACTTTTTGAAATCGGATAGGCTTAGTTAGTTTGAAACATGTTTATTACCTTACCAATGAGAAAACGAGATTGAGATTTCTTCCTTTTTGTAGGCTTCTGCTCTGCTGCTTTTTAATGCATCAGATAGATTGAGTTATCAGGAAATCATGACACAATTAAACCTGTCAGATGATGATGTTGTTGGGCTTCTTCATTCTCTTTCATGTGCGAAGTACAAGATTCTCAACAAGGAGCCAAGCACCAAAACAATTTCTCCGACTGATGTCTTTGAGTTCAACTCAAAGTTCACTGACAAAATGAGGAGGATCAAGGTACAATAATGATGAGTAAGGTTAGCCTTTCTACTATGAATTGTTGCACTACATTACTGACCCAGTGAGGATATTTCTGTAATGGTATGCAGTTACCTCTCCCTCCTGTTGATGAGAAGAAAAAGGTAATTGAAAACGTTCACAAGGATAGGCGGTATGCCATAGATGCTTCGATTGTGCGTATTATGAAGAGTCGTAAAGTACTGGGCTACCAGCAACTGGTTATCGAATGTGTTGAGCAGTTGGGACGGATGTTCAAGGTATCCTCAGGGATAAACTTCTACTTCTCAATTTTAATGTTCGTTATCAAGTTCAGCTGAGCTAATTACTTTGTTTTGAATACTCATAGCCTGATGTCAAAGCTATCAAGAAGAGAATTGAAGATTTGATAACTAGAGATTACCTTGAGAGGGACAAAGATGAACCAAACTTGTTCAAGTACTTGGCATGATTTGTGCAAATCATGGTGAATGTGTGATGTTTACAGGAATTCTGCAATCGACATAGGAGGAGAAACATGCTGCCCAAGATGATGACGGATTTCTGCAACTCCTACCTTCCTGGACCTTTTATTGCCTTGCATCAGGAGCTTGAATCATTTTGTACAAATGGTTAAGAACTAAAGATCTCAGAAAAAGTAGAATTGCCTCTCAGATACTTGAGTTGAGATTGCCTTAACTTCTTCCAGTCTTATATGGCCCTTTCGCGTGCTCTATTCCGTGTTTTGTCGCCTACCTGTTCGAGTTTTGAGTAAATATAATATTCTAGTCAACAGCTTACCTCTCTGGATTCAGCACAATGGTAATTACTTTTAGTATATGCTCGACAATCCTACTTTCTTGGTTCTTCGTAGATTGTGATTTGGACCTTGGTGGTCCTTATGGGGTTTTCTTTCAACCTTGGGCAAGTTTATTGGATCCGGAATTTCATTACTCGACAGTTCTCTATTGAATGAATCAATTTTAAGGTCCATTATCCCAAACTTTGCAGATGTGAGAAACTTGTAGCTTCGAAATGACATTCAGACCTGAATCTGAATTGTGTATGGCTTTGTAGATAGAAGATACCGGCTCGATATAATAACACTCATAAGGTTACCAAATATGCTTATATAATTACAAAACTAGCTAGAAACAGAAATTATGAGAAACACCATATGTTTACATAGCCGGGTCAAGTGTGTAATGGCTCTGATCTTCACAAATCATCCTCGAGCCTAGAGCCAAATCTTAGGCATGTGAAAGTACACAAGTGTTGGTGATAATAGCCTTTTTAGCTTTTTGCCTAGTATCTGTAACTTTTTTACCCTTTAAGTAAGCCCTTACATATGGAAAAGATCTTGAATCTTGTTATTTTCTTGCTCTCGTTGTTATATCGATTTCATATTTATGTTCTTATGGCATAACCAATATTCGTTCTTTATTATTGTTTCATCGACAGCCCAAAAAAGAAAAGGAAAATAGTTTGATCGATTTTAAAATTCACTTGTACTTAATCCCTAATTTCGAAGACTTTATTACGTTATCAATGAGAAAACGATATTGAGACTTCTTCCTTTTCGTAGGCTTCTGCTCTGCTACTTTTTAATGCATCAGATATAATGAGTTATCAGAAATCATGGCACAATTACACCTATCAGATGATGATGTTATTTGGCTTCTTCATTCCCTTTTATGTGCGAAGTACAAGATTCTCAACAAGGAACCAACCACCAAAACCGACTTGTATTTAGTTCAACTCAAAGTTCACTGGCAAAATGAATTGTTGTAAATGTATGCAGATACGTAATGATGAGTAAGGTTAGCCTTTCTACTATGAATTGTTGCACTACATAACTAACCCCGTGAGGATATTGCTGTAAATGTATGCAAATACATCTCCCTCCGGTTGATGAGAAGAAAAGTTACTTGAAGACGTTGCCAAGGATAGGCAGTATGCTATAGATGCTTCAGGTAGTGGGGGTGGGGGATTGGGTGAGTGAGAGGAGACAATAAACTTGGAAAAAGGAACCATTAATGACAAGAAGAGAATTGAGTGAGATGTGAATCTCTCTTTCTCCTTTTATGTGTTTTTCCTTATTTCTCGAAAAACCCCTTATACTTCTAACTATTTCCATTTTTGTCGCGGTTAAGCCCTGAAGCGAGACTCAAATTGTGTTGAGCGCTTCAGCTCGCTTTATGTGCACTTCTATATTGTCACTAAGGTTCTAAGACAAACTTTTTCTTGCCAATGAGCCTCTTCGGAAGAAGTGAAACTAAACAATTGATATTTCACTTTATCATAATGTTTTTTTCAATTTCTATGGTCATATATTTGTTATGCATGTTTATAATTATTAGTCTTAGACTAAACATATATATTTGTATATTTTGTCCCTTTGCACTTTTTATAATTAAAGCTCACACTTTATTTGTGTTTTGCACTTAAAGCCCCATTGGACCTTAGAGTTTTTTTGCTCTTTTCGTCTTTGATAACACAGATTCATTAGGAAAATCATTTTCCTCGAGAGAATATTTTCTTTAAGCATTTTGACCATTCAAATATTAAAAATTGGGAAAACACCGACAACACTCTCAAAAAAGAAAAAGAAAAGAGTACTCAAGCACTTGGGGTAAAAATGCATGAAACCCCAAAATAGTTGGAATACATTTGCAACAACTCTCAACGAAAAACAAAGAAATTACCCCGGCAAAAATGGAAATAGTTAGAAATTAAGTATAAGAGGATTTTTGAGGAAAAGGAAAATTACATAAAAGGGGAAAGAGAGATTCACATCTCACCCGATTCTCTTTTTGTCATCAATGGTTCCTTCCTTCCTGGCAGCTCCATCTTATGACCTCATCAGGTCTAGAATCTCCGATCACCCTTTCAGAAAATTCCTTCGCTCTCCGGTGACATCACAGGTATATTTTCCGGTTAAGTTGCGAGTTTCGATTCGATGTACACTATTCCTACATATGTATATACCTATGATGCATAGTTGATGTCGTGGTTTCTGTTTAATTGCTTCTTCCTTTGCTTCAGACTGATCCTGTTATTAATTTTGTTTTCAGTAGCTATTGAAATTGTGCTATTTTGTTGTGGTTGATTTTGCGATCTTCAGAGGTGGATTGATGGACTAGTTTTATGTTGTTTTTTATTTCTCTATAGTTGATTCTGAGCATAAGTGTTATTTCCTTTTGAAGTTAGGAATAGTTTAGGTTTAGTATTCATTACTGGTAGGTTTTGAGTTTAATTTTTTGTTCATTATTGTTGCAACTAACGACATTCATGTAAAATAGTGTAATGTTGAAATATTTGAGCAACTTAGCTTTTCAGTGTTTGTGATGTGTATTTTCTTTTGCTATTCTCGGTTTTATTTACTTACTAATTTATATACATATATTGGAAAATGTTGTATACGGTTTTCTTTTTTGATGGAACCCTGAAAAGATTTTAAAAGTTCATATCTTTTAGGGCCAAGTGTGCAATTTTGGTATTTCTAGTTTATGTAGGTCCTAGGAATAACTTGAAAACTTAGTTTTTAAGGAATTCCTATCAGGTCAGGGTCTTCGTGAACCAAGTCATAATCGTTAGGAATCAATCAATTGTATGGAATGTGCTTAGAGTGTGTCATATGATACCATTCGAGATGTCTCATGCCACCAAAATGTTGTTATCATGTGAGTACTAGTCCAATAAATACAATTTCCTGAAAAGTGCCCATTTTCGGGGGTAAAGGACGTGAATAGCTTGCAATAAAATTGCTGGATCAATCTCTAAATAGAATTTAGATGTAATAAGCATGAATAAAATTTAAGCTCACATGAATCATGAACATAGATATTTGTTGGCAAGTAAAGATCAATAGTGGATGAGGTAATAACTTAGCGTTTTTATTTCGGCTGAATGTAGGTAGTCTCTGCTGCACATTATTGTACTCTTGTGAAGCTCTCTTGAAGGCGTCTTTTTTTTGTGACATGTACTTCTCCTTTACGCTTATCTCAGCACTTCTAAATTTTGAAGTTTGGACTTGTTTAGTTACATAAATGGCTCATTTGTGCTTGAAACTTTATTATACTTCAAGTCCTATACATCCAACTAAATATTAATTCAGATGTTAGCATGATGGAAATCTAAATAATTGTATATATTAATGTAATTAGATAGTGATATAAATTAGCATGATCATATAGATTTGTTGTAGAATCAAAGGAATAAATATTGTGATAGAATAGCGGATTTGAAGGGATTGAATAGCAGATTTGTAGAGATAGAGTAGCTGATCTTTAGGGATAGGAATGACGGATCTTTAGGGATTTTTAATATTTATTCTCTCTATATAATGGAAAAACTCTCACTTTGAGAGGCATTCAGCAAAACTAACATGGTATCAGAGCCTTTTTCAGTGCTTTGATTCTTAGTGTCCTTCATCTGTGGTTCCTTCTAGAATTTTTTTTTGGAAGTTTTGGTTCTGCTTACTGTTAGTCAACAGTTAGTCCTAAGTATCTTGGAAGTTAAGGCATCTTGGAATCTTAGTCTCTTTTCATTCTGGTTATTTTGCATCATTGCATTTCTATCTTCCTTAGCTTGTCAAAAACATGTCGTCATATCAGTTTGAGTCTTTCCATGTTCGTTTCACGGGAAAAAATTACTCTGCTTAGGAATTTCAATTCCAACTATTTGTCACCGGAAAAGAATTATGGGAACATATAGATGGAAGCGATCCTACTCCTATCGATCCTAAAAAGCTCGGTCAATGGAAGGTTAAAGATGCTCGAGTGATGACATGGATTTTAGGGTCAATTGACCCTCTTATTGTTCTTAATCTCAGGCCATACAAGACAGCAAAGGCCATGTGGGATTATTTACGAAAGGTTTACAACCAAGACCATAGCGCAAGGCGCTTTCAGTTAGAGCATGAAATTGTTATGTATTCACAAGGAGGTCTCTCTATTCAAGATTATTTCTCTAGATTTCAGAACTTATGGGCTGAATTTACCGATATCGTTTATGCTAAAATACCTTCTGAATCTCTCTCCATCATTCAAGGAGTTCATGAACAAAGCAAGCGAGATCAATTTTTGATGAAATTACGATCTGACTTTGAAAGTGTTCGCTCCAACTTGATGAGTCGTGATCCATCTCCCTCGTTGGAATGTCTGTTTTAGGGAATTACTTCGTGAGGAGCAGCGTCTCGTCAAAATGCTTTTCATCAAAAATGTTGTCACTGTTGCATTTGCATCTCAAGGGAAAGGAAAGGGCGTGGATATGGCTAGAACTCAATGCTACAGTTGCAAGAAATATGGTCATATTGCTCGCAATTGTGGCAAGAAGTTCTGTAATTATTGTAAACAACAAGGACACATTATCAAAGAGTGTCCACACGTCCTCAAAACCGTAGGACAAAGGCTTTCCAAGTTGGGATAAATGATTCCACTACAGATAGCTCATCTTCGGTAGGACAAGTTATTACTCCTCAAATGGTACAACAAATGATCTTGTCAGCATTTTCAACTTTGGGACTACAAGGTAATGAGGTAATATCTAAATTTTGGCTTGTTGATTCTGGCGCTTCCAATCATATGACCAACTCAACTGATATACTCAAAAACATCCGTGAGTATAATGGTCCAACACAAATTCAGGTTGCCAATGATAGTAATTTACCCATTACCAAGGTTGGGGATATTACTGAAACTTTCAAGAATGTTTTTGTATCACCAAAGCTCTCCACTAGTCTTATTTCGGTTGGCCAATTGGTAGATACCAATTGTAATGTGAACTTTTCTCGTAATGGTTGCCTTGTGTAGGATCAGGTGTCGGGGACGATAATCGCGAAGGGGCCAAAAGTTGGAAGATTGTTTCCTATACACTTTTTTAGTCCTCCTGTTCTGGCTTTTGCTTCCACCACTACTAAGAATGAGGTTTGGCATAAACGTCTAGGACATCCAAATTCTATTGTGTTGTCTCATTTGTCCAATTCTGGTTTATTGGGAAATAAAAATCAATTTTCAGTTGCTTTGATTGTTCTACTTGTAAATTAGGCAAAAGTAAAACTCTTCCTTTTCCTAATTTTGGTAGTCGTGCTGCAAAGTGTTTTGATGTCATTCATAGTGATGTTTGGGGAATTTCACCAGTAATTTCTCATGCTCATTTCAAGTATTTTGTGACATTTATAGATGACCATAGTCGGTATACATGGGTGTATTTTCTTCGATCTAAATCTGAAGTGTTTTCCATATTCAAGAAGTTTTTGGCGTACGTTGAGACTCAATTTTCCACATGCATCAAAATATTAAGATATGATTCTGGTGGAGAATATGTGTCTCATGAATTCAATAATTTGTTGCTTGAGAAAGGAATTGTATCACAACGCTCTTGCCCATACATGCCACAACAAAATGGGGTTGTTGAGCGTAAAAACTGTCATCTTTTGGATGTCACTCGTACTTTATTGATTGAGTCCTCTGTTCCATCTAAATATTGGGTTGAACCTGTGTCTACTGCTGTCTATTTGATTAATAGACTTCCATCTAAAGTGTTAAACCTTGAGTCTCCATATTATCGTCTTTTTCACAAGCATCCCAGCTATCATAGTTTTCATACATTTGGTTGTGTTTGTTTTGTGCACCTTCCTCCTTCTCAACGCAATAAACTCTTTGTTCAGTCTATTAAATGTGCTTTTATGGGCTATAGTACTTCGCAGAAAGGATTTATTTGTTATGATCCAAGTTCTAACAAATTTCGTGTTTCTAGGAATGTTATTTTCTTTGAGAATCAGTATTTCTTTCCTACTCATATTGAGTCATCTTCTATTTCTCCTCTTCTTCCGACTTTTGAGGATTTGTTATTGTCTTCTAAGCGGTTCAAACCAGGATTTGTGTATGAACGACGTCGGCCAACTTTACCCTATCCTGAAACAGATCCGCCACCTGAGACTGCTCTACAACCAGAATCTGAGATTTTTTCAAAGCCTGCTCCTCTTGAGCCTCCTCGGCGATCTACTAGAGTGTCTCAAACTCCTAAACGGTATGGTTTTTCTTCTACTTTATCCACCATCTCTATTCCAACAGGTTACTCACAAGCCTCCAAGCTTGAATGTTGGCAAAAAGCAATGGAGGAGGAACTTTTGGCTCTTAAAGAAAATGACACATGGGACATTGTTTCATGTCCTTCAAATATCCGCCCTATTGGATGTAATTGGGTTTATTCAATTAAACTTCATTCTGATGGAACTCTTGATCGGTACAAAGCTCGATTGGTTGTTCTTGGTAACAGACAAGAGTATGGGGTGGACTATGAGGAGACTTTTGCACCAGTAGCAAAAATGACTACGGTGCGAACTATTATTGCCATTGCTGCTTCACAAAAATGGTCTCTTTATCAAATGGATGTCAAAAATGCTTTTCTCCATGGTGATCTCAAAGAAGAGATTTATATGAAACCTCCACCTGGTTTGTTCTCATCACCTACATTAGAGGTGTGCAAGTTGAAGCGGTCTTTGTATGGATTAAAACAAGCTCCAAGAGCTTGGTTTGATAAGTTCCGGTCTACTTTGCTACAATTTTCTTTTGAGCAGAGCAAATATGACTCGTCTTTGTTTCTTCGGAAAACATCTACAGGTTGTGTTCTTCTTTTGGTGTATGTAGATGACATTATCATCACAGTAACTGATTCTTCACTAATTACTAGCCTCCAACAGCAGCTTAAAGATTCTTTTCATATGAAAGATCTTGGTACTCTTACATATTTTTTGGGTTTGGAAGTTCATAATGTTGCTTCAGGTGTGTTTCTAAACCAACACAAATATACTCAGGATCTGATTTCTTTGGCTGGTCTTCAAGATTCCTCCTCTGTAGATACTCCTTTGGAATTGAATGTGAAGTATCGTCGTGAGGAAGGCGATCTTCTTCCTGATCCAACTATGTGTCGACAATTAGTTGGGAGTCTAAATTACCTTACTATTACTCGGCATGATATCTCTTTTGCAGTGCAACAAGTTAGCCAATTTATGCAAGCTCCCCGTCATCTCCACTTGGTGGCTGTTCGTCGCATCATTCGGTATCTTCTAGGAACATCTACTCATGGATTGTTCTTTCCAAGTGGTTCTCCTATTCGTCTTAATGCTTTTAGTGATTCTGACTGGGCGGGATGTCCTGATACTCGTCGTTTAGTCACTGGTTGGTGCATGTTTCTTGGAGAGTTATTGATATCGTGGAAGAGAAAAAAGCAAGTTCGTGTGTCAAAATCTTCAACAGAGGTTGAATATCGATCCATGTCTACTGCTTGCTCCGAGGTTGTATGGCTTCGTGGATTACTTGCTGAGATTGGATTTCCTCAATCTCATCCTACTCCTCTCCATGTTGTTAATACAAGTGCTATTCAGATTGCTACTAATCCAGTTTTCCATGAGAGGACCAAACACATCGAAGTAGATTGTCATTATATACGAGAAGCTGTAGATAAACGAGTCATTACTCTTCCACGTCTGTCCAGTGATCTTCAAATAGCTGATGCGTTTACAAAATCTATGGCACGACAACGCCATCAGTTTCTAGTAGGCAAATTGATGCTTCTTGATCCACCGGCATCAATTTGAGGGGGGATGTTAGCATGATGGAAATCTAAATAATTGTATATATTAATGTAATTAGATAGTGATATAAATTAGCATGATCATATAGATTTTGTTG
This sequence comes from Solanum lycopersicoides, assembly GCA_022817965.1. Taxonomy (NCBI): domain Eukaryota; kingdom Viridiplantae; phylum Streptophyta; class Magnoliopsida; order Solanales; family Solanaceae; genus Solanum; species Solanum lycopersicoides. The sequence goes on from CM040618.1 coordinate 104,583,818, forward strand.
TAGAATCAAAGGAATAAATATTATGATAGAATAGCGGATTTGGAGGGATTGAATAGCAGATTTGTAGAGATAGAATAGCTGATCTTTAGGGATTTGTAATATTTATTCTCTCTATATAATGGAAAAACTCTCACTTTGAGAGGCATTCAGCAAAACTGACATCAGAGTGGTAAAGAATCTTTAGAAACAAAGATGACACTGAACCAATAAAAAAACTCACTACCTTTTCCAGTTAGGCATCTATAACTGTGGTAATTCGGAATATTTCTAGTTAGTGAGCTTTGATTCTTTCCTTTATTATTGGATCTTATTCTTGTGCTCCTTTATCTTCTCTCCTCTTTGTATTACTTGAATTTAAGCCGCCAATATGTAATCCTGTTTCCTGTTCTTGACTTTTAGTCATATTCTTCTACGCTTTCTATTGTAAGACCCAGAAACGGCTCAAGGTACTTCTGCGACTCTTTGTATGCATCGCTCCTTAACAGCCCCACACTTTGAAGCCTTGAAATCCAAGTAATCTGGTCATATTTCAAGGATAAAGCGAAGTTTGTAGATTGTCCAACATCAGATTTTGGTATTTAATAAGAGCATTCTTTCTGTCATTTGTTTGTTTATTCTCAAGAATAGAGTCTCATATTAATGTGATTTGTTTTTCTGATTGGCTTATAACTTGCTTGATTTTCTTTTTAGCTTTTGTTGAGTTTAGTTGGTGATGTTATTTAGTGGGAACAGGGCCACAGGTGTTTGGAATTTGTGTGAGGTTGCATTCTGTTAAATTGTGAAGATATTAAAATCACAACGATCCAACATAGCACAATTGATCTGGAACATGAATGGTGCTTCATACAAAGGTACATCACAAAGCTGAAGAATATTCGAGAAGGGCTGCCTGAGCCTCAGTTCAGGTCAGAGGACTATATGAAGCTGTATACGCATCCTTTTAGATTGCCACACTGTTAGGCATGTAGATAACTTGGATTTGATTAACCTTTTGTCTCCTTAAGTGTACTAGCGGGACAATTTACATCATGTGTACACAGAAGCCCCCACATGATTATTCTCAACAGCTGTATGACAAATATCGTGAAGCTTTTGAAGAATATATCACAACAACGGGTAAGGGTAGCTGCAGTTTTCATTCGCATTTCACTTTGGTAGAAATGAAACAAGGCACTACAATAAAACAAGAAAACTAAGAATTGAAGAAGTATTATTCTTAATAGTTTTTTGATGTTTGTTATATCCATATACCATTCTTGGTTGTTTGCTCTCTATGTATTATTCTGAAATTTTTGGAACTTACAAAAATGATTTCTTTAATAAAGAAACAGAAAATCATTAGTCTGGTGAGCCCTTTGTTGGTATTTGATTTTTCAATTTCAGTCATGCAAACAAAGAGGGCTTAGTATGGGTAATTTTCTTGGTGCCATTTGTGATTTTATTTCGTGCCGTCTATGATTTTATTTAATATGGATCCATGTGCAAGTATCAACATTTTTTTGGGATCTAAATCGTTATGTAATTCAGGCTTTGCTTTCCCAAGAGGCATATTTATCTTTTAGTTTTATTTCCACTATTATAAGATTCAAATTTAGAAAGGCTTCTCTTGCTGCTTCTTTATCCTATAGAATATTAAGAAAAGGATAGGTAGTAAGTGGATAGAAGTTTCTAAACACATCTAAATTTCATGGATTTTTTTGTATGTTATTTTAGGCATGCAATTTTGCTTAGGAGTTTAAAATGATGAAAACACAAACTTGGCTTAAATTTTTTTTACTTAATTCTACCTTCTCTAAATTTCACACTGCAAATCAATTTCAAAATAGGTATTGCCCTTCTTTGAGAAAAAAAAAACATGACGAGTTCATGTTGCGAGAGCTGGTAAAAATGTGGTCAAATCATAAGGTCATGGTCAGATAATTGTCGAGATTCTTCCGGTATCTTGACTGCTATTTCATCTCCCAGAGAGCTTTGTCGGGGCTTAATGAAGTTGGACTAACTTGTTTCCATGATCAGGTAATTTACGGTTCTCCTTCTCTTTTCTCTTCTAATCAAAGTTTTGTTTTATGGTCATCTAGTGAAACATCTCCAACTGATCCCTTGGTTAAAGCACTGAGTTCAGCTCATTGCTTATATATTGATTTTTTTAATTCTGTTTTCAGGGTTTTGCCTCTTTTACAATGTAGTTTTCAGTTTGACAGCATACTCAACTGTTGCAACGTCATTTTACAAATAGATGTTATCATTTAGTCCCCCCATCCCAATTATGTTGTTTGATTGGGCACGAAGTTTAAGAGAAAAAAGAAAAGAATTTTGAAACTTGTGGTATAAAGTAAGCTATAGAAACTTTGTGGCATGAAGTAAAACAAGAAATCTGTAGTTAAATTGTTACTAAATATGGAAAGATGTCCCTTTTGGGGGGACTGACTAAAAAAGAAAGAATATCACATAAATTGGACAGAGGTAAAATCTTACTGGCAACTGTTTTCAGTTTCAGGTCTGCCAAGAGTTGAATGGAAACGTTAGGGATGCTGTTCTATCTCTGGTATCCCTTTTGTCTTTCTTTGAGCTAGGTTTCACTACCATTTCTTTTAAACTTTTAATTGAGCAATAATATTCTGAAAGCTGCTGCAAAATTCAGATTTTACGATCTGACAATGGCATGGAGTACACTTTTCATCAGTTTGGTCTATTTTGTGAGGAAGCATGGATTGAACATCAGCTTATTGCTCCTTATACTCCAGAACAAAACTGAGTTAGTGAGAGAAGCAACAGATTTATCATGGAGCTGGCAAGATGTATGTTGCACGGAAAAAGTTTGCCAAAGATGTTCTGGGCAGAGGCAGCAAATACAGCTGTGTTTCTACAAAATCAACTTTCCTCAAAAACTGTGAAAGATCAAACTCCTTTTGAAGCATGTTTGGATACAAGCCTCCACTGCATTTTCTTCAAGTGTTTGGTTGTCTTAGTTTTACCTATGTTCCTCAGGTCAAACGGGATAAACTAGCCAAGAAGGCTGCCCCGGACATTTTTATTAGGTATAGTAATGTTTTAAAGGCGTACAAACTCGTTCAACTTGAAGGTGAGAAGATAGTTATCAGCAGTGATGTCCACTTCATGGAGAATGCAAAATGGGATTGGGATGGATCAAGTAATTCCGTCTAGAAAACAAGCTCGTGGTTAAATGAAAGGGACGATGATTCACCAATTAGGGGAACTCGATTGCTCTCTGATATATATGAGAGACGCAATGTTGTGATTCGTGTACCTGCTAACCCTAAAGATGCAAATACCCCAAGTGGAGAAATGCAATGGAGAAGGAGCTGTTTATGATCGATAAAATGGTAAGTGGCAGCTTGTTGACAAACCTCAAGGCAGAAAAGTAATTGGGATAAAGTGGGTGTTCCGAACCAAGCTAAATGTTGATGGTTCAATCAACAAGCATAAAGCAAGGCTTGTACTTAAGGGTTATACACAGATTTTTGGTGTAGATTATTCTAACACTTTTGCTGCAGTTGTTAGGCTCGACATGATCAGATTGCTTATAACTATATTTGCACATCGTTGCTGGAAAGTGCATCAGATGGATGTCAAATCAACATTTCTTAATGGCATTATTGAAGAAGAAATTTATATTGAGCAACCTGAAGGGTTTGTATGGATGGAAAGGAAGATAACTTCTACCAAATACGTAAAGCTCTTTATGGCTTAAAACAGGCACCAAGAGCTTGATATGATGATTATTTCCTTGGCCTCGATTTTGAAAAGAGTCTTTCAGAATTCACACGGTATGTTAAACATAATAGCAATGAGATTCTTGTTGTTTCTCTAAATGTGGATGACCTTTTGATTACACTGAGCAGTGAAAAGCTAATTGATGAGTTTAAGCAAGATATAATGCAAGCTTTTGAAATGTCTGATCTTGGTCTTATGCCATATTTCCTTGGAATGGAGATTACACAAGGAAAGATGAGTTTTCCGTTTGCCAGAAAAAGTACGCAAAGGAAATTCTCAAAACCGTTTGTCAAAACATATTTCCTTGTTGGGAAAGTGATTGAGCTTCATGATAAATATTTGGCATATGTGAATAACTGTTTCCGAAACCACACACTTTTTCACAAGGTATGTGTTGGAGCAAGGGATAGTTCTCTAATCTAATTGTCCTACTCTGTGCATTAGGGTAAAAGTAAATTGCTAATATCTGCCCCATGTGTCACTTTGTAGGCACTTAAAGAAGCTTCCAAATTTTTTTGCAACAAGGGTGTTGCTGGTAGCTCAAGCGCTGAACTTCCTGCCACTTTCTGCAACAAAATTCTCAAAAAATGCGGGAGTGAGAAATTGAGTGATGAAGCCATTGAAGAGACGTTAGAGAAGGTGAACTCTTGCTCTATAGATCCCCTTCCCTTCTTTTCCTCTAGAGCATCCGCTTTTTCTTCGTACTACTGGAGAAGGAGAAAGCTAATATTAGATCTCACTTGCAGATGGTAAAGCTGCAAGCTTATATTAGTGACAAGGACTTGTTATCTCATCTACTACTTGAATAGTAGCTTCTTCTCTGTTATGTTACAAGTTTATGACTTCCTTTTTTTTTCAGGAAAAAGCCAGCCCGGCAGTTGTTATATGATAAGAGTGCCAATGATGAACATGAGAGAAGTATCCTAACAAAGTTGAAGCAGCAACGCCGTTTGGGGGCATCAAAGATGGAGGGAATGGTAAGATATCCAGATCAGTGTGTTCTCTGGTGACATTCTTCTTCTCTTCCTGCAGGTCTTAGATTTGATATTGGCAAGGGAAAATCAAGCCAGCTTTGAGGAGTATTTGAGCAATAATCTAATAGCAAATCCAAGAATTGGCTAGATGGTTACTGTCTTGACTTCTGGCCTAGCTGCAAGTCTTTTGATCTCAACCTCCCAGCAGAAATGGTATATCATATCAATATGTTAATTGGCATTATGCAGTAAATTCTATCTTGGTTTTGACCCTTGTTCCTCCTGCTGAAGTTCTCTTTGGACAAAGAATGATGCATGTTTCTTTACTTGACTAATTTTTCTTCTCAAACGTCGTGTCATTGATTCAGTTAATGCTGTGCATTGTCAGGTTAGGTGTGCTGAAGTATTCAAGAAGTTTTATCAAACAAAAACGAAGCCCAGGAAACGTACATGGATATACTCTTCGGGAACTTGCAACATAAATGGATTTGAGCCAAAGATTATTGAGCTCGTTATCTCGCTACCTATCAAGTTGATTGTTGGCTTACTTTTTGAAATCGGATAGGCTTAGTCAATTTGAAACATTTCTATTACGTTATCAACAAGAAAACGAGATTAAAGCTTCTTCCTTTTTGTAGGCTTCTGCTCTGCTGCTCCTTAATGCATCAGATAGATTGAGTTACTAGGAAATCATGACGCAATTAAACCTATCAGTTGATGATGTTGTTTGGCTTCTTCATTCCCTTTCATGTGCGAAGTACAAGATTCTCAACAAGAATCCGACTGATTTCTTTTAGTTCAACTCAAAGTTCACTGACAAAATAAGGATGATCAAGGTACAAGTATAGATGAGTAAGGTTAGCCTTTCTACTATGAATTGTTGCACTACATTACTGACCCTGTGAGGATATTCAGATACCTCTGCCTCCTGTTGATGAGAAGAAAAAGGTAATTGAAGATGTTAACAAGGATAGGTGATATGCTATAGATACTTCAATTGTGCATATTATGAAGAGTCATAAAGTATAGGGCTAACTGGTCATGGAATGCGTTGAGCAGTTGGGACGGATGTTCAAGGTATCCTCAGGGGGATAAACTTCTATTTCTCAATTTTATTGTTAGTTATTCAAGTTCAACTGAGCTAATTGCTTTGTTTTGGATACTCCATAGCCTGATGTCAAAGCTATCTAGAAGAGAATCGAGAATTTGATAACTAGGGATTACCTAGAAAGCGACAAAGATAACCCAAACTTGTTAAAGTACTTGGCACGATTTATGCAGATCATATAAGTGATGTTGGTATGAACTTCTGCAAGGAGAAACATGCCGCCTAAGATGAAGACGGATTTCTTTAACTCCTACCTCTCTGGACCTTTGATTCTCTTGCAATAGGAACTTGAAACATTTTGTACAAATGGTTAAAGATCTCAGGAAATAATACAATTGCCTCTCAAACATATCATTAATTCTTAAATGACAATTTGCTGGTTAGAGCCATAATGATTAGTATGAAGTACTTATAGTGTCTTCTGTGATAATATGTGAAGCTCAGCTAATCAAATTAGCATATGATATAATTCGGAAGTATGTATTAAGAAGATAATTAAATGAAAATTATTTCCTATGTAATATAATTCTCCCGTATCAATTTGTTTGATCTACTTTCTTTTTAGTCCATTTAAAAAAGAATGATCCTTTTCTTTTTAGCAACTTTTTATTTTAATTTTCCCAATGACATGTTTTAGATAGAAGATTAAAAGACATGATACAATTAACAGATCTTTAATTTTAGACTACAAGATTCAAAAATTCTTTTTACTTATTTAAATTCCACATTCAAAATGGATCATTCAATTTGAATCAGAGGAGTTTTAGTTATGAAATATTAAGATGATGGATGTTAATGTCCATATGCACTAGTATTTGATGCATGTCAATGTTCATATGCACTAGTAAATTTGACTTTTCAAGTTACTTTGAGACTTATAAATAACACTAGTCTTTGGAAATGTGCATTGCTTGTTTGTCTCTTGTAATTACTTAAAAAATTAAATTTTCAGAATATAAAATATACTTGTATTGCATGTTATTTAGTATAAATATTTGTAAATTATTTAAATACAGTTACAATATGTATATATAGTTATTCATAAAATTAAGTAATCAAAAGAGAAGGAATGTAACACCCAAATAGCTAATGAATTCGAAAATAAAATGAAATAAAGTAGACTAAAAACAATAAAATAGCTAATGAATTCTAAAACTTTTAAATAACAAAAATTATAGAGAGAAATAGTTCTAGTTTGTAAGAATATAGGAACTTCCTCAAAAACTAACAAAAGCATAAATAGTTCTCTCTTTTTTATTGCGTATGTGATATCCATCAACAATTATACTTTAGAATAACAAAGTGTATGCATTAACAAAAAGTGATTGTACTGAGCAATGTGTCAATATAATTACATCTACCAATAATCATACATCGGAATAACTAAGTGTATGCATTAATACAAAGTGATTTTGAAAATAAATTTTTGGTATGTATAATTATAAGTTTAGAATTAAAAGTCATTTCAAAATTGATGATATACATAACATCTATGAGAATTAGATTGGTTAAAGTTTGAGATAAGTAAAGTTTCTTACTAAAATCTAAATATGTGTGTCATATTAAGATGTACGGTAATTCAAAAGACATTTTTCGTTCTTTAATATTAAAGGATATTTCAGTTTTTAAATAATATAATTTACTGTCTTTTGTTGTTACGAAACATTTCATCTATAGAACTCCATTTTAGAATAAAAAAACAAATTAAATATTCCATTAATTAATTCTACTTAGAAACATAATAGATTAATACCATATAAGTATTATTTAATATTTTATTAATTAGTTTTTTTAATAATATTTAAATTTAGTAAAGGAGTAAAATTGTAATCTAACTTTAAAGTTAAGATCTTCCCATTTATAATAATAAATAATTTTTGGGCTCGCCCTCCGCTCGTGTACCTATATCAATCAATACACATTTCTTTAAAAAAAATATAAAAATTATTAATAATATTGTTTTTGTTTTAAAATTAAAAAGAGTATATACTCCTCAAAATGATGAATTTTAATTTTTGTTAAGTTCATTGAATGGCATGTGTGAACTTTATGTTTCTTGATTTTTCTCATTTTTACATATGAATTTAGACTAATTGACAAGTCTTTGAATCAATGAGATTTTTCATCCAAATACTTTTTTTGTAGATAGAATAAATGAAATAATACGTTCTAAATTTAACCAATAAAAACATAAAGTTGCAGAATACAATAATATTTAGTAATACATTTTTTCTTCTTCAACGCTTCCTCTTCTTTCGTTATTAGGGGTATTTATTTACAAATTTGAAATCACACCATGATTTTATTTTCATACAAGTAGTAAACCATTTATAAATTCTAAAAAACGCATTAAATATAATGCAAGCTATTTTTTGTAGATTTAATTATGAAAAAAAACAAATTACATGAATTATCCAATTATCTTATCCAATAACATATAGTGTAGGATAATTACATAACGCAGTAGTATTATGCATACATTGACATATATCATAAACACCGACATTAATTTAATTACTACAAGATAATCAACTTGTTATAACAAACATAATCTTTAAAAGAAGATTTGTACATCACACATGAAAATGAAAATTTTATTTTTTTTTTCATTGCTATTATTCAAGAAAAATTAATCAGTTTACCTTCTTTCAATCGAAAAATTGAATGTAACAAACAATGAACTAAGTAAAAGTATGCAACACTGAAATGAAAAATAATACATACCAAACAACAAATAGCTGTATATGCCCGCCTTTAACCTTCTTGAAGAATTCATCAAATGCACTGAAATGACTAATATTCTAGTCCAAATATCTATATTCTCCAAGAAATTAATGTCAATAAACTAACAAAATAACATATATATTCTTTCTCACACAAGTAGGTTTGTTTTACCTCATGAATCTTGAGCAGATTTTTTGTCCAAACGAAAAACTCTCTAGAATTATTTCTCATCTGTTGCATTAAAAACATAAAATTTCGATGAAAGAATGAAACAAAACATGTAATATGAGTTTTATCTATATACATATATGTCTAAAATTTATTGATCAAAAGAAACATGAAAAATTAGAAGTAAAATTTTGTGAGATAAATCAACTCACATGCTATTGTCACGAGAAGACAGCAAAATATTGCATTTTGTGGGGAAAATCATGTATATAATTTTATCAATGAAACTCTTTAAATTCTTTAACTTAAAATTAAATAAGAGATGTTTTGAAATGTTTGGACTTCATTTATTTGAATGACTATTTATCTTTCATTATATCTTTATTACTTTAAAGTTTATTATCTAATTATTTATTAAAATATACTTTTACATTTTAAAAATAGAAAAAAAATATTTTGGTGAAGGGTAAAATGGTAATTCAACTATGAGGTTAGGAGCTTCCCACTTATAATAATAATAATAATAATAACAATAATATAATAATAATAATAATAATAATAATAATAATATATATATATATATATATATATATATATATATATATATATATATATATATATATAATACATGATACATTGTATATAAAATTGATAGTAGATATAATTGGAATTATAAGAAAGCTCTGATTTCGTCTCACAATTTATATTGCTCTCTTGTAGTAGTAGTTATCTTATTTTACTTTAATTATACAACATGTTTCTAATTTATCCCTAAGATATACATGATATGTATAGCCAAAATGGTAGAAATCCTCCTCTAAGTATTTGGGTATGTATTTTACCAATCATGTACTTATAAGCAAGATTTATGTTATAATATCACCTTCCCTTGTTATACAACAAATTTGATAACATGAGTTCTTAAAAGGTTTTCGAACTATATTTAAGATGTTTATGTTTGTAATACTATTGATATAATGGTTACATCGATTGTAAATGAATTTTAGTTTTTATTGTCATTGTTAGTAACCTAATCTTTAAGAATTTGTTCCGGGGAGGATTCTCTGATCTATCAATGAAAATATCTCCTTGTGTGGTGTAACGAAGAACTCTAGAAAAGATCCACTGAGAATCCATCCACGGTCACATGGACATCTCTTCATACTTGTCAAGGACAAGTGAGATCTTCGATATGCGTGCATGAGAGTAGCTTAAATAAAAAAGAGTCTGGTCTAGCTTGAATTCGGGCATGCCCGTCCGTCTACTACTATGTCCGAAAATGGTGATGTGTGAGGGCGTCGCTATGCCCCTTAATGAATTGAATGGTCCTTCTACCTTTGTTTGATTATGATGACCGACATAGATTTCATGAGACCGGACGGTCCACTATTACTAGAAAAAAAACTTCCCTATCCTCAATGTTAAATGACTTTCAGTTCTTTCCTTCGCTATTAGGAAAGTAAGCAACTTCTATTAGCGTTGGATCTTAAGTTGAATTGTTCGTGTCATAATACAACATTTTTCAATGGTGATTTATTAATGTCTATTCATTTAGATTCCTTCCCCCTTCTTAAATATGCGTTCAGTATAACAATTTCGGTATTTTTATTAAAATTTACACCTTATGTGTATTTCTATAGGAAAATAACAGGGTCAGCTTAATATAATCGTAATGGGCCATAAAAACATCCCCTATGGATGGATCCCTTTTTTTGGGAAAATTACGCGATTAAGCAAATTTATACTATTTAATTACTCATCATAGCTATAGTTTACAATAATTACCACTCACGACTAATATTATACATTAATTGTGTGGGGTGACTTCGAGTTTGTATAATTAGCTACATTTGTATATGTATAATTCGTCAAAATATACAAATACATATGCATAATATACAATTATCTAATAAATATACATATACAATTCACCTCTCTCCCACTCTCTTCCCTCTCTCGCTCGCGTCTCTCCTCACTCTCTCAATCTCGCTCGCCTCTCTCCTCTCTCTCTCCCAATTTCGCTTGCTTTTTATACAAATACATATGTATAATATACAACTATCTAATCAATATACATATACAATTCACCTCTCTCCCACTTTTTTCCCTCTCTCTCCCAATCTCACTCCCTCTCTCCTCCCTATAACATGTAGCTACGAATTGTAATTATCAAACTATAACTATGGGGAGTAATTAAACTATTTTTTAGTGGCTATATGTGTAAGTTCCCCTTTCCTTAATATATCTCATGATTCTCTTTATTGCTTGTCAACATGTTAAACCTTCATTAATTTGATATCTACTTACTAAGTCTAGATATCAGGTCTAGTACATATCATAACGTATATCATACTCATGACTATCACTTATAAGGAATTTAACTCATTTTCCGACTCTTTAGGAGTCTTAGGACACATCTAATTAACATGTGATATTGATTTCAAAATTTTCCAAAAATATTTGCTTATTTGAATTTTTTTTATTTATATCCATAAGTTCTAAAAATTATTAAAACTATCCATAAATTTATCTTATCATTTTATAATGAATAAGATCCGTTAAAAAATAAACCTATAGCATAATTGATAACTATCAACAACAACAAAATAACAATAAATGTCACGCCCCGAGCTACCCCCGAGACGTGGACACGGAACTTAGAACCACAAGTGATCCCAAGCTAACCCTGCTGGCATAAAGGTGAGCATATTAAAGAATATAAACTGATGCGGTAGCTAAATCATAATTTAATCTGAAAAGATGGGGAATACCCATATTCTATAACTGAGATATTTGAAAACAATGAGTTTAATACATAAGAAATACTAACTCAATACTAAGCTGAATCTAACTATGTCTGAAATAAGCCTCTGACTGACTAGAAATACTGGGACAAGCCCCAGCTAAATCTAGCAAAAACTAAAACTAAATGACTAAAGACTGAAATGAAACTCATGACTGTTGTCCTCGGAGAATGAGGTCTCACCACTGAATCTGCTGAACTGGAGATCGAGAAATTGATTTATGCGTGATCTGGATGCTGAGAACCTGAACCTACATCACGAGAAGATGTAGCCACGTATGCGTCAGTACTTGAAAGGTACTGATCATGTAGGATAGAGTAAAGCTGAAATAAAACATAACTGAACAACCATAAAAGCAAGTATAATAATCTGAACATGATATACTGAATTTCTGAGCTAATTGAATGCAATGATCAATTTATAACATGCTGAAACTGAATACTGAATATACTGATAAATGGTCAATGCAGAGAGTCTGACTGATCTGTGGGAGCTACTAATAATTGATAATAAAATAACATGAGCTAAATGTGGAGTCCGATGTGTACGCCTCATTGAGAGGACCCAATATACCCTGCCAAAGGTATAAAGGCATGCTGGCGTGATCACTAAACTGATTGTCCACAGAGGGGACTTACAACCTACTTGGCTAGTAGTTCTGGGACTATGGGGTACGCTAAACCCTAGTCCAACTCGGTATTATGCTACTCCCAGTGAATTATGTAAATTAACTGATTATGTCTGAGTTTCTGTAAATACTAGATAGCTCGAAACTGAACATGCAAACTGAGAATGCAACATTTAATCTGATAATGATGCATTAAAAACTAAAGCATGTATATCTACATAATTGAAATATCTGACCTAGCATGTGTAATTCAAGAACTAAAGAAATACAAAGATAGGGTTCTGAATTTCATGCGATAACCTGAGTAATAACATGATAATCTGATTTGGAACATATATTTAACTAAATCATGAAGTTCTATCAAAGTTCTAGAAACCCTAGGTTTAATCATGATAAGAGAATCAAGAACTGACTGAAAACTAGGGACCTAATGGGTGAAAGGAACTCACTAGTGAAATCCCACATACCTGGTGATGAAATCCACGGAAAAAATACTTAAGTTTCGGGGCTGGAACTGCTGGAGCTTGTGACGTTCTTGAACTAGGGTTCTTGAGCTTTTTCTCCTCTCTTGCTTCTAATTTTCTAAGTTTTGATTTAATGATTTGACTTAGATATGTTTTAATTATGTTTATAGGCTTAAACTGACTAAAGTCTGATGATTTAGGGTCAAAACGACGTATATTAGGGTTTAAACGAAGTGGGAAAGGTCCAAAAGACCCCTGAAAAAGTTGCTGTAGGACCAACCTACGGCCAGGACAGACGGTCCGTAGGTGGATCCACGCCCCGTCGGTTGGTCCGTCGGTTGTGTCTGTTCGACAGACCTTTACTAAAACGGGCATAAATTTTTACTCGGAGGTCTAATTTTAGCAAGGTCGTTGGCTATGGAAAGATAATTCATTTATCTATTTGTGGGTAGGTCACGGGACACCTAATTCATTTTGTGCTAAGAGTTATGACCATTTGAAGTTGACCCAACTACACTTCTCCCTTAACTGTCTGCTAATTCCACCCTACGGTCAAACCTACGGACTGTGGGTCCATCTACGGACCGTGCTGGTCATCCGTGGCTCTTGTCAGAGAGTGGGTGAAGGGGGTCTTGATCGACAGTCATTGACTACGGACCGTAAGTCCGTCCGTCGACCAACACTTAACCAATTTTCCTGGGCTGAGATTTTTAGGAGTTTCTGATCTCATTGACGGTTGTGTAGGACAGACCGTGGGTCAGGTTACGGTTCGTCGATGCCACCGTTGGTTGCACTTGCAGATTCTTCTGAAAAGCTGATTTTTGATATGTTTTAGATACGGGGTGTTACAATAAAGGCAAGAGCAATATATTAATCGCTTACTCAAATTTGTCACTGATTCAATTATAATTATAATCTATCAAAAATAAATTGTTCTGACTTTCTCAATTTTATCACTCAAATTAGACTCAAACTTTTTCGAAGAAAATAGTAAAAAACATTATTTGAAATTTTAAATGATAGATATTTTTTATAAAATATAAGAATTTGGAGTGATATTGAATTTCTTAAAATTTTCACATATTAGAACTTGAGCCAAATACTAGTGTTTGAAAACTTAGAATACTTAGAGTGTGTTTGGTATGAAGGAAAACATTTTCTGAAAAATGTTTTTCAGTTTTCCCATGTTTGGTTGGGACAAAAGTTTTGGAAAATATTTTCCAAATCAACTCATTTTCCTCAAAATTAAGGAAAATGACTTCCCTTCAAAAATTAAGCAAAACATTTTCCAAAACTCTCCTCCAATTTCAAATTATATTTTTTTGGGAAAAAAAACATCGATTTAAAAAAGTATTTTCAATTTTAAAATTTTATTTTTTCACCCGATCCCTGACCCATCCCCCCAACCCCAACTCCTCTCCAAAAAATTAATTTTGCTTTTTAAAAATATTTTCAACTTCATTTTTAAAAAAAAAAACTCCTAACCCCCCCCCCCGGGGAGCTCCCCCCCCACCCCCAAAATAATTAATTTTATTTTTTAAAAATACTATCAACTTCAAATTTTTATTTTTTCACTCCTACCCCACCCACTACCCCCCACCCACCCCCAAAAAATAATAATTTTAATTTTAAAAAATATTTTCAATTTCATAAATTATTTTTTACTCTAGTAAAAATAAAAGATGTCTCTCAAAAACATTTTTCATTCATAAATCAAACACTAAAATAATTTTCGGAAAATATTTTCTACTCACCAACCAAACATGAGAAAATAAGTCCAAAATCTATTTATTTTCCAACAAAATATTTTCTAGAAAAACATTTTCCATAGAAAACATTTTCCTTCATACCAAACACACCCTTAGTTAATATATTTTGTCAAATTATATGATCAAACACCACTTATCAAATTTTCCCCAAATTTTCCAAGTTTTTCTCAATTTTGACACATACATGTTTCCAAAATCACAGTTTTTTCACAATATGTGTGTTGGGGCTAAGGATACCAAATTGTTCTACTCTCACTCTGTGCATTAGGGTAAAAGTAAATTGCTAATGTCTGTCCCCTTTGGAGACGTTGGAGAAGGTGAGTTCTTGCTCTATACATCCCCTTCCCTTGTCCTTAAGCCCTAATTTGAAACATTTTTATTACCTTATCAATGAGAAAACCAGATTGAGATTTCTTCCTTTTCGTAGGATTCTGCTCTGCTGTTCTTTAATGCATCAGATAGATTGAGTTATCAGGAAATCATGGCGCAATTAAAGCTATCAGATGATGATGTTGTTCGGCTTCTTCATTCCCTTTTATGTGCCAAGTACAAGATTCTCAACAAGGAGCCAAGCACCAAAACAATTTTTCCGACTGATGTCTTTGAGTTCAACTCAAAATTCACTGACAAAATGAGGAGGATCAAGGTACAATTAATGATGAGTAAGGTTAGCCTTTCTACTATGAATTGTTGCATTACATAACTGACCCCGTTAGGACATTGCGGTAATGGTACCTCCTGTTGATGAAAAGAAAAAGGTAATTAAAGACGTTGATTAGGATAGGTAGTATGCTATAGATGCTTCAAGTAATGGGGGTGGGGGATTGGGTGGGTAAGAGGAGACAATAAACTTGGAAATAGGAACCAGTGATGACAAGAGAGAGTCGAATGAGATGTGTATCTCTCTTTGCCTTTTTATGTGTTTTTCCTTTTGCCTCAAAACCTCCCTTATACTTCCAACTATTTCCATTTTTGTCGCGGTTAAGCCCTGAAGCGAGGCTCAACGTGTTGAGCGCTTCAGCTCGCTCTATATGCACTTAAATGTCGTCATCAAGGTTTTAAGTCAAACTTTTCCTTGCCAATGATCCTCTTCGGAAGAAGTGAAACTAAACAATTGACATTTCTCTTTATCATAACGTTTTTTCAATTTCTATGGTCATATATTTGCCATGGATGTTTATAATTATTAGTCTTAGACTAAACATAGATATTTGTATATTTTGTCCCTTTGCATTTTTTTTAATTAAAGCCTACACTTTATTTGCGCTTAAAGGCCGAACGAACCTTAGAGCTTTTTTGCGTGTTTCGCGTTTGATAACACTGATTCATTAGGAAAGTCATTTTCCTAGAGAAAATACTTTTTAAGCATTTTGACCAATCAAATATAGAAAATTTGGAAAACATAGACAACATTCTCAAAAAAAAGAAAAGAAAAGAGCACTCAAGCACTTTAGGTAAAAATGCATTAAACCCTAAAATAGTAAAGATATATTTGCAATAACCCTAAATGAAAAACCAAGGATAATTGAATATTTATGTGAGCTTACTTTTTATTCATGCTTATTGCTCGGTGAAAAGGAATTCTACTCTAAATTCTATTTAAAGATTGATTCAATAATTTTTTGCTAGCTTTTAACGTTTTTTGCACTGGGCAATTATTGGACTAGTACTCACATGGTAACAACATTTTGGTGGTATGAGACATGTCGGATGATATCATATGATACATCTCTAAGCAGATTTAACACACTTGATTGATTCCTAACGATTATGATTTGGTTCCCGAAGACCTTGACATGATAGGAATTCCACAAAAACTAAGTTTCACCAAGTTATTCTTAGGACCTAGATAAACTAGAGTTACCGAAATGACACATGTGGCCCTAAATGGCATGAACTTAAAAAATCTTTTCAGGTTCCAATAAAAAAGGAACCGTATATAACATTTTCCAATAAACGTATATGAATTAACAAGTAAAATAAAACTAAGAATACCAAAAGAAAATACACATCAAACACACTGAAAACTAAGTTGTTCAGATTCTTAAAAATACACTATTTTTACATGAATGCCGTCAGTTGCAACAAAAATGAACCAAAAATTAAACCCAAACCCTATCAGTAATGAATACTAAACCTCCACTGTACCTAACTTCAAAAGGACAAACCACTCATGCTCTGAAATCAACTATAGAGAAATAAATAACAACATAAAACTAGTCTATATATCACAACTCTGAAGATTGCAAAATCAACCACAATAAAACAACCCGGAATCAAAATCAATAACAAGATCAATCTGAGCAAAGGAAGAAACAGTTAAACCAAAAGCATCAAATCATCTATGCATCATAGGTAAATACATATATGGGAACAATGTACATCGAATCAGAGCTCACAATTTAAACGAAAAATAGACTTGTGATTTCACAACAGAGCGAAGGAATTTGCCAAAAGGGTGATGGGAGAGTCTAGACTTGATGAGGGCACAAGACGGAGCTGCCAGCAACCATTAATGACAAGAAGAGTATCGGGTGAGATGTGAATCTCTCTTTCCCCTTTTATGTGTTTTCCTTTTCCCTCGAATCCCCCCCCCCCCCCCCCCCAATACTTCTAACTAACTTCCCTAATGAATCAGTGTTATCAAAGGCGAAAAGTGCAAAAAATCTCTAAGGTACAAATAAGTTGTGGACTTTAATTTAAAAAAAAGCGCAAAGGGACAAAATATACAAATATATTCATTTCCTTAGGAAATATATACAAACTATATATGTATATTTTGTCCCTTTGCGTTTTTTTAAATTAAAGTCTACACTTTATTTGCGCTTAAAGTCACAATGGACCTTAGAGATGTTTTGCACTTTTCGCCTTTGATAACACCGATTCATTAGGAAAGTCATTTTCGTAGAGAATATTTTCAAACATTTTGATCAATCAAATATAGAAAACATAGACAACATTTTCAATAAAAGAAAAGAGTACGCAATGTTGAATATTTTTTGGGTGTTCAGACTATGGGCACTATCAATTTCTCACAACTTGAATTTTATTATATCAAAGTAAGGACCCGCTTCGGTCTTACAATCTTGATCACACTTGTTGCTTGCTTCAGCAACACTCCTTACTTGAGCACTCACACTTGTTTGGTCTCTTGGTTTCTTACTTACTTGGTTACTTTGTTTCTTGCTTGCATACAACTCAAATGGACCACCTATATTTATAGGAGGTGATGGAACAATCTAGCTAAACATATTTTTCTACTATATTCTAGAATATTCCTTCAACTACTTAATTCTAGAACTACCCTATCTAGAACATTTCTAGACTATTCTCTCTAGAATACTCATTCTAGAGATCTTCCTTCGACTCTCCATAAATCCGGAATGTTCTAGATTTTTCTTGACTTGTCTTGAGTACATAATTAAGTTGGTGATGAATTCTTAACACGCAAGCACTTGAGGTAAAAATGCATAAAACCCAAAAATAGTTGGGATAAATTTGCAATAATCCTGAATGAAGAACTAAGAAATTACCGTGGCAAAAATAGATATAGTTAGAAGTATAGGGGGGGTTTCGAGGAAAAACACATAAAAGGGGAAAGAGAGATTCACATCTCACCCGATACTCTTCTTGTCATCAATGGCTCCGTCTTATTCCCTCATCAAGTCTAGACTCTCCGATCACCCTTTCGACAATTTCTTTCACTCTCTGGTGACATCACAAGTCTATTTTACGGTAACATTGTGAGCTCCGATTCGATGTACACTGTTCCGATATATGTATTTACCTCTGATGCATAGTTGATTTGGTGGTTTTTGGTTTAATTGCTTCTTCCTTTGCTTCGAATTGATCTTGTTATTGATTTTGTTTCCAGTGTTTTGTTGTGGTTGATTTTGCGATCTTTAGCACCGTGATATATATATATATACTAGTTTTTGTTATTATTTCTCTATAGTTGATTCCGAGCATGAGTGGTTTGTCCTTTTGGAGTTAGGTATAGTGGAGGTTTAGTGTTCATTACAGTAGGGTTTGAGTTTAATTTTTGGTTCATTTTTTGTTGTAACTGATGACATTCATGTAAAAATAGTGTATTTTTTAAGGTTCTAAGCGACTTAGCTTTTGATGTGTATTTTTTTTTGGTATTCTCTGTTTAATTTACTTGTTCTACAGTCACCTTTTTTGATGGAACCCTGAAAAGATTTTAGAAGTTCATGTCTTTTAGGGCCAACTTTGCGATTTCGGTAGCTCTAGTTTATCTAGGTCGTAGGAAACTTGGTGAAACTTAGTTCTTGTGGAATTCCTATCAAGCCAGGGTCTTTGGGAACCAGTCATAATCATTAGGAATCAATCAATTACGTTGAATGTGCTTAGAGATGTATCATATGATTCAAGACGGCATGTCTCATGCTACCAAAATACCAAAATGTTGTTACCGTATGGGTACTAATCCAATAACTGCAGTTTTCTGGAAAGTTCCCCTTTCCAGGGCAAAGGACATTAAGATCTTGCAATTTTTTTTTTGAATCAATCCCTAAATAAAACTTAAGAGTAGAATTCCTTTTCACCGAGCAATAACACATGAATAAAAAGTAAGCTCACATGAATACCTGTGAGTTATTTTGTTATGAATCATGAGCTTAGATGATTTGTTGGCAAGTAAATATCAAAAGCGGATGAGGTAATCACTTAGTGTTTTCATTTCGGCTCAATGTAGGTAGTCTATGCTGCTCATTATTGTACTCTTGTGAAGCTCTCTTGAAGGCGTCTTTTTTTCATGACATGTACTTTTACTTTACGCTTATCTCAGGACTTCTAAAATTTTGAAGTTTGGAGTCGCTTAGTTACATAAATGGTTCTTTGTTCTTGATAATGCATTATACTGGAAGTCCTATACACCCAACTAAATGTCTTATTCAGAGTGGCAAAGAATCTTTAGAAAACAAAGATCACATTGAACCAATAAAAAAACCACTACCTTTTCCAATTACGCATCTATAACTGTGGTAATTTGGAATATTTCCAGTTAGTGAACTTTGATTCATTCCTATATTATTGAATTCTATTCTTGTGCTCCTTTATCTTCTCTCCTCTTTATATTACTTGAATTTAGGCCTCCAGTATGTAATCCTGTTTCCTGTACTTGATTTTCAGTCATATTCTACTACCCTTTTTTATAGTGAGACACAGAAACGGCTCAAGGTACTTGTGCGATTCTTAGTATGCATCGCTCCTTAACAGCCCCCCACTTTGAAGCCTTGAAACTCAAGTATTCTGGTCCATATTTCAAGGATAAAGTCAAGTGTGTAGCATGTCCAAAATCAGATTTTGGTATTTAATAAGAACATTCTTTCTGTCGTTTGTTTGTTTATTCTCAACAGTAAAGTCAAATATTAATGTGATTTGATTTTCTGACTGGCTTATAAATTGCTGATTTTCTTACTAGCTTTTGTTGAGTTTAGTTGGTGATGTAACTTAGTTAGGGAACAGGGCCACAGGTGTTTGGAATTTGTGTAGGGTTGCCTTTTTCTTTCCAGGAAAAAGCTAGCCCGAAGGTTGGTATTTGATAAGAGTGCTAATGATGAAAATGAGAGAAGTATCCTAACAAAGTTGAAGCAGCAGTGTGGGGGGCACTTCACATCAAAGATGGAGGGAATGGTAAATTATCCAGATCAATTATGCTGAATTTGAGGCTGTGTTCTCTGGTGACTTTCTTCTTCTCTTCGTATAGGGCACAGATTTGACATTGACAAGGGAAAATCAAGCCAGCTTTGAGGAGTATTTGAGCAATAATCTAATAGCAAATCCAGGAATTGACTTGACGGTGACTGTCTTGACTTCTGGCTTCTGGCCTAGCTACAAGTTTTTTGATCTGAACCTCCCAGCAGAAATGGTACATCATATCAATATGTTAATTGGCATTATGCAGTTGATTTTATCTTGGTGTTGACTGTTGTTCCTCCTGCTGAAGTTCTTCTCTTTGGGCAAAGAATGATGCATGTTGCTTTGCTTGAATCATTTTTCTTCTGAAACGTCCTGTCATTGTTTCATTTTATGCTGCACATTGTCAGATTAGGTGCGTTGAAGTATTCAAGGAGTTTTATCAAACTAAAACGAAGCACAGGAAACTTACATGGATATGCTCTTTGGGAACTTGCAACATAAATGGAAAATTTGAGCCAAAGACTATTGAGCTCGTTGTCACTACTTATCGGGCTGATTGTTAGCTTAATTTTTTGAATCAGATAGGCTTAGTTTATTTGAAACATTTCTATTACGTTATCAGTGAGAAAACGAGATTGATGCTTCTTCCTTTTCGTAGGCTTCTGCTCTGCTGCTCTTTAATTCATCAGATCGATTGAGTTATCAGGAAATCATGACACAATTATACCTATCAGATGATGATGTTGTTCGGCTTCTTCATTCCCTTTCATGTGTGAAGTACAAGATTCTCAACAAGGAGCCAAGCACCAAAATAATTTCTCTGCCTGATGTCTTTGAGTTCAACTCAAAGTTCACTGACAAAATGAGGAGGATCAAGGTACAATCAATGATGAGTAAGGTAGCCTTTCTACTATGAATTGTTGCACTACATTACTGACCTCGTGAGGATATTGCTGTAATGGTATGCAGATACGTCTCCCTCTTGCTGATGAGAAGAAAAAGGTAATTAAAGACGTTGACAAGGATAGGCGGTATTCTATAGATGCTCCAATTGTGCATATTATGAAGAGCTGTAAAGTATTGGGCACCAGCAACTGATCATGGAATACGTTGAGCAGTTGGGACTGATGTTCAAGGTATCCTCAGGGATAAACTTCTACTTCTCAATTTTAATGTTCGTTATTCAAGTTCAACTGAGCTAATTACTTTGTTTTGAATACTCCATAGCCTAATGTCAAAGCTATCAAGAAGAGAATTGAAAATTTGACAACTAGAGATTACCTAGAGAGAGACAAAGATAACACAAACTTGTTGAAGTACTTGGCTTGATTTGTGCAGATCATAGTGAATGAGTGATGTTTGTATGGACTTCTGCAATCAACATAGGAGGAAAAACGTGCCACCCAAGATGAAGATGGATTCTGTAACTCCTACCTTCCTGGACCTTTCATTGCCATGCATCAGGAGCTTGAAACATTTCGTAAAAATGGTTAAGATATCAGGAAAAAGTAGAATTGCCTCTCAGTTACTTGAGATGCGATTGTCTTAACTTCTTCCAATCTTACATGGCCCTTTCATGTGCTCTATTCTGTGTTTTGTCGGCTACCTGTTTGAGTTGAGTAAATGTAATATCCTAGTCAACAGCTTACCCTTTCTAGATTCAGCACAATGGTAATTACTCTGAATACATGCTCTGCAATCCTACTTTCTTGGTTCTTTGAAGATTGTGATTTGGACCTTGGTGGTCCGTATGTGGCTTTCTTTTCAACCTTGTGCAAGTTTATTGGATCTAGATCCTCATTACTCAACAGTTCTCTCTCTTGAATGAATCACTTGCCTAAATTTTAGGTCCATTATCCCTAACTTAGTAGACGTGAAAAACTTGTAGCTTCAGAATTACATTCAGACCTGAATCTAAGTTGTATAGCTTTGTAGATGGAAGATGCCAGCTCTATATAATAACACTCATAAAGTTACCAAAATATGCTATATCAAATTACAAAACTAGCTAGTATTTGAAATTATGAGAAACACCCAGTGTTTTGGGAAGCGAGAAGCGGAAAAAAGCGACGAGGGCTTGCTTCACAGAAGCGTGAAGCGAAGCGCGCACTTTTTTTAAAAAAAGCGACATTTAGTATAACAATAAAAAAATATTAAATAACTAAATAGAGGTAATATAGTCTTAGATTAAAAGAAAATAGATAGTCAATAATACTCATAAGTCATAACATATAAAGCAAAAAATCAAAAAAATAATTAAATCACAAAGACTCAAACAAAAAAAGAAGTGTCAAAAAATAAAAAACAAAACAACAAGCATACACGCTGATCAAAAACTAAAAACGAAAAAAAAAAAGCAAATGAATTTAAAAATAACAGAGGAGGCGTCAGTAATTGTGAACAGAAACAGTAGCAGATTGTAGCAGAGATGAAGAGAAGAAGAGAAGAAGAATAAAAAACTACAGCAGTCGCATCGTGAAGAGAAAAGAAACTCACAGAGATGAAGCAGTCGCGATCGAGGTGTGAAGAGAGACGCAGTCTCAGTCGTGGTCGTAAAGAGAGAAGCAGCGAAAGAAGAGTCGTGAAAGAAAATTAAGTTATATTGTACATTTCTTTTTTTTTTTTTAAAAACTAATTGTCGCTTTTTTATAAAAAGCGCGCTTTATTGCGCTTTTGCCTTAGTGTCGCTTCTCGCTTCTTTATCTGAAGCGAGCGCCTTTTTCAGATCGCATCGCCTCAGGAGAAAGAAGCGCACTGGTGTCGCCTCGCTTTGAAGCGCGCTTTAAGCGCGCTTTTCACAACACTGGAAACACCATAGGGTTACATAGCCAGGTCAAGTTTGTAATGGTCTTTGATCTGACACCAATCATCCTCAAGCCTAGAGTCAAATCTTAGGCATGTGAAAGTACACGAGTGTTGGTGATAATAGCCTTTTTAGGTGGCAAAATAGCTTTTTGCCTAGTATTTGTAACTTTTTTACCCTTTAAGTAAGCCCTTACGTATGGAAAAGATCTTGACTCTTATTATTTTCTTGCTCTCATTATTATATCGATTTCATATTCTTGTTCTTATGGCATAATCAATATTCGTTCTTTGTTATTGTTTCATCGAGAGCCCAAAAAAAAGAATAGAATCAAGACAAAACGAGATTGAGACTTCTTCCTTTTGTAGGCTTCTGGTCTGCTGCTCTTTTTTTTTTTTTTGAGAAAGGTAACTTTTTAGTCTATATATCCACAGGTGTACTGCATCAAAGTGTAGTCCCCCTTCCAAAAGTATTACAGCCTAAGAAATCTATTTGTACTTTTTGTTACAAATAGTCTAAAACATCAAAAATTTCTTCAGTCTGTCCTAGCACTTTTTGTTCACACCAAAAATAGTACAAAGCCATGCAGTTCATCTTAAAGTTCTGCATATTGCTTTGCTTCCCTCGAAGCATCTTTGATTTCTTTCCTTCCACACTGTCCACCATATACAAGCTGGGAAAATCTTCCATCTCTCCTCCTTTGCTGTAGCATTGCCAACTCTCATCCAGCACTTCAATACTCCTTCAATGTTCCTTGGTTTCACCCAAGTGATTTTCCTCAGACAAATGAATAATCTCCATAGCTGGTCTGCCCATTTACAGTGTAAAAAGAGAATGTTGACCGTCTCTGTTTGCTCTTCACATAAGTAGCACCTGGAACAAATTGGTATTTCTTCTTCTCTATGTTTTCCTGTGCCAGTACTACTTATCTAGTCAGCAGCCATGTGAAACAATTAACCTTGTATGGAATTGTTGTCCCCCATATCATCTTCCAAGGCCATTGATTGTTCCTTTTGTTTGAAGTGGTGAGGTCCTTGTATGCTGAGTTCACAGAGAAAACTCCTTTGTTACCTATCTTCCATATAGCAGTATCTTCTTCCCCAGTTAGGTTGTTGAAAGAGGCCAAGGTGTTACAGAGAGCACCTATCCTTTCCACCTCCCAATCATTAAAATTTCTTCTGAGATGAAGGTTCGATCCCTGACCTGTCCACATTTCAGCAACAGTTGCATGTTGTTGAAGGCTTAGTAGGTGTAGATCAGGGAATAGTTGCTTCAAAGTTCTCTGAGCTATCCACTTGTCCTCCCCAAAACTCTGCTGCTCTTTAGTGAATCAGATAGATTGAGTTATCAGGAAATCATGACGCAATTAAGCCTATCAGATGATGATGTTGTTCCGTTTCTTCATTCCCTTTCATGTGTGAAGTACAAAATTCTCGATAAGGAGCCAAGCAACAAAACAATTTCTCCGACTGATGTCGTTGAGTTCAACTCAAAGTTCACTGTCAAAATGAGGAGGATCAAGGTACAATTAATGATGAATAAGGTTAACCTTTCTACTATGAATTGTTACACCACATAACTGACCCCGTGAGGATATTGCTGTAATGGTATGCAGATACCTCTCCCCCCTGTTGATGAGAAGAAAAAGGTAGTTGAAGACGTCGACAAGGATAGGCAGTATCAGGTACGCTATAGATGCTTCCAGTAGTGGCGGTGGGGGATTAGGTGGGTAAGAGGAGACAATAAACTTGGAAAAAAACCCCATTAATGACAAGGAGAGAATCAGGTGAGATGTGAATCTCTCTTTGCCTTTTTATCGAAAACCCCCTTATACTTCCAACTATTTCCATTTTTGTCGCGGTTAAGCACAGAAGCGAGGCTCAAAACGTGTTGAGCGCTTCAACTCGCTTTATGTGTGCTTCAGTATCGTCATCAAGGTTCTTAGACAAACTTTTAATTGCCAATGAGCTTCTTTGGAAGACGTGAAACTAAACAATTGATATTTCACTTTATCATAATGTTTTTTCAATTTCTATGGTCATATATTTGTCATACATATTTATAATTATTAGTCTTAGACTAAACATATATATTTGTATATTTTGTCCCTTTGCGCTTTTTTTATTTTGTTAAAGCCCACACTATATTTGCACTTAAAGCCCCAATGAACCTAATTCATTTTCGATAAAATATTTTTCAAACATTTTGACCAATCAAATATAGAAAATCTGGAAACATAGACAACATTCTCAAAAAAAGAAAAAGAAAAGAGTACTAAGCACTTAAGGTAAAAATGCATAAAATCCAAAAATAGTAGGGATAAAATTGCAATAACCCTGAATGAAAACCAAGAAATAACCGCTGCAAAAATGGAAATAGTTAGAAGTATGAGGGGGGGGGGGGGTTCAAGGAAAAAGGAAAAACACATAAAAGGGGAAAGAGAGATTCACTTCTCACCCGATTCTCTTCTTTCATCGATGGTTCTTGGCAGCTCCGTCTTGTGCCCTCATCGGATCTAGACTCTCTGATCACCCTTTCGGCAAATTCCTTCGCTCTCCGGTGACATCACTGGTATATTTTTCGGTTAAATTGTGAGCTCTGATTTGATGTACACTGTTCCCACGTATGTATATATCTATTATGCATAGATGATGTGGTGGTCTTGGTTTAATTGCTTCTTCCTTTGCTTTAGATTGATCATTGATTTTGTTTCCAGTAGCTATTGAAATTGTGCTGTTTTGTTGTGGTTCATTTTGTGATCTCCAGATCTGTGATTGATGGACTACTTTTATGTTGTTTTTTATTTCTCTATAGTTGATTCTGAGCATGAGTGTTTTGTCCTTCTGAAATTAGGTATAGTGGATGTTTAATGTTCATTGCTAGTAGGGTTTGAATTTAATTTTTGGTTCATTGTTTTGTTGCAACTGATGACATTCATGTAATATGGTGTATTTTTGAAGTATCTGAGCAACTTAGCTTTTCATGTCTTTGATGTGTATTTTCTTTTGGTATTCTCTGTTTTATTTACTTAGTAATTTATGTACCGTTTATTGGAAAATGTTCTATACGTTGATGAAACCTGAAAAGATTTTAAAAGTTCATGTCTTTTAGGGTCAAGTATGCAATTTTGGTAACTCTAGTTTATCTAGGTCCTACGAATATCTAGGTGAAACTTAGTTCTTGTGGAATTCCTATCAAGTCGGGTCTTTGGGAACCAAGTCTGAATAGTTAGAAATCAATCAATTACGTCGAATGTGCTTAGAGATTTATAATATGATACAAGACGGCATGTCTCATGCCACCAAAATGATGTTACCGTATGGATACTAATCCAATAACTGCAGTTTCCTGAAAAGTGCCCCTTTCTGGGGCAAAGGACGTTAAGAGCTTGCAAAAAAATTATTGCATCAATCCCTAAATAAAACTTAAGAGTAGAATTCCTTTTCACTGAGCAATAAACATGAATAAAAAGTAAGCTCACATGAATATTGAGTAATTACCTGTGAGTTATTTTGTTGCCAAGTAAATATCAATAGCGGATGAGGTAATTACTTAGTGTTTCATTTCAGCTCAATGTACGTAGTCTATGCTGCTCATTATTGTACTCTTGTGAAGCTCTCTTGAAGGCATATTTTTTTCATGACATGTACTTTTACTTTACGCTTATCTCAGCACTTCTGAAATTTTGAAGTTTGGATTTGTTAGTTACATAAATGGTTCATTTGTTCTTGATAATTCATTATACTGGAAGTCCTATACACCCAACTGAATATCTTATTCAGAGTGGTCAAGAATCTTTAGAAAACAAAGATCACACCGGACCAATAAAAAAAACCACTACCTTTTCCAATTAGGCATCTTTAACTGTGGCAATTCGGAATATTTCCAGTTAGTGAACTTTGATTCATTACTTTATAATTGAATTCTATTCTTTTGCTCCTTTATCTCCTCTCCTCTTTGTATTACTTGAATTTAAGCCTCCAATATGTAATCCTGTTTCCTGTGCTTGGTTTTTACTCACATTCTACTACCCTTTCTGTAGTGAGACCCAGAAATGGCT
This sequence comes from Solanum lycopersicoides, assembly GCA_022817965.1. Taxonomy (NCBI): domain Eukaryota; kingdom Viridiplantae; phylum Streptophyta; class Magnoliopsida; order Solanales; family Solanaceae; genus Solanum; species Solanum lycopersicoides. The sequence goes on from CM040618.1 coordinate 104,610,716, forward strand.
CAAAGTGCTTGTGCGATTCTTAGTATGCATCGCTCCTTAACAACCCCCACTTTGAAGCCTTGAAACCCAAGTATTCTGGTCCATATTTCAAGGGTAAAGCCAAGTTTGTAGCATGTCCAACATCATATTTTGGTATTTAATAAGAGCATTTTTTTCTGTCATTTGTTTGTTAATTCTAAACAGTAAAGTCAAATATTAATGTGATTTGATTTTCTGACTGGCTTATAAATTTCTTGATTTTCTTACTAGCTTTTGTTGAGTTTAGTTGGTGATGTAATTTAGTTTGGGAACAGGGCCACAGGTGTTTGGAATTTGTGTAGGGTTGCATTCTGTTATATTGTGAAGATGTTGAAATCACAATGAACCAACATAGCACAATCGATCAGGAACATGGATGGGTATTTATGCAAAGGGGCATCACAAAGCTGAAGAACATTATAGAAGGGCTGCCTGAGCCTCAGTTCAGCGCAAAGGAATATATGAAGTTGTATACGTATCCTTTTAGACTGCCACACTGTTAGGCATGTAGAGAACTTGGTTTTGATTAACCTTTTGTTTCCTTAAGTCTACTAACAGGAGAATTTACAACATGTGTAATCAGAAGCCCCCACATGATTATTGTCAACAGCTTTATGACAAATATCGTGAAGCTTTTGAAGAATATATCACAACAACGGTAAGGGTAGCTGCAGTTTTCATTCACATTTCACTTTAGTAAAAATCAAACAAGGTACTACTATAAAATAAGAAAAATAAGAATTGAAGAAGTATTATTCTTAATTTTTCTTTGATGTTTGTTATATCCATGTACCATTCTTGATTGTTTGCTCTCTATGTATCATTTTGGAATGTTTGGAACTTGTAAAAATGATTTCTTTAATAAAGAAACAGAAAATCATTAGTCTGATGAGCCCTTTGTTGCTATTTTATATTTCAATTTTGGCCATGTAAACAAAGAGGGCTTAGTATGGGTAGTTTCCTTGATTCCCTCTGTGATTTTACTTTGTGCCCTCTTCAATTTTATTTAATAAGGATCCATGTGCAAGTATCAACATTTTTGGGGGATCTGAATGTTTATATTTTAGTTTTATTTTTACTATTATAAGATTCAAAATTACAAAGGCTGCTCTTGCTGCTTCTCATCCCATGGAATATTAAGAAAAGGATACGGGGAACATGGACAGAAGTTTCATAACGCAGCTAAATATCATGGATTTTTTATATGTTATTTTAGGCATGCAATTTTTGCTTTTAGGAGTTCAAAATGATGAAAACTCAAATTTGGCTTAAAGTATTTTTACTTAGTTTTGTTTCTCCAAATAATTCTGCCTTCTCTAAATTTCACACTGCAATTTAATTTCAAAATAGGTATTGCCTTCTTTGAGAAAGAAACATGACGAGTTCATGTTGCGAGAGCTGGTTAAAAGGTGGTCAAATCATAAGGTCATGGTCAGATTCTTGTCAAGAATCTTCCACTATCTTGACGGCTATTTCATTTCCCGGAGATCTCTGCCGAGGCTTAATGAAGTTGGACTAACTTGTTTCCATGATCAGGTAATTTATGGTTCTCCTTCTCTTTCTCTTTTAATCAAAGTTTTGTTTCTATGGTCATCTATTAAAACATCTCCACCTGATCCTTGGTTAAAGTTTTGAGTTCAGCTCATGGCTTCTATATTGATTTTTTTAAATTCTGTTTTCTGGGTTTTGCCTCTTCTAGAATTTGTTTTTCAGTTTGACAGTATACTCTTTTAGCATGATAAAAATCTAAATAATTGTATATATTAATGTAATTAGATAGTGATATAAATTAGTATGATCATATAGATTTGTTGTAGAATCAAAGGAATAAATATTGTGATAGAATAGCGGATTTGGAGGGATTGAATAGCAGATTTGTAGAGATAGAATAGTTGATCTTTAGGGATAGAAATGACGGATCTTTAGGGATGTGTAATCTTTATTCTCTCTATATAATGGAAAGACTCTCACTTTGAAAGAGATTCAGCAGAAAACTGACATGGTATTAGAGCCTTCTCTTGGCTGTCTTGTTTCATAGAGTCTCTGTGGTTCCTTCTAATTTTTTTTTGAACATCTTGGTTTTTTTGTTGATTGTTTATCAACAATCAGTCCTACCACCTAGGACTTTTGCTCTTGGTCATTCTAGTTACTTTCGTGAGTCTTTGTAGTTTTCATAGCTACTCAAAAGTATGAATTCACATCACTTTGAATCTTTCAGTGTTCGTTTTACTGGAAAAAATTATTCTTCTTGGGAGTTTCAGTTCCAGTTATTTGTCACCGGCAAAGAACTGTGGGGCCATATAGATGGAAGCGATCCTGCTCCTACTGATACAACAAAGCTACGTGAATGGAAGATTAAAGATGCTCGGGTGATGACATGGATTCTAGGGTCAATTGACCCTCTTATTGTTCTTAATCTCAGGCCATATAAGACAGCCAAGGCCATGTGGGATTACTTACAAAAGGTTTACAACCAAGATAATAGCGCAAGACGCTTTCAGCTAGAGTATGAAATTGCTAATTACTCTCAAGAAGGTCTTTCTGTTTAGGAATATTTTTCTGGATTTCAGAACTTATGGGCTGAATTTACGGATATTGTCTATGCCAAGATACCTACTGAATCTCTATCAGTGATTCAGGGAGTTCATGAGCAAAGCAAGCGAGACCAATTTTTGATGAAATTACGCTCTGACTTTGAGAGTGTTCGCTCTAACTTGATGAATCGTGACCCGTCTCCCTCTTTGGATGTTTGCTTTAGGGAATTACTTCGTGAAGAGCAACGTCTTGTCACACAAAATGCTTTCAAGAAGGAAAATGATGTCACTGTTGCATTTGCTGCTCAAGGTAAAGGAAAGGGCAGGGATATGAGTAGAACTCAATGCTACAGTTGCAAAGAATATGGGCATATTGCTAGCAATTGTAGCAAGAAGTTCTGTAATTATTGTAAACAACAAGGACACATTATCAAAGAGTGTCCCACGCGCCCTCAAAATCGTAGGGTCAACGCTTTTCAAGCTGGGATAAATGGTTCCACTATTGATAACTCATCTTCAGGACAAGTTCTTACTCCTGAAATGGTTTAACAAATGATCGTCTCAGCCTTTTCAGCATTGGGATTACAAGGTAATGATGTTACATCTAATTTTTGGATTGTTGATTCAGGTGCTTCCAATCATATGACCAACTCAACGAGCATCCTAAAAAATGTTAGTAAGTATCAAGGTTCATCACAAATACAGATTGCCAATGGTAGTAATTTACCCATTACCAAGGTTGGGGATATTACTCCAACTTTCAAGAATGTTTTTGTTTCACCAAAGCTCTCAACTAGTCTTATTTCAGTTGGACAATTGGTAGATAACAATTGTGATGTGAATTTTTCTCGTAATGGTTGTCTTGTGCAGGATCAGGTGTCGGGGACGATAATCGCGAAGGGGCCTAAAGTTGGACGATTGTTTCTCAGACACTTTTCCATTCCTCCTGTTCTATCTTTTGCTTGTACTTCTACTTCTAGTAAGACTGAGATTTGGCATAAGCGTCTAGGACATCCAAATTCTGTTGTGTTGTCTCATTTATCAAAGTCTGGTTTATTGGAAAATAAAAATCAATTTTCAGTTGCTTCCGTTGATTGTTCTACTTGTAAATTAGGCAAAAGTAAAACTCGTCGTTCAGTCACTGGTTGGTGCATGTTTCTTGGAGAGTCATTGATATCTTGAAAGAGTAAAAAGCAAGATCGTGTGTCAAAATCTTCAACAGAGGCTGAATATCGATCCATGTCTACTGCTTGCTCCGAGGTTGTATGGCTTCGTGGATTACTTGCTGAGATTGGATTTCCTCAATCTCATCCTACTCCTCTCCATGCTGATAATACAAGTGCTATTCAGATTGCTACTAATCCAGTTTTTCATGAAAGGACCAAACACATCGAAGTAGATTGTCATTATATACGAGAAGCTGTAGATAAAGGAGTCGTTACTCTTCCACATGTGTCTAGTGATCTTCAAATAGATGATGCGTTTACAAAATCTATGGCACGACAACGCCATCAGTTTCTAGTAGGCAAATTGATGCTTCTTGATCCACCGGCATCAATTTGAGGGGGGATGTTAGCATGATGGAAATCTAAATAATTGAATATATTAATGTAATTAGATAGTGATATAAATTAGCATGATCATATAGATTTGTTGTGGAATCAAAGGAATAAATATTGTGATAGAATAGCGGATTTGGAGGGATTGAATAGCAGATTTGTAGAGATAGAATAGTTGATCTTTAGGGATAGAAATGACGGATCTTTAGGGATGTGTAATCTTTATTCTCTCTATATAATGGAAAGACTCTCACTTTGAGAGAGATTCAGCAGAAAACTGACATACTCAAGTGCTGCCACGTCCTTTTACGAAAACACGTTACCATTTAGTCCTCCCATCCCAATTATGTGAAGGTGTTTGACTGGGCACGGAGTTTAAGAGAAGAAGAAAAAAATTTGAAACTTGTGGTATAAAGTAAGCTATAGATACTGTGAGAAATATATGGAAAAAAATATTATTGAATTGTGCATCTAAATTGTTACATTGATACCCTATTTATAGACAGTACATTAGAATCCTTTTCCAACTAGGATTCCTATTCTTATTCATATTTCTATTCCTATTTTAAGTAGGAACTACTTATTTCTATTCTAACACTCCCCTCAAGTTGGTGCATACAAATCATATGTACCTAGCTTGTTACAAATGTGATTAATCTGTGAGGGACTTGGTGAAGATATCTGCAAGCTGATCATTTGTCTTCACGTATTTCGTAACAATATCTCCTGAGAGCATCTTTTCTCTGACAAAGTGACAGTCAATCTCAATGTGCTTAATCCTTTCATGAAACACTGGATTTGATGCGATATGAAGAGCCGCTTGATTCTCTCACACAAGTTCCATCTGACCAATTTTGCCAAATTTTAGTTCTCCCAACAACTAACTGTTTGATCCAAACTTAGCTCACATGTTACTATTGCTATTGCTCGATATTCTGATTTCGCACTAGATCGAGCAACCACATTTTGTTTCATACTCTTCCACGACACCAAATTACCTCCCACTAAAACACAATATCCGGATGTCGAACGTCTGTTAGAGGGTGATCCAGCCCAATCAACGTTTGTTAGAGGGTGATTCTGCCCAATCAACGTCTGTATATCCAATGATATGTCATGGCCTTGATCCTCAAAGAGTAATCCTTTATCGGGAGCTGACTTTATATATCGCAAAATACGACCAACTGCTTTCCAATGACTATCACAAGGGGAAGTCATAAACTGACTTACAACACTCACACGAAAAGAGATGTCAGGTCTAGTCACTTTGAGATAATTCAACTTTCCAAAAAGTCGTCCATACCTTTTAGGATTACTAAGTCAATAGGTCTACATCCCATTCCTGTCTCCTCAAGAATGTCTAAGGCATACTTGCATTGAGAAATAACAGTACATGATCTGGATTGAGCAACCTCAATACCTAGAAAGTACTTCAATCTACCAAGGTCTTTAGTCTGGAAGTGCTTAAAGAGATGTTGCTTCAAATCGATGATACCATCTTGATCATTATCGGTGACAATAATATCATCAACGTAAACAACCAAATAGATACATCAACTTGGTGCAGAATGCTGATAAAACACAGAGTGATCAGCTCCACTACGAGTCATGCCAAACTGCTAAATTACTGTGCTGAACTTCTCAAACCAAGCTCGAGGAGACCGTTTCAGACCATAGAGTGACCTACGCAATGGACATACAAGGTTACTAGACTCCCTCCGAGAAACAAATCCAGGTGGTTACTCCATATAGACTTCTTCCTCAAGATCATCATGCAGTGAAGCATTCTTAATGTCCAACTGATAAAGAGGTCAATGACGAACAACAACAATAGATTGAAAAAGACGGACAAATGCTATTTTTGCGACAGGAGCGGAAGTGTCACTATAATCTTAGCCCAAATATATGAGTATACCCTTTGGCAACAAGGCGAACCTTAAGTCGATCAACATGACCGTCTGGACTAATTTTGACTACATAAACCCAATGACAACCAACAGTAAATTTACTTGAAGGAAGGGAGACAAGCTCCCAAGTACCACTCTTATGCAAAACAAACATCTCATCAACAATAGCCTGCCTCCATCCAGAATGAGAAAGTGTTTCACCTGCAGTCTTAGGAATGGAAATAGAGGACAAAGACGACACAAGGGCATAATAGGGTGATGATAGACGATGATAACTTAAGAAGGTATAATGTGGGTTAGTATTTCGAGTGGATCGTATACCTTTTTGAAGTGCAAGCGGTTGGCTAGGAGGAGGCAAGTCCGTAGTAGGAGCATGGTCTGGCGCATGACATGAATTATCTGGGACTAGGGCTGGCGTGGACGGCGATGATAAGTTAGTAATGGTGACACTACAACTGGAGATGTAGAAGTAACTGTAGATTCCTCAAAGGTTGGCACAGGTACCTGACATCAGGATGATCAAAAGATGTATAGTAAGGCTGAGACTCAAAAAATGTAACATCAGCGGACATAAGGTATCAATGAAGATCATGTGAATAACAACGATACCCTTTTTGAACTCAAGAGTAACCAAGAAAGACATATTTGAGGGCATGAGGAGCTAATTTATCTTTCCTTGGGGCTAAATTATAAACAAAGCATGTGCTCCCAAAGAAATGAGGGGAAATAGGATTTAGATGTGACTGAGAAAACATTATGGAATGTGGAACCTGATTTTGAATTGAAGAAGAGGGCATTCTATTAATTAAATGACAAAATGAAAGGACTGCATCGACCCAAAAACGCAGCGGAACATGGGATTCAATGAGGAGAGTGCAAGCAGTCTCAATGAGATGCCTACTCTTTCTTTCTGCTATACCATTTTGCTGAGGAGTGTATGGACAAAATGTTTGGTGAATAATTCCTTGGTGAGACAGGGACTCTTGAAACTAGGATGATAAGTATTCTAAGGCATTATCACTACGAAAAGTACGGATAGAAACACCAAATTGGTTTTGTATTTCAACAATGAAACTTTTGAATATAAAAAATAACTCAGAACGATCTTTCATTAAGAAAATCCAAGTGCATCTCGAATATTCAATGAAACTAACAAAATAACGAAATCCTAAGGTAGAACTGACTCTACTAGGACCCCAAATATAAGAATGAACTAATGAAAAAATACTCTTAACGACCCTTAGTACTACGTGAAAATGTAGCATGAGTGTGTTTCCCAAGTTGACACGACTCACAATGTAATTTGAATAAACTAGACAAACTAGGCACCATCTTTTGCAGTTTGGATAGACTTGGATGTCCCAAACTTTTGTGAATTAGATCTGGAAAATCTGTAACGGAGCATGCTATTAAGGAATTTGAAGAGGTAAGATAGTAAAGGGCCTAAAGGCCTTGTGATTCATGTCCTGTTCCAATCATTTGTCCCGTATGGCGATCCTGCATGTGAAAAAAATCATCAAAAAAGGTTATGCTACAATTCGTCAAACGACTAACCGATGCTAGATTAAAAGGAGAACCAGGGAAATAAAGAACAGAGTCTAGGGTGACGAAAGATACGGGTTTGGCTTTTCCAACCCTTTTTGGTTTTGTTTGGATCCCATTGACTAAAGTAATAGTTGGAAGAGATTGTGAATAGACAACATCTGACAAAAATGATTTATTACCAGAGATATGATGAGTCTATGACCTATGATCCAAGAGTGCTAGACTGTGACGTATAAGTAAAAGAATTACCCGCAATAGAAACATCAGGTTGTGCATCGAAACTACTTGTGGAGACGTTTGTTTATTTGCACGATACCGAAGGAACTCTTTATATTCCTTTAGAACAATAGGATCTTAACTGGGTGGTGGACCATGCAAAATATAACATATGTCATGAGTGTGTCCAAGTTTATGACAATGACTACACTTGGATCGAGGTTTTCCAAACCGTTCTCCCCCTCGTCGATTCTCCATAGAATGGTATGTACGCTGGAAAGTGCCGGAAATTGCTACATTAGTCTGAAAATATTGGGAGATTCTACCTGCAGTGGCTGGAAAATTCTGATTTTGCCGGGAACTTGCCGGAAACTGCCCTATAGTGTTCTGATTTCGCTGGAAACTACCTTAAAATCACCGGAACCCTAATTCCGGTGATCAAATCTGGAGAAAACTGAATGGGCTCTGGTCGGAAATACTGGACGACCCCAACAGAAGAAAATTGCTTGAAAGCAAATGACCGGAGCAGCACTCACACGCCGGCGCTTGACCAAATCTTGCCGGAAACTCCCACCTTCGGACGGCGCGTGGAGGTGCGTGAGGGGCTGTTTTCCGGTGGATCTAATTGGGGTTTGGTCGCCTCAGCTTCCCTAGCCTCTTGATGGTGTTGTCTTTCACACAACACCTTCAGAACGAAAGATGACACAAATCAGTCCCAACCGTCGTCGCCGGAATTTAACACGGTGACTTGAAGTTTCTCTCCAATGCTCTGATACCATGTGAGAAATATATGGGGAAAATATTATTGAATTGTGTATCTAAATTGTTACATTGAGACCCTATTTATAGACAGTAACAGTGGAATCCTTTTCCAACTAGGATTCCTATTCTTATTCTTATTTCTATTCCTATTTTAAGTAGGAAATACTTATTTCTATTCTAACAGAAACTTTGTGGCTATAAAGTAAAACAAGAAATTTGAAATTAAATTGTTAACAAATATGGAAAGATGTCCCTTTTTTGTGGACTGTCTTAAAAAGAAAGAGTATCACATAAATTGGGACTGAGGTAAAATCTTAGTGGCAACTGTTTTCTATTTCAGGTCTACCAAGAGTTGAATGGAAAAGTCAGGGATGTTGTTATATCTCTGGTATCCTTTTGTATTGATTTGAGTTGTTACTACCATTTCCTTTTAACTTTTTATCGAGCAATAACATTCCTCTATCCAGATTGACCGAGAGCGTGAGGGAGAGCAAATTGACAGAGCTCTAATAAAGAATGTGCTAGATATATTTGTTGAAATTGGATTGGGGTCAATAGATTATTATGAGAACGATTTTGAAGCTGCAATGCTCAAGGACACTGCGGCTTATTATTCTTGCAAAGCTTCTAACTGGATCCTTGAAGATTCATGTCCAGATTATATGCTGAAAGTTAGTATACCGCGTATGCAACCCCTTGATTCTGCCATTCTTTTCCTGTTTCTTCTTCTGTCTGTCCTTTTTCTGGTTAATGTCCATATGTTAACCTACATAATCATGTCAATGTTCCTTTAGGCCGAGGAGTGCTTGAAACAGGAGAAGGATAGGGTCTCTCATTATCTCCATTCAAGCAGCGAGACAAAGTTGCTCGAGGTTCATTCTAGATCTTAATCTTTTTTCTTTACTGGAACTTTAGCCTTCAAAATGCAGGATGTTGCTATCAGTTTTTGTTGTTCACATCTTCTTTTTGCTGGATCTAGCCTATCAACTTTATATTAGCTGCAACTTTACTACTCTCACCTTTCAACAGAAAGTGCAGCATGAGTTGTTGTCTGTGTATGCCACTCAACTTCTTGAGAAGGAGCAGTCTGGATTCCACGCGTTACTAAGAGATGATAAGGTAATTACCAGCATCTTAACGACCACGTTTTTTATTATTTATTTTTTTGCAGTAATTGACACAATCATGATTATTTTATTAGGTTGAAGATTTATCAAGGCTGTATAGGCTCTTTTCTAAGATTCCTCAAGGCTTAGACCCTGTGGCCATTATTTTAAAGCAGGTTTGTGATCTCATGACCTCATATTCTCGATTGTATGCCTATAAGTTACTTCACATATCCTTCTTTTTAATCTGAATGCAGCATGTTACTGCTGAAGGTACAGCTTTGGTAAAACAGGCTGAAGATGCTGCTAGTAACAAAAAGGTTTGTACACTCTATCCTTTTCACAAATTCTTTGGTCTTGAGAAATTTGGTTCTTCCTTATTTGGCGTTTATACACTTTGAGTTGACATGGAACTTGTCAAACTAGAAGTTTTTGCTACTTTAATATGTGAAGTTACTTGTGTTCAAGTGTCTGATCAACTAATTTAATATTTTAACACACCATTTATGACATCAATACTTTAAGCTTAAAAGATAACTACTCTAGCTCCCAAGTCTTTAAAAATACAAAATAGCGCCCACCAGCAAAGTTTTAGAAAATACAAACTAACCACTTTCTATAAATATTCTATATCCCTATTTAGAAATTTTTAAAAAATTCACGAAATCCATTTTTTTCCCTCCAAAACTTCTCCCTCCTTGCTGATTTTCTGTCTTCCAGCTCGTTTCCTGGCCAAAAATTGAGGCTTTCACTGGAAAATTACTCCACATGACGAAAACCTCCTCAAGATCAGCCATTGTAGTTCCTCATTGTTGTAGAAGCTCGAAATATTTCCTCCATTATAGAAAAAGCTTGTATTTCCAACAATGTTTTGTTGTTACATTCCACAATTTCAGTAGCTCATCTGACCTGTAAGTGATCTATCCCCGTGGTTTTCCTTTTTCTATTATTTTACAATTATCAAGCAGTGAGCTTTAGCATCGACCATTACTGGTTTATTATGTCGTTTTCTGAATATAGTGGTGAATGGGTGGAGACTTCAAAATGTTGGAAATTGAACTCTCAGAGTAAGGTGACAGTGTCCGTAATCTTGCGTCGCAATGGTACATATGATAACATGGTTTAGGGAATTATTGAATGCAGGGGATTAAATTGTGAGCCTAGGAACTTGATCATTAGTTATTTGATGAATTCTAAGGGAAAAAATCATCTATCTTTCATAACAAATGATAGGGCCATAGGCAGGTGGGGTTGTACATGCTTGATGGTTCTAGACTACTTTTCTGGGTTAACGTTGTTGAGAGGCATGAAGAAGAAGAAGGATTAACACCATTAGGGTTGGGGTGTGGGGGGGATTGTCCCTAGAAATGCTCGATATAAATATTAGAGAAAGGGAAATTCTATTCATTAGAAACTCATGCTGCTTCACAATACATCAAGTAAGAAGTGACTGAAGTAAGTGACAACTACTTCAGGGACCTTTCTGAAAGAACAGCAATCCCTTGAAAAGGGGAGATGGCTGCTAGAATATTTTTCTGATAGAGCAGTTTGCTATTTTTTTTTGGTTTCCCACCCGGTGTTCAGTACCCGAATTGGGGCTCAAGTAATCCGGATTCGCGCCAGGATGTCTCAACTGTGGTTAAATCACTCCTTTTAAATGTGACTCCATAATCAAGGGAACTCGAACCGGAGACCTGATTAGGGAGTAGGGAGTACTTACACTCCACCATAACCCTTGTCCGTAGCATATTGCTATTCTGCTTTTTTAATTTCCAGTTTGTGCTTTTGACGAGTTTTGTTCAGAAATTTCTTATTAACATCATATCTTCTCTTTTATATCAAAACCATGACGTCACAAAGTTCGAGTTCCATCTCAATGATTGTTTTGTTTCATTTACTTCATGTGTCCTTCAGTACATGATCATTGATAATTTGGTGGTTGGAATGTTACTTCAAAAAGATGGTAAGCGTTTCTTTAAAGCAGAACCCCCATTAAATTCTGTACTTATCTTAATGAAAGAGCATGAGCAGTTACTTGGGGAACCAACAAGTGCTTTTTGTCGCATTTCCTTCTTTTATGGATTTTAACTTTTTCCCTTCTGCTGGTTAGAACAATGTCAAAATTAATTCATTTCATCTTTTTAGGGATGATTATCTAAATGATGAGACTGGTTTTCTTTGTCAATTCATTTAATATAATTGCTCAATGTTTTGCATTCTTTCTGATCAACTAGTGTTCTTCAACAGGCAGATAAGAGAGATGTGGTTGGTTTGCAGGAACAGGTAATCCCTTAGTAAATCTGTTATCTGATCCTTTAATATACTTTCGGCGGTTAACTAACTTCTGAATTTTCAGGTTTTTGTTAGGAAAGTGATTGAGCTTCATTATAAATATTTGGCATATGTGAATAACTGTTTCCAAAACTGCACACTTTTTCACAAGGTATGTGTTGGAGCAAAGGATAGTTGTCTAATTTGATTGTTCTACTCTGTGCATTAGGGTAAAATTAAATTGCTAATATCTGTCCCCTTTGTCACTTTTTAGGCACTTAAAGAAGCTTTCGAACTTTTCTGCAACAAGGCTGTTGCTGGTGGCTCAAGCGCTGAACTTCTTGCCACATTCTGTGACAGAATTCTCAAAAAATGCAGGAGTGAAAAATTGAGTGATGAAGCCATTGAAGAGACATTGGAGCAGGTGAGCTCTTGCTCTATGGATCCCCTTTCCCTTCTTTTCCTCTAAAGCATCTGCTTTTTCTTCGTACAACTGGAGCAGGAGAAAGCTGATAATAGATCTGGCTTGCAGGTGGTAAAGCTGGTAGCTTATATTAGTGATAAGGACTTGTTTGCAGAATTCTATAGGTAATTTATTCCTTCTGTGTATCTCATCCACGACTTGAATAGTGTCTTCTTCCCTGTTATGTTACAAGTTTATGACTTCCTTTGTTTTCAAGGAAAAAGCTAGCCCGGAGGTTGTTATTTGATAAGAGTGCCAATGATGAAAATGAGAGAAGTATCCTAACAAAGTTGAAGCAGCAGTGTGGGGGGCAGTTCACATCAAAGATGGAGGGAATGGTAAACTATCCAGATCAATTATGCTGAATTTGAGGCTGTGTTCTCTGGTGACTTTCTTCTTCTCTTCCTATAGGTCACAGATTTGACATTGGCAAGGGAAAATCAAGCCAGCTTTGCGGAGTATTTGAGCAATAATCAAATAGCAAATCTAGGAATTGACTTGACGGTGACTGTCTTGACTTCTGGCTTCTGGCCTAGCTACAAGTCGTTTGATCTCAACCTCCCAGCAGAAATGGTATATCATATCAATATGTTAATTGGCATTATGCAGTTGATTTTATCTTGGTTTTGACTGTTGTTCCTCCTGCTGAAGTTCTTCTCTTTGGGCAAAGAATGATTCGTGTTTCTTTGATAGAATCATTTTCTTCTCAAATGTCCTGTCATTGATTTATTTTATGTTGCGCATTGTCAGGTTAGGTGCATTGAAGTATTCAAGGAGTTTTATCCAACAAAAACGAAGCACAGGAAACTTACATGGATATACTCTTTGGGTACTTGCAACATAAATGGAAAATTTGAATCGAAGACTATTGAGCTTGTTGTCACTACTTATCAGGTTGATTGTTTGCTTACTTTTTGAAATCGGATAGGCTTAGTTAATTTGAAACATTTCTATTACGTTATCAATGAAAAAAAGAGATTGAGACTTCTTCCTTTTTGTAGGCTTCTGCTCTGCTGCTCTTTAATGCATCAGATAGATTGAGTTATCAAAAAATCACGACACAATTAAACCTATCAGATGATGATGTTGTTTGGCCTCTTCATTCCCTTTCATGTGCCAAGTACAAGATTCTCAACAAGGAGCCAAGTACCAAAATAATTTCTCCGACTGATGTCTTTGAGTTCAACTCAAAGTTCACTGACAAAATGAGGAGGATCAAGGTACAATTACTGATGAGTAAGGTTAGCCTTTCTACTATGAATCGTTGCACTACCCTACTGACCTCGCGAGGATATTGCTGTAATGGTTTGCATATACTTCTCCCTCCTGCTGATGAGAAGAAAAAGGTAATTGAAGACGTTGACAAGGATAGGCGGTATGCTCTAGATGCTTCAATTCTGTGTATTATGAAGTGTCTTAAAGTATTGGGCTACCAGCAACTGGTCTTGGAATGTGTTGAGCAATTAGGACGGATTTTCAAGGTATCCTCAGGGATAAACTTGTACTTCTCAATTTTAATGTTTGTTATTGAAGTTCAACTGAGCTAATTACTTTGTTTTGGATACTCCATAGCCTGATGTCAAAGTTATCAAGAAGAGAATCGAAGATTTGATAACTAGAGATTACCTAGAGAGGGACAAAGATAATCCGAACTTGTTCAAGTACTTGGCATGATTTGTGCAGATCATATGAGTGATGTTTGTATGAACTTCTGCAATCTACATAGGATGAGAAACATGCCGCCCAAGATGAAGAAGGATTTTCTTTTAACTCCTGTGCCTCTGGACCTTTGATAGTCTTGCACCAGGAGCTTGAAACATTTTGTCTAAATGGTTTAAGATCTCAGGAAATAATAGAATTGCCTCTTAGATACTCCCTCCGTTTCAAAAGGATGACCTAGTTTGACTTGGAACGGAGTTTAAGAAAAGACAGAAGACTTTTAAATCTTGTGGTTCTAAATTAAAGTTATGTCAAACATACAAAAATGTCCTTTAATCTTGTGGTCTTAAACAAGCCACGTGGAAAGTTAAAGTTAAAGTGTTCTCAAAAAAGGAAATGGGTCATTCTTTTTTAAACAAACTAAAAAGGAAATAGGGACATTCTTTTTTAGACGGAGAGAGTACTTGAGATACGATTGCCTTAAACTTTTGCAATCTTATAAGCCCCTTTCACTTGCTTTAATTCTATGTTTTGTTGGCTACCTGTTTGAGTAAACGTAATATTCTAGTCAACAGCTTACCCTATTTGGATTCAGCACAATTGTAATTACTTTTAGTACTTGCTCTGCAACCCTACTTTCTCGGTTCTTTGTAGATTGTGATTTGGACCTTGGTGGTCCTAATGGGGCTTTTCTTTCAACCTTGTGCTAGTTTATTAGATGTAGACCTTCATGACTCAACAATATTAAAAATTATGAGAAATATCATAGGCTAACATAATCCGGGCTTGTAATGGTCTCTGATTTGACACCAATCATCCTAAAGCCTAAAGTCAAATCTTAGGCACATGGAAGTACACGTGTATTGGTGATAGTAGCTTTTCAAGTGGCACAATAACCTTTCCGTAAGGGTTTACCCTTTGAGTAAACCCTTACATGGGAGAAAGAAGGTATCTCATTTTCATGTCACAACCCAAAATTTGCTGTGTATATTACTATCGAGACAAGTCACTCTCAATCCGAACAGAAAATAGTAAAACCAAGAAATCGAAAAAGATGGAAAACTTATTCTTTTTTAACATTATTCAAAATCTGGTTGTCAGATGTACAAGTCAATAATAAGAATACATAATTCGAAAGATACATATAAGTTTGTCTTTGCTTCTTAAGTAGAACAAAACACAAAGAAAAGAAAATGAGGGCATTCCAAAATGAGAAACAACTATCTCTCAGAAGTCAAAATCCTTCACGATCCTCGACTATCACGAGAAGAAGAAGATCACACGAGTATGGACTTGGAACCTACACAAGTGTAGAAGCAAGGGTTGGATACCAACAACATGGAGATGTCAAAGCTTATTTGACTTGCAGTGGAGACACCAGGGAGTTGTCATTCCTTAAATGTTAATGAATATTATCACTCGAATAATACATCTCGGTAAGTATAAAGCTTATTTGACATGCAATTCAGACACCAGAAGATGCCATACTTTAAATAATGCTCCTCTATTTCAAAAAGAATGACTCAAATTCTTTTTTAGTTGTTTAAAAAGAAATGACCTATTTTCTTTTTGGGCAACACTTCAACTTTTCACGTGACATGTCTAATGTCACAAGATTAAAGAAAATTTTGCTATATTTGACATAACTTTAATTTAAAACCACAAGATTAAAGTATTTTTCCTTATCTTAAACTTCATTTCAAGTCAAACTAAATATTTATTTTTATGAAACGGAGGAAGGAAGGAATATTGTCACTTGGCATAATAAGAAAAATTTCAAAGGATTCAAACTACCTAAAGCATTTACAAGTTTTTGAAAGCAATTGTTCAGTATTCTTATATGAAATAAATCAAGTTAAAGGGTAATATGGTCTGAAGTGTGATACTAAATGTACCAACAATCTTATAGGAAGACAGTGTTGCATGTATAGCCCAATTAAAAAGTGACTATATAAAAAGAAGACAAAAAAAAAAACATATTTCATTAAAATTATTCTTCACTCGTGATCTCCAAAAGAGTGGTAATATTGATGTCCAAATGTGTTCAAATGATACTCCAGCAAATTGATTCACGAATTACCTATCAACTTCAACACATGAGAAGATGATAATATGAGATTATAATTCGTAAACTTGAATAACTAAATCTTGGTCTTCATTAGAGAAAGTAAAATATGCGTTGTACTATTTATTTTTTAATTTAATCAATTTTTTTCATTGAATTTTATAATAAGGTTTTTAATGAGGTAGCACTCAAAATGTTTTATAAGATGTAGGTACTCCTTTTTCTTCATTAGGCTTTTTTCCATTGAATTTTTAGTAATAAAATTTAATGAAACACTTTACCTATGAATATTCCGAGGGAAAGTGTAATAAAATATTTAGATGGTTGATGTCAAATGTCCATATATATATTATTTTGTTAGGATTGTATGTTGGTAGGTTATATATATATATATATATATATATATATATATATATATATATATATATATATATATATATATATATATATATATATACTAGTTTTACGGCACATGTGAATATATATACTTTGGTAGAATAATTTAATTTTAATATATGAATAACATCACCTATGGTGAAATATATTTCATTTTCATTAAGTTTTAACCTTATCTTTGTAGAATTGTAGTCTTCTCCTTTTCTGCCGCATATACATCATGTAGTTGTTGTCTACTGAAAGTATGTTCATTATCTATTGTCTCATGGAAGTTGTATCATGATATGGACCCTGAAGAAAAAAAAAAGAAGCTGAAATCAAAAAGAAAGAAGAGAAATTGGGCACCGACTTCGGATTTGCCCTTAGATAGTGAGTAGCAAAGAAGGGTAGGGTTTCAAGTTTAGGGTTTTCACTTCCACGTCCAAGCTCGTCGAAGCTATCGCCTATCGATTGAAATTTCCCTCCTCAGCCGCAGGCGTTTTTTAATAATAAAAATTAATAGATGAATAAAATGTAAAGTTTTTATTTAAAGAATCATTAATTTGATTTAAGATCATTTTATGAAATTTTTTTATTTTCTTATCTATTTTTATATAGTGAGTGTATCTAGTGACATAAAGAAAAATTATATGGAAAAATACATCGAAACGAAATGTATGTTCATGCTATATTCGCTCTCCTGTTCCATTTGATTTAAATCTCTTACCACAAAAATTTTACTTTCTCCGTACATATTTATTAAAAATAGTTATTATTATTGTTATGTTATCATATTATAAGTAAAAGTGAAAATATATTTTTAAAATAGTGAATATAACATCAAAACTAATAATTCAATGGACTACGTTGATACCCATTGTTTTAGAAAAGGAAAAATTACGCGAATAAGCAAACTTATACCGTTTAACTACTCATAATAGTTATAGTTTGCTATAATTACCACTCACGACTAACATTATACATTAGTTACGTAGGCTGACTTCGAGTTTGTATAATTAGTCATGTTTGTATATGTATATTCGCCAAGATATACAAATAAATATGTATAATACACAATTTTTTAGCCTATATACATATACAATTTACCTCTCTCTCACTCTCTTACCTCTCTCGCTCGCCTCTCTTCTCCCTCTCTCAATCTCGCTCGCCTCTCTCCTCCTCTCCCAATCTCACTTGTCATTTATACAAATGTATATGTGTAATATACAGTTATATACAATTATATACATATACAATTCACCTCTCTCCTACTCTCTTTCCTCTCTCGCTCGCCTCTCTCCTCCCTATATCAATCTCTCTCGCTTCTCTCCTCTCTCTCCCAGTCTCGCTCGCCTCTATCCTCCCTCTCTTAATCTCTCTTGCCATATATACAATTACATATGTATAATATACAATTATCTAACCAATATACATATACAATTCACCTTTCTCCACTCTTTTTCCCCTCTCTCGTCTCTCCTCTCTCTCCCAGTCTCGCTCGCCTCTCTCCTCCAAATAACATGTAGCTACAAATTGTAATTATCAAATTATAGTTATGGGGAGTAATTAATTATTTTTAAGTGGCTATATGTGAAAGTTTCCCTTTAGAAAAATTAGGAAGAAATTTCTTCATTAGAGGAAAAAGTATAAAAAAAACAAAGAAGAAATATCTTACCCAAAACATATGCATTTTTTCATATATGTTTAGTATTTTGTCTCCCACATCTTTTCGTCACGGCAAGAAACTGGTAACGAAAAATACAAGTGTGAATCGATGAATGATTTGCTACGATTACCTCACTTAATCATTTTTTGCAAATAACACTTGAGATTTTTTAAGAAGAATAGAGAACTTAAAGAAATTGTAGTTTTAAAGTTTAAGGAAACCCCTCTTTTAATAGCTACCAAATATTAGTATGAATATGTGTTAATTGTGCCTTATCCGAAAACTAAAAACTTTTCAGAAAAGTCACTACTAATCGTAAAAATCACAATCTTTTGAAAAAAGCACAACTCATCCGAAAAGGCACAATCCTTTAGAAAATTCATAACCTTTAAAAAAATCACAACCCATTGAAAAAGTCACAATTCATTGAAAATGTCACAATCGTTTAATTTGAAAAGGTATCTACTCCCAATAAAAAAACAAAATAAATAAATAAATAAATTAAATTGAGTATTTTTAATTGGGATATTATTATTAATTCAACATTCATGTTTGGGAGTTCATACTTTTAAGGTAGCATAGATAGATATAATATAATAACTAAACATAAATATTAAAAATCGTACTATAGTAACTATTGTCTAATTTAAACAAAGCAACCAACTCACGGAATCTTGCACGTTAAAGCAAATGGATATAAATTATCAAAGTCAAATATAAACTTCATCTTTAGAAATTGGAGTCCATTGTTTGTTCAAAACATAAATTAATTTGGGTGAAATGGGGAAAACTTGCTGCTTCTCAGAATCAGATGATGGTAATGACTACTTCAAGATAATCGTAGTGATGCTCATAGCTCTTGTCATGATGGTCATCTGCCGTTCTCCACCACCAAGAATGAGAGGTGTCTTGGTTTATCGCTGTTAAAGATCGATTTTATTTATTTATTTATTTATGTATCGCGTTTTCAATCCATATTGTATTTGTATAAATAAAACAGTTGCTGAATTTCAATCTCCCAATTGTGTAAAAATTCTCTACATATGTGTGTCTCTCTATCTCACTTCCTATCACTCTGTACTTGATTGAAAAAACAGAGATGTTTGTTTGTTTTTCAGATTTATTACTCAATTGTTACCATTTGAGAAGAATAGATCATGAAACTCCTCTATACTCTTCTCATCTTTTACTGATCAAAAAATGCCAGTTGACTTGATGAGGGTTTGTTATGGAGGAAAACATTTTTTCCTCATTTAGTTGATTAAAATTTTTTAAAAATATTTTCCCTAAAATAACAAGTTCCTTCAAATGAGAGGTGCAGGTGCTAGTGGGGATGGGGACTAGGAGTGCAAGATGAAGATGAAGTTTGTTAAAAGTCATTTTCCTCACTAGATAAAAGAGGAGATAAAAAATGAAAAATAACTCCAGTCAAAAGATAGCGATTGTTCAAAATGAATAGTAGTTAATCAACTAAATTTTCAAAAAACGTAGTAAAGATATACTCTACAAATAAAAAATCGAATGATGGAAACTACCATGCCCTACCCTCTATTTTTTACGCCTCATTTGTTTTCATTAAGATTCTTAATACGTCTGAATCTGAATGCACATCTGAATATTAAGATATGCATTAAGATATGGATGTGTAAATCTAAATAACCATCTGAATATTAAGATGTTATCTCTGTATCTGAATACTGAATTATTGAGATTGTTTCTTTTTAATATCTGAATGTACATATGAAATTAAACGCTATATCAATAAAATATTATAAAATCTTCATTTTAGTAAAATAATTTTTTTTATATAGAAAATAATATTTTGAACATTCTTATCGTAACAAGTTAATATGATTTATCTATTAAGAATTTACATTAAGTTACATCATTAATATGACTATTATTTGCACTAAAAAACTTTGAGAATCTAATATAATACAATGTATAATAGTTTATATAGAGTAGTAATATAATGTTTATGAAAATATTTTATTTTATAATGGACACTTGTTATTGTTATCAATCAATATATTTAATACTTTCTTATTTTTTGGAACCGTGCTAAATATTATATCATGAAGTGCTTATCAATTCAAATATATTGATTAATTTATGAAAGTAAAAGACATATATTAAGTTAATAAGAATAAAGGAAATTATAACGGTAAGCATGTAAAAAACATTAATTAAATAAGAAAAAACTTTTATGAGATGTTGTGATATAGTTGAATTAAAATAGAAGTCTTATTTTTAAGTCTGAATGGTGTTAAGAGTGTGTTACAAATCTGATCCATTCAGATGTATTCAGACCCATTAAGAGATTTATAAGGAAATAAAATAAAACAAGCTTAATGAACTGAATCTGAATAATTAAGATTCAGACCTCAAAAACAAACACGCTGAATGAGACGAATCTGATTGATTAAGATTCAGACCCCCATTAAGTGCAAACAAATGAGGTCTTACTCTCCAATATAGAGTTCTCTATTTTTTCAGACAACCAACTCCAATCCAATTCTCTATTTTACTCTCTAAAAAAGAATTTTTTTTTCTCTTCAATATTATATTATTATTTCTATTTCATTCTTATTTTCTTATTTCATAATATAAATTCCTTATTTTTTCCCCAATAATTACGTTATATAATTTTCATGTGATATAATATTTTATTTTTTTCAAAATTTTTATTTAATATAGAATGTTATTTTATTCTAAAATTTTAAATAACATAAATTTCAAGAAAATATGCTATAATATACAAATTAATGGACAAATTCTAATAAAATTGAAATACAATTACATAATCACTCAATTTTTGGAATTATTACGTTGCTTCTATAGATGCTCTATTAATGCATATGGAGTTCAAAATGAGGATTATCGTCCTTAATTTTTTTAATGTATAGCTAAAAATTATTCAAATCGGAGATTTTCATCTACCACCATTTCCGTCGTTGGAATTGAAACCTCTACGACATCTTGAATTGGTGCATTAAGATCATGTTCACCCTTAATTATCATGTTGTGGAGTATAATACATGTAGTTATTATTCATGTAGCACTTCATTTCCTCAAAAAACGTGAAGGTCCTATAATAATTGCAAAACGTGATTGTAAAACTCCGAATGCACGTTCAACATCTTTTGGCATGATTCTTGGTTCATTCCAAATTAATTATTATGTTATGTATTGTATTTTATCTTATATTTAAATCATAATGTTATGTATTGTATTATTATGTTGTATTAAATTCTCATCTTATCATTTTAATTGTATTTATTTTTATAGTAAAAATTAATAGTAAAATCAAGTTATATCATTGATGAAAATTAAAAAAATTAAAATACTATTAATTCGAAATGAAAGTACTATATATTAAAAATATATTTTTTAAAATATTATATTACATTTTATAAGAAGTATGAAGATTAGATATTTAATTAATGACATTATATGTAAAATAATATGTTAATTAGAAAGTAATAGAAATAATAATAAAATATTCAAAAAGTGAAATAGAGAGTGTGAATAATAGTTCTCCAAATTTAGAGAACTACTATTCACCTCTCTATATTTGAAGAATATAAAGCGATACAAAGATGGATTGGAGTGTTCATTTTCTATTTTACTTTCCAAATATAGAGAAAAAAGAGTAAAATAAAGGTGGATTAGAGATGGTCTAAGTTGTTGAGAGGTACCAATTACATATAATATAAGAAAAAGCACATACAAGTTTTTTTTTTTTTTTTTATATAACAGGCCAAATAACTACAAGATCATTGGTCCCCATCTCAATTCACCATAACTACAGGAGCATTGGTCCCCATGACAATTCACCATTTCGAATCTTATATAGGAGGTTAATTTCTCTGTACCAGATCACGCATAGATCACTGTGGAAGCATTTATAAACATATGTGAAATAATAACACCACTCAACAGAAACAAATCAGAAATTTTAAGCCAAACAACACAGGAAATAGCATTGTACTGAATCAATGGGAATCTGCGAAAACAGCCAGCTATCCCCTTTCACCTGGTGGACGTCGTTGAGCTTCTTCATGAGCTCAGCACATAGGCTCCTTGAGCCCTTTGTATATTCATCGAGTTTGAAATATGAGATGAATCAAATCAAGCAACATAAACGAACACAAGATCAACTACTACTGACCGGAAGATTACACACAATGTAGTATTGCAGCTTTTTACAAGCGATTATCATCAAATTTACATTTAATACATGCTTCCTTACCCTGAGAGATTTCATAACTCACAGCAACATAAATATAAAAGGATACATTGTAAGAGAGTTCACAATTATTTACAAAATGATGTGCACATGACAGATATAATACTAATATTTACTAGTTAGCATTTTGTACGTTCTGGAATGACCAGGATGTGCATTCAGGTTTAGCTTCTGAGATCTGGACTCGTATCACCTCATGTACCGCACCTCGATGAAGTACCCCAAGAACTTCCTCCTCCTTCCCAGATGCAAGATCTTCTAAAGTGACGGTACGCGTGATTAGTTCATCACGCAGGCGAAAGCCAAACAACCACCTCCCAAGCTTCCACCACTGAACACGTACTTCCCTTTGTGAGATATTGCTCTTATTTAGGATTTCCATGACACATTCTCCCTAGTAGATAGAATGAACATCAAATAACTTTGATAAGCTAATTCCAAGTTAAAGAAACACAATTCATAGACCACGAGAATAGAATTTTGCTCAACAAGAGATGACCAAGAGGGCCTGCTTAATCTTAGACTAATTCTGGAAGTCTTGGAAGTGTACCTTCCTCCATAGCATAGACCATACGCCTGATACTAGATCAAGTTTAATCACTGATTTAGATAAACATAGACATTAGTGCCAATTGCACCATCCACAGAAGTAGAGAGAGCACATAACTTTGTAAGGCAAACACTAACTGAAAGCAGCTACAACAGAACCGGACTCTTGCTAACCAAACAAATCATTTTCGCTGCAGTGACCACATTTTTACAGTCTTAACTTACAGCCATAAGCTATAGATACTAATGTCTAAATTCGCTTCAGTTGCACTAGGTAGGAGTTTTGTGATCCTCAATATAGTATACCAAAATGGTGAGTCCCGCTAAAATGCAGAGAAAGAGGGGGAGGCAACATATTAATTAGGTCGTATTTCAGCATGTACATCCACTTTAGGATGCAATATGTCTATCAGGAGAAGAATCAATATTTGTACAAAAGAAATAAATCAAACATTGAATAACACAAGAAAGAACAAATAAGTGAGTGGCCTAACTTCACTTTCAATGCCACACCCGTGTTGGATTCTCCAAAAATGCACTACTTTTGGAGAATCGGACACGCACACATTGACATTTTTGGAAGAGTATAAGCAACATAATAACTACTTTACTCCAATATTATGAGTTGAGACTTACTAACTTTTTGATACTTCAACTAGCTAGAATTCAAACTCAATCTATTTACAGAGCACAGTTGAAAGAATTCCACCGCCCCTAGAAGGACAATAGAAAGTTTCAAATCACAGAGGAAAGACTGCTAATATGAGTCAACTAAAGATCTTAGCTCTTATGGAAGCTCAAGCAGTACAAGACAAATAAATTATGTCATTTATTTTCTAATAACAAAGTTCATCATGTGGAAAGATTCAAGTAATATAACACTTAATCACAGACAAACATAAAGAAAAAACCGGTGTCAACAAATTTGTAACGAAAACATTAAAGTAAATGGAATAAATTCATAACGAAAGCAGGGCATTTGATTACCGGCAAACCAAGCCAGATAAGGCAGTAGTGCAAACCAATCAAGTTGAGCAGCACACTGTGCTTGGATTTAAGGAAGAATGTATAGACATCTTCAAACGTAAAAAGGATCGAATCCAGATCTCTTACTGCTTTCAGATAATGCCCCACCTCAATCGACTCAAATGCCAAACAGCGATTGACAAAATCAATTACACCTTGTGCTTTTCCTGCCATTTCATTGTGCTTCTTAATATAAAACACTCTCCATTCCTGCATTTTTTGCTACAAGTTTCAAACTACAAACACATATAAAAGGTGTATGACTGATCAATCCAAAGCAAAATGGGACAGATTTGGGTCAAATATGTGTACTAACCTCATGGGGCTGGTTATTATAAGACTCAATCTCAAGAGCAAGAGCAGGCCATCTTTTTTTACAAAGACATTCCCATACATAATCAGACCCACACAGCTTCCACCAAAACCGAGAACAACTTCCCAACGAGCAAAGATCACCTACCTTCAAAATTATAGTTCAAAAACCCAGAAATCAGAAAGCAAATTAATTCTAATAAAGTAGCAAACACTTTCTAAAAAAACAGAAATCATAAATTCAGTTCCTCTCAAACCAAAACAAACCCTAATCAAGAAAACCATTTTCAATACAACTCTCCACAACCCAGTAATCAGAAAGTCAATTAATTCTAACAAAGTAGCAAAATCAAGAAAACCACTTTTCAACACAAGACAGAAAACAAGAAATTCAATTCCTTTTCAGGATAATCTGAACTACAAGAAGTAATTTTAAAGGGCAAAAAGAAAGAAGTTAGCATAAAAAAATAAAAATTCCATAAAATTCAACCGAAAAAAAAGAAAAGATTACCTTAAGAGAAGAAGCAATTTTGATGGCTATATCATCGGGAATTGATTCTTGTGAAGACAAGGATGAGTCCATCGAAGCTCAGAAATTTTTCAGCTCAGCTACGAAAGTGAAGGTAAAATGCGTGTCCATTTGGGAAAAGGAGATGATGTTCACCGTCCTGCATCGTCATCTAACACGTGCCATCATCGATTAAATGACAAAAAATGACGTTTGACAATAGATTAAAAATAATTTCTTTGAAGTACACAATTCACAGTTTTAATTCTTTTAATTTTTAATAAGTTAATAAAAAATATATTCTTTTTAAGTATGTATTTTATTGTGTTACATCTTTTAAGATCGTTAAAGGTTAATGTTATCAGTCTCTCATAAGTTATTTAAGGTGCGGCTTGTTTTATGGGAGTGGCACATTAATTTGTCAATTTTATAGAAGAAAAAAAAGAAACTTTATCCTGTTGTAAAACTAAAGAATAAAAGAATAATATAAAGATAAAGATAAGAAGAATATAAGACGAGAGTAATGGTTATAAGTTGGACGTTATAGAGGTTATGTTTATCTTTATAATGGAGGAGGTTATGTAGGAACTTCTTGGTATAGTGGACATCCACATTATATTGTTTTATAACACTCCCCCTTAGATGTCCATAGATAATATGCCTCGTTAAAATCTTACTAGAAAAAAAATTCATGGGAAAAAAATTCTAGTGAAAGAAAAAGAGTACATATATCTATTAATACGCTTTGAAAGTTACCTCGTTAAAAATCTTACCAAAAAAATTCATTTGGGATAAACTCATGGCTAATGAAAAGAGTACAACGCGTATTTTTCTCCCCTGATAAGAACTTTACTTGATATCTCAAAAACAACGCATTTCAATCTTGTATCACAACTTTTCAAACATTGATGTTGGCAATCTTTAGTGAATAAGTTTACAACATTATCACTTGATTGGATCTTGAACGTCTATCTCACCATTTTATTGAAGATCATGTATGAAAAAGACTTTTGATAAAATATGTTTTGTCCGATCTCATATGATTGTATATATCCTCTATTCAATATTATTTTCGTATATAGTGGCTGGAATATCCTTTGCCAAAGGAAAATCACATATTGGTTGAATATGATAGATCATGATTTCAACGAAACACACTCCGACTTACTTGTATCAATATTATTTCTGCATGATTTGAAGAAGTGGTTACTAGTGTATTCTTTGAATTTCCAAGATACTGTTGTGTCTCACATGTAAATATTAGTCCATTTGCGATCGAGCAAATCAAATAAATATTTGCATCTACATAATCAAATTATTTCTGACTCAGGAATTGATCATTTCAATTTTATTGAAGCTCGTCTTTTCTTCTGAAAGAAAATCACACATCTTCTATGTGTTGAGTCACTTGTTTTGTTAGTTTCTTGTCATAACTTGAATGATACTATGACAATCTTTTCACATAAATTTCGTTATATATATCAAATAATCTTCTATCATTTGCATAACCAGCAATATGTAAGTGCACCAATTACACTAATACATGACATTTTAAATCATTTTCATGATATCAAAACGATTTTTTTCTGTGTCAAGCAGTCTCAAAACTATTGGATACTCAATGGAATTACTCTAACGCCTTTTAAATCCTTCAAAGATTTTCATTTAACCTTCATCGTCAAGTTAGGCATAATCATTCATTATGCATATTCAAGTATTTCACCTATTGCCAGACTGAAACACGTCTTATTGCATCCACCACTACAGAATATATCTCCATTTAATAATGTCAGAATTTTTGCGAAATGTCCCGAGGCACAAACCGCACTTTATATCTTACGGTTATACTTTCGCACAATGATTCATTTGTTCCATACAGACATTATATTTTGACTATGAACTATAAAATCAACATCACTTTTCTAAGTGAAACAAAATATACTTGAATAGTGTCAATCATTTATCTGTCAATACTATATGACAAATTTGAATTTAAGATCCTCGTAACCATTTATAGCATTGAGTGCTACATCATATCAAATATATTGTCGACGACCATTTTGATATTGATTCCAATACGACATAACTTATCAAGATCTCTTCATTTTTTATCATTTTCAGGTACCTGAACCTTTGCCAAAGTTTTATGAAATGTTATGTCATAATGCTCTTTCAAATCACTTGCCTCATTAGAAATGATCATTTTGATAATTTACTCCTCTCCTTTCTGAAGGAATTTACATTTGGAATCGATTGGTCTATCACGCTTCTGGCGTACCATAGACTCTATCCTTCAAGGACTATTTATGGGCATTTGCAGCTTAATTAAAATATAAGGTCAGCAAATATATCTGGCAAATTACTTGCAACATTTTTGAAATGAATTATCTCTTGAACTTCAAGTTCACAAATTTTTTAACGAGGATCTAGATAATTCCCCCCACACATAATTTCGGCTGCTACACATATCTCCCCATAATGTTAGGAAATCTAACATTCACCCTTAACCTCATTTGGGGTTCTATTTTGGTGCATGGAGCAATAAAATCATATGTGCGCACATCAAATTTTTAGATGAAAATTGTTTGATTCCTGACTTTGAACCAATTGTGTTGGGAGAACCTTGTTGGCTTGATTCATACATGTTAAATAAACTCATCGCATACCAAATTTTATTTGAGAGATTTATTCTCATAATCATTGGTCTAGCTATAATTGGAGGCATACAATTTTTGTTAAACCAATCAGCATTATCAACATAACTTTATAGTTTGGAACTGTACTCTTAATTTAATAATTCGAGCAAACAATCTTACAAAAATCAATTTATAAGTTGATACAAATGCACATGTGACCATACCATAGATGCATCTATCAAATCATAATAGTAAACGGTCCACATGGCAGGTGAACGGGCCCATATTCACCTTTTTATATGTTCCAAATAATTTTAGGGGATACAATCCAACCTTAGCTGGTACGATGATCATTTTATCACGAGAACAAGTTACAAAAGAGAATTCTTGAAGAATATTTTATTTCTTCAACATATAGCCATGTATATTCTCAAATTCTTTTGCATCACATTTGAATCGGAATAGCCAACCGATTATGCCAACTGATATTTATTCAAGTAAACTTCTAGTTTGCTTTTGCATGTGATTCCATCACCATGCCCATCCATATTTGTATACAACAAACAACGAAAAAAATGAATAATCTTATATGTAAATATTTATTACCACTTTGATTGTTGTAATTTGAAGATATTAAATATTCCCATAGTTTATATTCTCAATATAATATTTGTTTTCAATTCTTCCGAAATTTAAAAAGTTTCTTTTGAGACTTACTACAACCCCAATATTATGAATAATTTCATTCATCCTGATAGTAACAAATTAGCCCTTTTAAAACTATGAATTAATTTGAGTACTACCACAATTTTCACAATGCCATTCTTATAGTGATTTAAAACTATGAATTAATTTGAGTACTACCACAATTTTCACAATGCCATTCTTATGGTGATTTAAAACTATGAATTAATTTGAGTACTACCACAATTTTCACAATGTCATTCTTATGGTGACCATTTCCTTCAAGGAGAAAATTATTATTATTGGCATGGTTAAAATTATTGCATTCAAGACTTATTTCTTGATAACCAATGACAAATTTGTGTCGCCACACAATAACATTTATTTTGGTCATGACCACAACCTTTACAGAAAAAATTTATTTCTTTATTTTGTCTTCCAATAGTTCATTTAAAACATACCACAATATTTATGTAGTACTCAAAGTATATATATGACCAAAATGACTATTTATGTCAAAATATTTTCTTTCAATCTCTCAAATCTCCTGTAGAGGTGAGATGTGACATTCATCCAACAATACATGAACATATTCTTTATCCGTACGAACACAAGTCACATTTTCTTCAAGAAATGGACCATAACCATTTGTTCATGTTCCATAAATTTTTATTAGAAACCCATTGTCATGTTTTGACATTATGTGACTCACCTCAACATCATTTTAAGAGGTCAAATGTACCAAATGTACTACCACTTTGTATTCCTTTATTTTGATGGAGGATTTACAAAACTTTTTGAATTGGGTTGCACCAACAACAATGTGTGCAACTTCTCATATCTTTAACAATTACCTTCACATTTGAAGGACCATCTTAAGAAACAATATGCCCAATAACTTTTTATACAATTTTAATGGACAAAATTGCCTTTACATTTAAAAAAACATCTTAAGAACCCATAATGTTCTTTCTTTTAATTACCACAATGATGACCATTAACATTTTACCATACCCATATTCATACATTCAACCACTTTTCATTTTCAGACACATTATATCCTGCTATCACATTCATATAAGAAAATGGAGCAAATCAATTGGACAAATTTCATGACTTTTATCAAAAACATATGAATTTGCTCAGTCATAATCATTATTTTACATTGGGACTTGAACCCAATGTCTTACCCATAAGAAGAAATTTTAAGTCATTATTTTAAGAAATTTTAAGTCATTATTCTCAACAAGGTATGTACTAATATCTTAAACTTGTCAAAGCTGAGAGTTACATATAGCATTATATTATCTTTGGTGCACAATTATGAAGTTAGTGAATTATCATTATAAATCAAAGAATTAATTGCACACTAAAAAAAATCCAATTATACTAAAATAAAATTGTTCACTACCACCATTCCTTTTTCAATTTTCATGTGAACCCAAAATATTTCACACAAAACAAAATAAATTAAAAGCTTATGCAATAATCAAAACAGTGAGTATAATCATAAATAAAATATAAATAAGTTTCACAAACAAAAGAAAATATATATAGTCATAGGTGGAAAAAAATGCATAGTAACAATAATAGTAATCATTCATCTTGTTCACAAGTAAAATATAAAATAGATTCCACAATAATTTATCTTGTTTTCGAGAGAAAAACAAACACAATTATTTTACCTTATTTTGTTTACTTTGCTTCAATATTCCAATGGTAGAACAATCGTGCTAATAACGTATTGTAAAACTAATAAATAAAAAAACAATATAAAGATAAAGACAAGAAGCATACAAGAGTAATAATTATAAAGTTGGAGGTTATGAAAGTTATGTTTATCTTCATAATGGAGGAGGTTAAGTAGTAACTTCTTAGTATAGTGGACATCCACATTATATTGTTTTATAACATATTCAGTATTATTTGAGTCAAACTTCTATGAAATGTGTAAGTGAAATGTAACACTTCTGTTTAGTTATTTAAGATAAAAGTAAATATTGTCTATACACTTTATCATTATTTGACAAATAGTGTTTGTCTATACACTTTATCATTATTTGGCAAATATTTTTGGAAAAATATCTCAAATTCTCAAATACTAGTTTTTTCTAGTATTTGGGCCAAATCTCATTATTTGGGATCTTTTAAAAATTGAAATTTTACTCCAAACTTTTATCTTTTACAAAAACACCCTCTATAGTTGTTGCTTACGTTGTAGTACATAATTTTTTACGTCAATTCCAAAGTAGTGATGAAATATTCGGTGAATGTTAAATGATGATATGATTATTGATGAAAATGATGAACAATCGTCTCAAGATAACAAAGTCATGTGTTTTGTGTACTTCACGATGTATGAAATGATGCTTATTGCACGCACTCCAAATTACCACATTGTTCTAGTGTCATGGACAATATTTATTATTGTTGTAACAAAGATCTAATTGACTTGTAATAAAAACTTATGGTTAGTTTTGATATTTTTACAACTTATGGGTATCAATCATATTTTTCTAAAAAAAATAAAATATATTTCCCAAATACTATGGCCAAACACCTGGTTAAATTTCACCCAATTTTTCACCCAAATAATATTTGCCAAGAATATTTAAAAATTATGGCCAAACACTAGCTTAGGCTTTTGGTTGGTAAAATTCTGTGGATCGGGCCATTTTTAGGATTTTGGGTTGTTAATGGATGATGGACAACAACAAAATTATTTTCGGAAACGCATACTTCACTATCATATCTATTATTATTAGGAAAAATGACAGAAATCTCACCTTTGAGTTCTCTTATTACCATTATATTAATTTTACAAAACCCCAAAATTCCTCATTTTTGTTCATCAGATTAATGTATCATCGCATCAGTAATGTATCTCGCGCATCAGATTAGTGTATCATATATAAAATGTACATCAAATTAGTGTATTATGCATAAAATGTTATGTATCTTACTTAACGATTAATGTATCTCGCGTATCATATTAATGTATCAACGCTTATATTATTGTATCAATTTTAGGGATTCTGTAATTATAAACTTATAAGGGACAAATGATAATTTTGCCTTAAAAGTATGTGATTTCTGTATTATTATCTATACCTTGAAAATATTATAAATCTTATTATTAGTTAAAAGTTTTCTACTACATATTGAGAAACATACACTTAAATACATTTTTGCTACCGGACATCCTAAAATAAGGAGGAAGACGAGCGAGATCTGTCATGTATATCAGATATATGCGAATCTCACTAAATATACACTAGATTCATGTATTTGTATGTATTTAGTGTGATTCACATGTATTTGAGAAATTGAATACATGTGAAAATGAGAGCGAAATGAAAGAGAGGCAAACGAGATTTATTATGTATCCTAGATGTATGCGATTTCAATTGACTACAATATATTTAGAACAAATTACGTTCAATTTGTCCCATGTTTCCAAGACACGTGTATTTGGTCACCAAAAATTGATAATAACATAATATTATAAAGTGTATTTAGTATATAATTAACTTTTAAACTAGTGAAATTGACGTAACTACCATCATTTGCCCTAAGATAAAAGATCTAAGGCCCAATGGATTTATTGCTTTTGGACAGGATAAAGATTTCTCCAGGTTCCCCCCTCCAATTTCAACCAATCATTCTAATTCTAGCATGATGAGCTCAACTTCCATTGTCATCAACCACCTCAAAATTTTATTTTTCTTATTTTTTCTATGAAATGCTACTGATTAAGACCACCAGAATTCTTGGCCAGCATCCAAGTTTCTTGAACTAGTTGAGGAAAATGTCTCTTTTTGCTCCTTCCAGTGGACTCACACTTCTTCAATCAACTAAAGATCATAACTTTAGGCAACTTTTTTCATCTCATTTCATCAATCATGTTCAGGTAAGAACAGTCCCTTATGCAACTCCTTTTCTTTCTGTCAATGTATCTGGAAGACCCTTTAGAGTTGGTTCAAGAAAGCTTAAACCCATCTTAGCTTCAGCTGCCTCTACTGTTGAAACCCCCAAGATTTCATTCAGAGGTAAAAATCCAAAAGATATCAATGTTTTGGTTGTGGGTTCAACTGGGTACATTGGGAAATTTGTTGTTAAGGAGTTAACCAGTAGAGGCTTTAACGTTATAGCTGTTGCTAGAGAAAAAAGTGGTATTAAAGGAAAGAATAGTAAAGATGATACCTTGGAACAGTTAAATGGAGCTAATGTGTGTTTTTCTGATGTTACCAATTTGGAGAGTTTGGAGAAAAGTGTACAAGGTTTAGGGGTTTCAATTGATGTTGTTGTGTCTTGTCTTGCTAGTCGAAATGGTGGGGTAAAAGATTCTTGGAATATTGATTATGAGGCAACAAAGAATAGTCTTGTTGCTGGGAGGAAGTTTGGGGCTTCACACTTTGTTTTGCTGTCTGCAATTTGTGTTCAAAAGCCCCTTCTTGAATTTCAGAGAGCTAAGCTGAAATTTGAGGCGGAATTGATGAAAGAAGCTGAAGAGGATAATGGATTTACTTATAGTATTGTTAGACCTACTGCATTTTTCAAGAGCTTAGGAGGTCAAGTTGAATTGGTGAAAGATGGGAAACCTTATGTGATGTTTGGGGATGGAAAGTTGTGTGCTTGCAAGCCGATAAGCGAGCAAGATTTAGCTTCTTTTATTGCTGATTGTGTACTGAAAGAAGATAAAATCAATCAGGTCTTGCCAATTGGAGGACCTGGGAAGGCATTGACACCTTTAGAACAAGGGGAAATGTTGTTTAAACTTGTGGGGAAAGAACCCAAATTTCTCAAGGTGCCAATTGAAATAATGGATTTTGCAATTGGCTTTCTTGACTTCCTTGTGAAGATATTTCCCTCGTTGGAAGATGCAGCCGAGTTTGGGAAGATTGGTAGGTATTATGCAGCTGAGAGCATGTTGATTTGGGATCCTGAGACTGGTGAATATAATGCTGAGGCAACACCAAGTTATGGAAATGATACATTGGAAGATTTTTTCCAAAGAGTACTGAAAGAAGGAATGGCTGGTCAGGAGTTGGGAGAGCAAACAATATTCTAAATACTCCATCAAAGAGGTCTTAACTAGCTACTCTCTGACAAATCAATTTTGAGGTATGCAGTTTGTCCGGCAGTAGATATTAATAAGTTCACAATTTATTTATGTGTAAATTATACTCTAATATGAATATATGCTATATTCTGGAATGTTAAGCAGATTACTTATAATGTGCACATATCTTAGTTGTTACTTTCTGTAACTAGTTGTGTCAAATTAGAGAATTCTTTTCCTGCATACAGAATATGGAAACTATCCTGCCATCGAACTGCGGAGTCTATGATCTTCTAGAAAACAGATGGTGGAGTAGAACTGTTGTTGAACAGTGTTGTCTCAATTTAGAGAGTTCTATTTCTGCATACAAAATATGGAAACTACCCTGTTGTCAAACTGCATTTTATAGCATCTGCTATAGTTAGCCATTTGGTGGTATTTAAGCTAGCAAAAGGTGATTTTTATACCATGTGCAATTTCAATAATCCTATTTCGAGGGTAATCTCTAAGGCCAGAATGGTGGAGAGGGAGCTAATTAAGTGATAAAAGGGTGATCTCTTTGGTAGTTTTTTGTAAACAGTGAGATAACTACCTTGCAACTCCTCTTGATGGAATTTAAAGCAAACTTGGGAGAGTCATAACTGAACTGGGAAAAAACTTCTTCCTAAAAAGCTTAAATTTCGAATGAGCTGGAGTGATTAATTATGAGACAAATGGATGTACTCAATAGGTGATGTTTATTTGGCACCTTTCTGTTTTCGAGTTCAATTTCAGAAGCTCATATATTTTATTTTGGATTACATCTTATTCTCCGATAATATATACACTAATAAGTATTGAGACAACTATTTGTACTAGTTAACTAATATACGGTGTTTATAGGACTAGTTATTGCTATCACATGTAACTTAATTTGCCAGCAGTGACCAGGTTTAGTTGTTTTTAGATGCGGCATTCAAATTGAGGTAGAGTACATAAACAGCCTTTCATCTGTAAGACTCATCACTTATGTGTGTTATATGGTTCGGACTAACTAGCAATTACTAATAAGGTTCCCTTCTTCATCATCCTTCTTTAAGTTCTCTCCTCAGATGGTGCAATATATGTAATTGTAGGTGGTATTTACTTGTCTTATGCTTCCACAAGTATATAGCAGGGTTCCTGGACGAAAACATAAGGGTGATATGTGCCCTAAGTTACACTCCATAAGATACTCAAGATTGTTTAACACATATACTTTTGACTTGAAGTACTTGTCCGGTTGCTATTTTAATATAATGATAGCATCCTAGAAAGGTTTACTATTACTCTGGTTTGTCTTGGTTTGGAAATTTTTCTTTCATTACATTAATATGGTAAGGTTTATGCTTGTCGGGAAAACATATCCTGAGAGTAATTCAACTCAAAATCTAGATAAGGATAATTATGTAAATTATAGGTATGAAAGTGAGTGGATGCATAAGAATTGGATAACTTTTTCTTGGCTAGTCTGAACAGAGACGTTCATTTGATTCTGGACGTTGTCCAATGTTGTAGTTTTTTTCCTCTTTTTCTTTGAACTATTTATTTAGAAGATTATGCATACACTGTTAGTCTATGTGTATAGGTACTGGAAATGCTCCATTGTTTCAATAGATGTACTTGTGTTACTTGTATCCCAATAGATGCCAATTCTCACGATTTCATCAATCACGTTATAGTTTCTCATTTTTAGCGAGTTCTGTTTAATATTTGAGGTGTTCATTCAAGGTTGCTATAGGATTTAGACCTCATCAAAACATCCTATCTTAAATTTAGGGCCCATGATGAATATGAAGCCTCAAGTATCGATAAGCTTCAAAGATCTTGCAATCAAATCTAAGTCCTAGATACGGAGCTTTGTGGCTATTTCATGTCTTAGCCAGTCTTCATATTTTATCTGCTTAACTGGTATACCACAATTGACTCCAAAATGCTTTTGGTCCTCTGCTGTATGATATGAATTGATCGAAGATAGAGAATGTAAGTCGGGAACTTTCTGTTTAGTATCAATACAAGTACATCAATGAATTCATATACAAGAACTGGTACAATGTCTACTTTCACCAGCTGCACAAGAAAATGGCCAAACATACCCAAATTTGAACAACACATACAAACACACTTTCACATACTGACATTTACCAAGGGATGTTCTGCTATACATGAAGAATTCACTTTTCATCTGTCTTGTCACTTGGGGATCTTCTTAGAAAGGGAGTATACAGAGAGGAGAACAAGTAGCACAAGCATAACACTCGCGAACAATGAAACTCCTATTGAAGCTCCAAGGTATCTGCAAAACTTCCCATACAGTATGCAAACCTTTCCCCACCTCACATGACTGTTTCCTTTTAGTCCTATGTAAGCCACCGATCCTGCTGCTCCCGTTGCTGATGCCACTATTCCTAGCAAAAGCTGCAAGTTTACACAAACATTAAGCTAGTGAGTACAGGTAAACCCAAAATTTCATCAACAAACGTGCCATAGTGACAGTGAACAATATTCTACGCGTGTCTTGGACTGTGATAGTATAGTCCATACCAAAATTTCATAACCTACTTCCTAAAACCATTGCATGGAACTAGTGATACAACAGAAGGCTCGAGAGGCCTCAAGCACAATACACGTTACCTTGGAGATACCTAATTCCATCTTAATCTATCGTTGAAGAAAAAGGCGATCAGAACTTACTACATCAATGACAATGAAGTGGGAAATGATCTTTGCACAGCAACCAGGCTTGATGAGGGAGTACAATGAGCCTAGTGTAGTGATTAGGCTGAAGAAACCAGCCACAGAGAGTGCTGCTACAAAATAGCTGCAACACATAAATTCATTAGAATTAGCTAGCTTTCTTAAACTAGTTTGAAATTAAATTTCAATTTTAATCAATATTAATTATAGTCAAAATGAATAAAAAAGATAAACAAGAAAAGATAAGGAAGGTGAAATAGAATAGTCAAGTGTCAAGATAGGTTATGCATTAAACTAAATGATACTATAAAAATAAGAAATTTTGACAGAATCCTAATTATGAGATGTGACTCAAAAAATATAATTGTTGAGGCAGCTGCAAATCCACTAGCTATTTGTTTTATAATCATATTTTCAGATTTTTATTATACAAAATTTGAAAAGAATAGATATACATGAAGAAAATGTTGGCTTTGCCACCACCCTGTTGTGCAATTATTCAAACGAAATAAATATACAAAGTTCCAGTCAATATTGAAAATAATAAGGAAGAAAATGAAAAAGAATAGTGAGGACTCGATAAATGTAAAATATTTTGTGTATCAGCCTGTCCTTTACAATAATCTCGAATTTTTTTATCGTCTCAAGTTAAGCTGCAAGAAGTCTTATAAATCGTTTTCCAACAGATAATGATAAAAAGTTGTGTGTTTTACATCAAACTAAATTATACATGCAACATGTTTTCATATACACTGCCAACACAAAACTATAGGTAATTAATATATTTTTCTCATCTTGATTTATGACTTTTAACTATAGTAAATAAGTATACTTAGGTGTTAACACCAAGTGTAACTATGATATTTCATTTATGACCACGGGCCTCGGCTTAGTTATAAGAGCATATGGGTGAGTTAGGCACACATCATGAATTTGAACCCTACTATAAAGAAAAGTTACAATCCTTTTTTATTTTAACAATTTCTCTTATGTACCAATCAATACTATGTTCTCGCCCAAATTAAATGAACACTTTTTAGAGTCTGTCTGGATTGACTTAAAGTTGATTAAACTTATTTTTAAATTATTTTTAACTTTCGAAAGTGTTTGACAAATTTAAAATTAACTTGAGATAAGTTTACAATGACTTAAAAACCAAAAGTAAGTCTCTTCCCATTTTTTATTTTTCTTGGCTTAAAAGTAAATTTGATTTTTTTTTTATTCAAAAACTATTTTTTCCGTCAATCCAATCGGACTGTTAGTAATATTGTATGTTCAGAATTTATTAGCATGTCCTACTATTGGTATTATCTGCTATAATATAGCCCATGACAATTTATTCAAGGTTTCTAAAAAAAATTTAAAATTTAGGTCAAAAGATCTCAATTTTTTAAAATAGCGCTTTCTGAAAACAAAATAATAAGAATAAATTTTTGGCCTCCCAAAACCCTTGGCCAAGCATGTTATTGCATTGTTTTCCGAATCACATCAAATTTATCCGTACCGAGTGTTTATATCAATTTGATACATAACTTAAATTTATTATTTATTTTACTTTATTTTAATTAATTAACATATATTTTATTTCATCAAATCACATAGTAATAAAAATTGCATTAATTTGATGTAAACGCCTAATGCAAATAAATTTTTTCTATCTTTTTGTCATATAGTATGTTGGCCTCCCAAAAGCGTCTTTACTTTTTATATTTTGAAACTCTTAGTAAAAATCTTGACTCTGCTGCATGTCGACCAAAACAAAGACACGTAAAACTTACATGAATGCCGGTGAGTGAACGAACTTAGCAGGACGAGGGTTTGGGAGCATTTTAGTTTCCTTACTAGTTGACATGACCACCACAGACACAAGCGCCGAAGCAAACACTAACAACCTTAACACCACATCGGCCACCGCAAAGTAGTCGGTGGGCCGAGTTATCGGTGGTGGAGCCGCCTTTTCTGGCTCCACCGGAGCTTCGGTTGGGGGAACAACCTTTTCAGGTTCACCAGCCATAGGTACAAATCACTAGAGGTACCAAAAATTATGTATTGAATGATAATTAAGTTTGATTAGTGATTAATCAACACAATAGATAGTGATATTTATAGACTTTTTTTTTCAACTTATCTAATTAAGTTAGTTGGAATTGCCCACACGCCAAGTTTTATTTGGTTAATTGGATGATAAAACATAATTATATTGATGCTAGTTAGACTACGTTAGTGTTCAAACGATGTGGAAATATTAGTGACGCTAGGATTGATATAGAATCAATGATCATACATTATATAATTAGGTTTCTTGTTGATGTTTATGTCCAATTTTGTACGTGAAAGGACTAGGACCTTAATTTACATAAAGTTGAAAATGATTTAATGATTATCTTGAACTTTTAACACTTCCTTATAGTCTAATTAATCATTAAAATCTTTTGTAATTTGATGAATCACCCATTTTACCTAACTTCCCTTTTTCCACCGTCTCAAGATAAAAGCACAAAGTATAACTATTCTATAGTATCGAAATATTAGAAATACAATTTAATTAAATTACGATTCTATTATTCTATAACTAACTTTTTTATAAAAAAATTCTATATCTTTTGGCTTACGTGACTCCACACAATTAAAGCGCGTGAGAGATATTTGAATGTCAGGTAAGTAAAAAAAGGCGTACAGAATTTTAAAAAATAAATTCAAAAGATAATAGAACCTTAATTTAGTTAAAATGTGTCCTAAAATTTTTATTACAGTCTAGATACCTTTTCCCCATCAAAGTTGTGACGTTACTCGAGTAAATTAAGGTTGATGGGACTTGTTCATGAGAAATTTAGGTATGTATTTTTACTTGAGGTAACTACTATGGTAGTACTAATATCAAAAGAGAGTTGACAGAGGATAATGAAAAAGGGGCCTAGTTTGTTCAACTAATTAACTAAACGTTATTTTCAACATTTTCTAACAAATGATTGGACTTGTTTGATTTTATCTCCTTTTAATTTTGGGTCCGTGTCATTTACGTTATTGATATTATTAAGATTGAAATATTTAAATTTAAATATACATAAATAAAATAAAACGTATTAATTAACATTTAAGCATAATTTGAATATTAAGATGTTAAATCAAGCTTCGAAATACAAAATAATTAAAGTTGTTTTTTAATCTCAATATCTGAATAAATAAATTTGTTCTATTTTAAAATTAATAAATACATAATCAAATAAAATACTATTTTAATATAATATTTTAAAAAAAGTGGCAGTTGGTGATGGTGAAGCAACTGCTAATAGTAGTGGTTATGAGTGTTAGATTGGAGGTAATGTCGATCGTATGGTGTTTAAATTTGAATAGGAAATAATATTATTTTTTAAAATAAGTAGGTGCACCAAAAAAATTGAAATCAAACTACACATATTAAACTAAATTTTATTTTAAAAAATAATAATTAAAATGAGTTTGTTATGAAATTAAAACATGAATTTTACGGTTGAATTATGTTTTTGGTCCATTTAGTTTCTAGAGTCGATTAGACCCAAATAGGCCCAATTTAAAAGCAAAATTTAGAAGGCTAAAAATAAGGGGAAATCACACAAATTAGACC
This sequence comes from Solanum lycopersicoides, assembly GCA_022817965.1. Classification (NCBI taxonomy): domain Eukaryota; kingdom Viridiplantae; phylum Streptophyta; class Magnoliopsida; order Solanales; family Solanaceae; genus Solanum; species Solanum lycopersicoides. The sequence continues at coordinate 104,650,207 of CM040618.1, forward strand.
CTAGACAAGGTATTTATCTAGGGGAATTTTTTTAAAATGTCAATATTTTAACGTTTAAGAGGGCTCATTAGCAACACTTTCAATATTTAGTAAAAATGTCAAAATTTATTTTTGTTTATTATTTTTATTTAATGAATACAATTTTTATATAACAGATTGAAGAAATTTAAGGGAGAGAATTATTTTAAAAAGGAACAAATGCTTAAAAGTCTTCTAAGTTAGAATTTATCAAAATACATCAACTTTCATCTCTTTTTTTTTCTTTCACCATGTTTTAAAAAATACACCTCTCACCATTGTTTTTAAAAAATTCAATATCCAATTTTCTTAATCTTTTTTGTTTCTAAACACTTTTATTTACCAAAATAAATATTCAAATTTCACTAATTATTCTTATGAAAATCACGAAATTAAAGAAGTACCACATCTATTAAATTTTCAATATTCAATTTTCACTAATTATTTTTATGAAAATCACAGAATCAAAAATTCAATATTCAATTTTCACTAATTATTGTAATGAAACTTTATGATAATACGTTATAGTTTTATGTATTAAATTTAAATTTTTTTAATTTAGAAATTTGAACACCTATAGTTTTATTTGTTATTTGACATATTTTTCTCACAGTGTATTTGTTTTATTTTTCAGAATTTTGTATCCTTGCTTAAATTGTATTCATTCCAATATGTATATCATTTATATTTGTATTCATTCTAGTTTTCATGTTGTATTTTGTACAATGAAACTTGTATTTCTTTATTAGTTTGTATTCATTCCAATAGGTATGCCAAATAAATAAGTATCTATTTAAAAAAACATATTTGTATTCGTATATTTATTAAACTATGTATTTGTTTTTCTCTTTAGAATCTTATTTCCTTTTCTAAGTCGTATTCATTCCAATATGTATATTATTTGTATTTGTATTCATTCTAGTTTTTATATTTTATTTAGTATAACGATGTATAAAATATAAAAATAATATGATGAAAAAGTGAGAATGAAATATAAAATTAAAAAAGAGTATGAGAATATTGATTGCAATCATTCTTAAATAAAATACAAATGTTAATAGCATTCATACTAGTTTGAATACGAATTGAGAAAAGATACAAAAATTTAAAGAAAAACTATAAAAACAAATAAACTAATAGAAAGTTGTTCTTCTTATAAATAAAATGCATAACTAGTTGACATACTTTTGCGATGAATACAAATTGGGAACAAATACAAGATTCATAAACTATGCAACATAAGATTTTTAATAAATACAAATCAGTGTTTTGAATGCAAATTGAGAAGGAACATCAAATACTAAAAAAACTATAAATACAAAACAAACTAATATAAAATTGTTCTTCCTCAACTTGGTCTTCAACAAGTTTTTTGAAATCTTCTACACCCAATTTTTTTCTTTTATTAATAGTGTATTTACCCTGTTGATAGTACTATCTTGAACTTGAATACGAGTAGAATCATGAAGAAACTTAGATCTTCTATCTTGAACCATTTTAGTTGCACAAATTACATTTTTGAATAATACTTGAGTAATGCATAAATCAAAGAGGCAAAATTCTCAAAAGTTGATGATTATATGTGATACTTCTTATAGTTCTCTTTGAATAAGAAATTGGATTGCAATTTTTGTGTTTTTCTCTTTATTTAAAGTCTTAACGAAAAATAGGAAGATTGAAAAACACAAAAACACACAAAAATAAAAAAAGTTTCAAACGAAAATATAGAACAGTAGAATAAAGATGAATACCTTAATCAATGAGATTGTTGAGAATTCAATTTCTGAAACTAAAAAAAAAGGGAAGAGTCATATGAGAAATCTGAAAAATGGGAGAAACGTGATATGAAGAATTTGAAAAATAGGGGAGAATGGAAGAGATAAATTTTAGAGAGAGAAATAAATTATTTTTTTTTAAATTTGGTAAGGAGTTAATTGAGAGACATGTAATTTTTTTATTTTATTTTTACGTGTGCTTTGTGAGAGAAATTAGGAAGTGATTTAGAATACATTATTTTTTAAAAATAATGACATTTTTGATATTTTTACTAATATTTTTAAAATAGGAAGGTTTTCACTAAAGATGTTAGTTTTTTTTTGACTGCTAATTTTTTCTTTATCTTGTACTCAATTCAATATGTTTAATTTGATCGGATTAACAACCCTATTATTTACCTGACTACTCCCCTTATTTTATTTATTGAACGATTACTGATATCATCAGAGTAGATATATATCATCGTAAATATGTTTATAATTGTGAAAAGTAGCTAGTGGATGATGATGGCTAATATAAGTGATTAACATTAATGATTGATGACAACTGATAATTCTCGTGAATGATAGTAATAATTAAAAGAGTAAAGGATCAAAATCATTCTGTATATTTGAATTAAGAATTAAAGTAATCATTATCTTTTGACCTAAAGTACAAATAGTTCTTCATATTTTGGTACATTTTAGTCTTTCAAACATCCGTTTGATTTTTTAATGGGGATTTTTTTGCACGTGAGAAAGTTTCCCCCAAAACTCAGCTTTTTGTCTCTTTGAATTCCTCATCAGGATTTTATTTTCTCTTCCCTTTCTTCAACAATCAAATCCTATGGTTAAAATTTTATTCAAAATTCCATTAAAAGCTTAGTCGATCCTTGGAAGCAACTATGTTGTTGAGGCACAACAATGACAGAGAATCAACTCTTACTTCCCCGGCAGCGGCGCCAAAATTTGATACGCTCAAACTTACTTCTCAAATAAGAAGTAAAGCGGTCGTATCAAGTAAAGAACCCAACTAATGAGGTTGAGATCGATCCCACAAGGAAAATAGTTTAGACTTAACTTTATTCTATTATTACTATTATTTAGCCAACTATTTTCCGAGAAACAAAGAGACAAAAAGGGGGATTTTATTTCTAAATTAATGAAAATGATTAACTAAATAAAAATGGACAACTAACAGATTCAGCTTTCGAAGTTTAATCAAATTATAAAGTAACTAGGGCTTTAGTGTTCCCCACAGGTTCCTAACTTGGTAAATCTAACTATAACAATTCTATCCTGATATCTTGCATGTAAAGTGATAAGTTACGTATCTCTAAATCCTTGGTCCGGCATCTAGAGAATTTCACTCCGCACCTTGGTCCGGCTACGTGTGTTGCTATACTAACCCTTATCTTTACCTCATATTAAGCATCGTATTCGGTATTTGACTAAGTTATTAACTCGTACCAACCAATACTAGCCTATTAGATAGTCTACACTAAATCAAGATGATATGCCTCAATCACCTCATTCGCCGATTCCGCATGACCTATATAGATTTTTATACGTTGTCCGTTCACCTTAAACCTCACACCTTCCTTGTTTTCCAACTCAACCGCTCCATGAGGGAATAATTGGGTGATCGAGTAAGGGCCAGTCCATTTAGACTTGAGCTTGCCCGGAAACAAGCGCAATCTAGAGTTGAATAAAAGCACCGAATCCCCAATCATAAACTCTCGTTTCTCGATCTTTAGGTCATGGTACTTCTTCATCTTTTCTTTGTAGAGGGCTGAGCTTTCATAATCCTTTAGGCGAAATTCATCAAGTTCATTTAACCCATTTAACCGTTGTTCTGCAGCTTCGTTCCAGTCCATTTTTAGCTTCTTCATAGCCCACATGGCTTTATGCTCTAATTCAACCGGAATATGACATGCTTTCCCATATACTAGTTGGTATGGAGACATACCTATGGGAGTCTTATACGCTGTCCGGTAAGCCCAAAGAGCATCATCAAGCCTCCTTGACCAATCTGTTCTACTAGCGTTCACTGTTTTTGACAAAATCTGTTTGATCTCCCTATTTGATACTTCAACTTGCCCACTAGTTTGAGGATGGTAAGGAGTGGCCACATTATGGCGAACCCCATATTTCTCCAATAATCCCTTGAACAATTTGTTGCAAAAGTGGGATCCCCCATCACTAATAATCGCCCGTGGGGTACCAAATCGAGAGAATATATTCTTCTTCAAGAATGCAGTGACACTCTTCCCCTCATTGTTAGCGAGGGCGATGGCTTCCACCCACTTGGATACATAATCAACTGCTACTAAAATATACTTCATTCCATGAGAACTCACAAACGGACCCATAAAGTCAATACCCCAAACATCAAATAACTCAATTACAAGAATGGGGTTTAGAGGGAGCTCTTGCTTTCTTGAAATGCCGCCATCTCTTTGGCATCTATCACATGCTTTGGCGAACTCATAAGCATCTTGATGAATAGTTGGCCAATAGTAACCACTTTGTAAGATCTTATGAGCAGTCCGGACACCACTATGATGTCCACCAAAGGGTGAGGAATGGCATGCCTCTAAAATACTCAGCATCTCAACTTCTGGCACACAACGCCGAATAAGCCCATCAGCACAACTCCTGTATAAGTATGGTTCATCCCAAAAGAACTTCTTCACATCGTACATGAACTTTTTCCTTTGATGAAAAGACAGGTCCGATGGAACAATATCACTAGCTAAGTAATTCGCAAAATCAGCGAACCACGGAATCAGGTCCTGTGAGGCAGCCAATACATGCTCATCGGGAAACGTGTCATCAATATCAGTCTTATCCCCCAACTCTATCATAACTTCATCTTCTAAACGGGACAAGTGATCAGCAACTTGATTTTCGGTCCCTTTCCTATCCCTTACCTCAAAGTCAAATTCTTGCAGTAGTAATACCCAACGAATTAACCTCGGTTTCGCATCCTTCTTCGCCATCAAATATCTCAGGGCTGAATGGTCAGTATGCACTATAACTCTAGTACCTAGCAAATAGGAGCGAAATTTTTCAAAAGCAAATACTACGGCAAGGAGCTCTTGTTCAGTTACTGTATAGTTCTTCTGAGCTTCATTGAGGGCTTTACTAGCATAGTAAATGGGATGAAGGATTTTGTCCCTTATTTGTCCCAATAACACACCAAGGGCAACCCCACTCGCATCACACATCACCTCAAATGGACTGCTCCAATCCGGAGAAATAATGATAGGTGCAGATACCAGATTTTCTTTGAGATCGCCGAATGCTTTAAAACAGGATTCATCAAAAGAAAATTTACAATCTTTCTCCAACAGTTTGCACAATGGATGTGCAATTTTAGAGAAATCTTTAATGAATCTCCTGTAAAAACCTGCATGCCCAAGAAACCTTCTCACACCTTTTACAGAGATAGGTGGAGGAAGTCTCTCTATCACCTCGACTTTGGCTCGATCAACTTCTATGCCTTTTTCTGAAATACGATGGCCCAAAACAATACCTTCTTTGACCATAAGTGGCATTTTTCCCAATTGAGAACTAAATTGCAGTCTTAACATCTCTTAAGAACTTCAGATAAATGGCTCAAACATTGCTCGAATGATTCACCAACCACTGAAAAATCATCCATAAAAACCTCAATAGTATCTTCGACCATGTCGGAGAATATTGACATCATACATCTCTGAAATGTGGCGGGTTCATTGCATAGCCCAAACGGCATTCTCTTGAACGCAAAGGCCCCATAT
>CM040618.1:104656763-104674441 GCA_022817965.1 Solanum lycopersicoides
GTGCACATATCTTAGTTGTTACTTTCTGTAACTAGTTGTGTCAAATTAGAGAATTCTTTTCCTGCATACAGAATATGGAAACTATCCTGCCATCGAACTGCGGAGTCTATGATCTTCTAGAAAACAGATGGTGGAGTAGAACTGTTGTTGAACAGTGTTGTCTCAATTTAGAGAGTTCTATTTCTGCATACAAAATATGGAAACTACCCTGTTGTCAAACTGCATTTTATAGCATCTGCTATAGTTAGCCATTTGGTGGTATTTAAGCTAGCAAAAGGTGATTTTTATACCATGTGCAATTTCAATAATCCTATTTCGAGGGTAATCTCTAAGGCCAGAATGGTGGAGAGGGAGCTAATTAAGTGATAAAAGGGTGATCTCTTTGGTAGTTTTTTGTAAACAGTGAGATAACTACCTTGCAACTCCTCTTGATGGAATTTAAAGCAAACTTGGGAGAGTCATAACTGAACTGGGAAAAACTTCTTCCTAAAAAGCTTAAATTTCGAATGAGCTGGAGTGATTAATTATGAGACAAATGGATGTACTCAATAGGTGATGTTTATTTGGCACCTTTCTGTTTTCGAGTTCAATTTCAGAAGCTCATATATTTATTTTGGATTACATCTTATTCTCCGATAATATATACACTAATAAGTATTGAGACAACTATTTGTACTAGTTAACTAATATACGGTGTTTATAGGACTAGTTATTGCTATCACATTTAACTTAATTTGCCAGCAGTGACCAGGTTTTGTTGTTTTTAGATGCGGCATTCAAATTGAGGTAGAGTACATAAACAGCCTTTCATCTGTAAGACTCATCACTTATGTGTGTTATATGGTTCGGACTAACTAGCAATTACTAATAAGGTTCCCTTCTTCATCATCCTTCTTTAAGTTCTCTCCTCAGATGGTGCAATATATGTAATTGTAGGTGGTATTTACTTGTCTTATGCTTCCACAAGTATATAGCAGGGTTCCTGGACGAAAACATAAGGGTGATATGTGCCCTAAGTTACACTCCATAAGATACTCAAGATTGTTTAACACATATACTTTTGACTTGAAGTACTTGTCCGGTTGCTATTTTAATATAATGATAGCATCCTAGAAAGGTTTACTATTACTCTGGTTTGTCTTGGTTTGGAAATTTTTCTTTCATTACATTAATATGGTAAGGTTTATGCTTGTCGGGAAAACATATCCTGAGAGTAATTCAACTCAAAATCTAGATAAGGATAATTATGTAAATTATAGGTATGAAAGCGAGTGGATTCATAAGAATTGGATAACTTTTTCTTGGCTAGTCTGAACAGAGACGTTCATTTGATTCTGGACGTTGTCCAATGTTGTAGTTTTTTTCCTCTTTTTCTTTGAACTATTTATTTAGAAGATTATGCATACACTGTTAGTCTATGTGTATAGGTACTGGAAATGCTCCATTGTTTCAATAGATGTACTTGTGTTACTTGTATCTCAATAGATGCCAATTCTCACGATTTCATCAATCACGTTATAGTTTCTCATTTTTAGCGAGTTCTGTTTAATATTTGAGGTGTTCATTCAAGGTTGCTATAGGATTTAGACCTCATCAAAACATCCTATCTTAAATTTAGGGCCCATGATGAATATGAAGCCTCAAGTATCGATAAGCTTCAAAGATCTTGCAATCAAATCTAAGTCCTAGATACGGAGCTTTGTGGCTATTTCATGTCTTAGCCAGTCTTCATATTTTATCTGCTTAACTGGTATACCACAATTGACTCCAAAATGCTTTTGGTCCTCTGCTGTATGATATGAATTGATCGAAGATAGAGAATGTAAGTCGGGAACTTTCTGTTTAATATCAATACAAGTACATCAATGAATTCATATACAATAACTGGTACAATGTCTACTTTCACCAGCTGCACAAGAAAATGGCCAAACATACCCAAATTTGAACAACACATACAAACACACTTTCACATACTGACATTTACCAAGGGATGTTCTAATATACATGAAGAATTCACTTTTCATCTGTCTTATCACTTGGGGATCTTCTTAGAAAGGGAGTATACAGAGAGGAGAACAAGTAGCACAAGCATAACACTCGCGAACAATGAAACTCCTATAGAAGCTCCAAGGTATCTGCAAAACTTCCCATACAGTGTGCAAACCTTTCCCCACCTCACATGACTGTTGCCTTTTAGTCCTATGTAAGCCACCGATCCTGCTGCTCCGGTTGCTGATGCCACTATTCCTAGCAAAAGCTGCAAGTTTACACAAACATTAAGCTAGTGAGTACAGGTAAACCCAAGATTTCATCAACAAACGTGCCATAGTGACAGTGAACAATATTCTACGCGTGTCTTGGACTGTGATAGTATAGTCCATACCAAAATTTCATAACCTACTTCCTAAAACCATTGTATGGAACTAGTGATACAACAGAAGGCTCGAGAGGCCTCAAGCACAATACACGTTACCTTGGAGATACCTAATTCCATCTTAATCTATCGTTGAAGAAAAAGGCGATCAGAACTTACTACATCAATGACAATGAAGTGGGAAATGATCTTTGCACAGCAACCAGGCTTGATGAGGGAGTACAATGAGCCTAGTGTAGTGATTAGGCTGAAGAAACCAGCCACAGAGAGTGCTGCTACAAAATAGCTGCAACACATAAATTCATTAGAATTAGCTAGCTTTCTTAAACTAGTTTGAAATTAAATTTCAATTTTAATCAATATTAATTATAGTCAAAATGAATAAAAAAGATAAACAAGAAAAGATAAGGAAGGTGAAATAGAATAGTCAAGTGTCAAGATAGGTTATGCATTAAACTAAATGATACTATAAAAATAAGAAATTTTGACAGAATCCTAATTATGAGATGTGACTCAAAAAATATAATTGTTGAGGCAGCTGCAAATCCACTAGCTATTTGTTTTATAATCATATTTTCAGATTTTTATTATACAAAATTTGAAAAGAATAGATATACATGAAGAAAATGTTGGCTTTGCCACCACCCTGTTGTGCAATTATTCAAACGAAATAAATATACAAAGTTCCAGTCAATATTGAAAATAATAAGGAAGAAAATGAAAAAGAATAGTGAGGACTCGATAAATGTAAAATATTTTGTGCATCAGCCTGTTCTTTACAATAATCTCGAATTTTTTTATCGTCTCAAGTTAAGCTGCAAGAAGTCTTATAAATCGTATTCCAACAGATAATGATAAAAAGTTGTGTGTTTTACATCAAACTAAATTATACATGCAACATGTTTTCACATACACTGCCAACACAAAACTATAGGTAATTAATATATTTTCCTCATCTTGATTTATGACTTTTAACTATAGTAAATAAGTATACTTAGGTGTTAACACCAAGTGTAACTATGATATTTCATTTATGACCACGGGCCTCGGTTTAGTTATAAGAGCATATGGGTGAGTTAGGCACACATCATGAATTTGAACCCTACTATAAAGAAAAGTTACAATCCTTTTTTATTTTAACAATTTCTCTTATGTACCAATCAATACTATGTTCTCGCCCAAATTAAATGAACACTTTTTAGAGTCTGTCTGGATTGACTTAAAAATTGATTAAACTTATTTTTAAATCATTTTTAAGTTTCGAAAGTATTTGACAAATTTAAAATTAACTTGAGATAAGTTTACAATGACTTAAAAACCAAAAGTAAGTCTCTTTCTATTTTTTATTTTTTTTGGCTTAAAAGTAAATTTGATTTTTATTTTTATTATTCAAAAATTATTTTTTGCGTCAATCCAATCGGACTCTTAGTAATATTGTATGTTCAGAATTTATTAGCATGTCCTACTATTGGTATTATCTGCTATAATATAGCCCATGACAATTTATTCAAGGTTTCTAAAAAAAATTTAAAATTTAGGTCAAAAGATCTCAATTTTTTTAAGATAGCGCTTTCTGAAAACAAAATAATAAGAATAAATTTTTGGCCTCCCAAAACCCTTGGCCAAGCATGTTATTTCATTGTTTTCCCAAGCACATCAAATTTATCCGTATCGAGTATTTATATCAATCTGATACATGCATATTATGTGTTTAAATTTATTGTTTATTTTACTTAATCTTAATTAATTAACATGTATTTTATTTCATTAAATCACATAGTAATAAAAATTGCATTAATTTGGTGTAAACACCTGATGCGGATAAGTTTTTTCTATCTTTTTGTCATATAGTATGTTGGCCTCCCAAAAGCCTCTTTACTTTTTATATTTTGAAACTCTTAGTAAAAATCTTGGCTCTGCTGCATGTCGACCAAAACAAAGACACGTAAAACTTACATGAATGCCGGTGAGTGAGTGAACTTAGCGGGACGAGGGTTTGGGAGCATTTTGGTTTCCTTACTAGTTGACATGACCACCACAGACACAAGCGCCGAAGCAAATACTAACAACCTTAACACCACATCGGCCACCGCAAAGTAGTTGGTGGGCCGAGTTGTCGGTGGTGGAGCCGCCTTTTCTGGCTCCACCACCGGAGCTTCGGTTGGGGGAACAACCTTTTCCGGTTCACTAGCCATAGGTACACAACACTAGAGGTACCAAAAATTATGTATTGAATGATAATTAAGTTTGATTAGTGATTAATCAACACAATAGATAGTGATATTTATAGACTTTTTTTTTCAACTTATCTAATTAAGTTAGTTGGAATTGCCCACACGCCAAGTTTTATTTGGTTAATTGGATAATAAAACATAATTATATTGATGCTAGTTAGACTACGTTAGTGTTCAAACGATGTGGAAAATATTAGTGACGCTAGGATTGATATAGAATCAATGATCATACATTATATAATTAGGTTTCTTGTTGATGTTTATGTCCAATTTTATACGTGAAGGACTAGGACCTTAATTTACATAAAGTTTGAAAATGATTTAATGATTATCTTGAACTTTTAACACTTCCTTATAGTCTAATTAATCATTAAAATCTTTTGTAATTTGATGAATCACCCATTTTACCTAACTTCCCTTTTTCCACCGTCTCAACATAAAGGCACAAGTATACCCTATACTATTATCACCGAAATATTAGAAATACAATTTTACTAAACTACAATTCTATTATTCTATAACTAATTTTTTTATAAAAAAATTCTATACCTTTTGGCTTACCTGACTTCACACAATTGAAGCGCGTGAGAAATATTTGAATATCAGGTAAGTAAAAAAAGGCGTACAAATTTTAAAAAATGATTCAAAGATAATAGAGGACCTTAATTTAGTTAAAATATGTCCTGATATTTTATTACAGGTACCTTTTCCCCATCAAAGTTGTGACGTTACTCGAGTAAATTAAGATTGATGGGACTTGTTCATGAGAAATTTATATATTTTTACTTGAGGTAAATACTAACTATGGTAATACTAATACCAAAAGAGAGTTGACAGAGGATAATGTAAGAGGGGCCTAGTTTGTTCAACTAATTAACTAAACGTTATTTTCAACATTTTCTAACAAATGATTGGACTTGTTTGAATTTATCTCCTTTTAATTTTGGGTCCGTGTCATTTACGTTATTGATATTATTAAGATTGAAATATTTAAATTTAAATATATATAAATAAAATAGAACATATTAATTAACATTTAAGCATAATTTGAATATTAAGATGTTAAATCAAGCTTCGAAATACAAAATAATTAAAGTTGTTTTTTAATCTCAATATCTGAATAAATAAATTTGTTCTATTTTAAAATTAATAAATACATAATCAAAATAAAATACTATTTTAATATAATATTTTAAAAAAAGTGGCAGTTGGTGATGGTGAAGCAACTGCTAATAGTAGTGGTTATGAGTGTTAGATTGGAGGTAATGTCGATCGTATGGTGTTTAAATTTGAATAGGAAATAATATTATTTTTTAAAATAAGTAGGTGCACCAAAAAATTGAAATCAAACTACACATATTAAACTAAATTTTATTTAAAAAAATAATAATTAAAATGAGTTTGTTATGAAATTAAAACATGAATTTTACGGTTGAATTATGTTTTTGGTCCATTTAGTTTCTAGAGTTGATTAGACCCAAATAGGCCCAATTTAAAAGCAAAATTTAGAAGGCTAAAAATAAGGGAAAATCACACAAATTAGACCCTAGACAAGGTATTTATCTAGGGGAAATTTTTCAAAATGTCAATATTTTAACGTTTAAGAGGGCTCATTAGCAACACTTTAATATTTAGTAAAAATGTCAAAAATTTATGTATTTTATGTTTTTATTATTTTTATTTAATGAATACAATTTTTATATAACAGATTGAAGAAATTTAAGGGAGAAAATTATTTTAAAAAGGAACAAATGCTTAAAAGTCTTCTAAGTTAAAATTTATCAAAATACACCAACTTCCATCTCTTTCTTTTTCTTTCACCATGTTTTAAAAAATACACCTCTCACCATTGTTTTAAAAAAATTCAATATCCAATTTTCTTAATCTTTTTTGTTTCTAAACACTTTTATTTACCAAAATAAATATTCAAATTTCATTAATTATTCTTATAAAAATCACGAAATTAAAGAAGTACCACATCTATTAAATTTTCAATATTCAATTTTCACTAATTATTATGAAAATCACAGAATCAAAAATTCAATATTCAATTCACTAATTATTGTAATGAAACTTTATGATAATACGTTATAGTTTTATGTATTAAATTTAAAAAAATTTTAATTTAGAAATTTTAATACCTATAGTTTTATTTGTTATTTGACATATTTTTCTCACAGTGTATTTGTTTTATTTTTCAGAATTTTGTATCCTTGCTTAAATTGTATTCATTCCAATATGTATACCATTTATATTTGTATTCATTCTAGTTTTCATGTTGTATTTTGTATAATGAAACTTGTATTTCTTTATTAGTTTGTATTCATTCCAATAGGTATGCCAAATAAATATGTATCTATTTAAAAAAATATATTTGTATTCGTATATTTTTTAAACTGTGTATTTATTTTTCTCTTCAGAATCTTGTTTCCTTTCCTAAGTCGTATTCATTCCAATATGTATATTATTTGTATTTGTATTCATTCTAATTTTTATAGTTATTTAGTATAACGATGTATAAAATATAAAAATAATATGATGGAAAAGTGAGAATGAAATATAAAATTGAAAAAGAGTACGAGAATATTTATTGCAATCATTCTTAAATAAAATACAAATGTTAATAGCATTCATACCAGTTTGAATACGAATTGAGAAAAGATACAAAAATTTGAAGAAAAACTATAAAAACAAATAAACTAATAGAAAGTTGTTCTTCTTATAAATAAAATGCATAACTAGTTGACATACTTTTGCGATGAATACAAATTGGGAACAAATACAAGATTCATAAACTATGCAACATAAGATTTTTAATAAATACAAATCAATGTTTTGAATACGAATTGAGAAGGAACATCAAATACTAAAAAAAACTATAAATACAAAACAAACTAATATAAAATTGTTCTTCCTCAACTTGATCTTCAACAAGTTTTTCGAAATCTTCTACACCCAATTTTTTTATTTATTAATAGTGTATTTACCCTGTTGATATTACTATCTTGAACTTGAATACGAGTAGAATCATGAAGAAACTTAGATCTTCTATCTTGAATCATTTTAGTTGCACAAATTACATTTTCGAATAATCCTTGAGTAATGCATAAATCAAAGAGGCAAAATTCCCAAAAGTTGATGATTATATGTGATACTTCTTATAGTCCTCTTTGAATAAGAAATTGGATTGCAATTTTTTTGTTTTTCCCTTTATTTAAAGTCTTAACGGAAAATAGGAAGATTGAAAAACACAAAAACACACAAAAATCTAAAAAGTTTCAAACGAAAACATAGAACAATAGAATAAAGATGAATACCTTAATCAATGAGATTGCTGAGAATTCAATTTCTGAAACTAAAAAAAAAGGAAAGAGTGATATGAGGAATCTGAAAAATGGGGGAAACGTGATATGAAGAATTTGAAAAATAGGAGAGAATGGAAGAGATAAATTTTAGAGAGAAAAAATAAATTATTCTTTTTTAAATTTGATAAGGAGTTAATTGAGAGACATGTAATTTTTTTTTTATATACTAAAAACGTGTGCTTTGTGAGAGAAATTAGGAAGTGATTTAGAATACATTATTTTTTTAAATAATGACATTTTTGATATTTTTACTAATATTTTTAAAATAGGGAGGTTTTCACTAAAGATGTTAGTTTTTTTTTGACTAGTTTGCTAATTTTTTCTTTATCTTGTACTCAATTCAATATGTTTAATTTGATCGGATTAACAACACTATTATTTACCTGACTACTCCCCTTATTTTATTTATTGAATCATTGCTGATATCATCAGAATATATATATCATCGTAAATATGTTTATAATTGTGGAAAGTAGCTAGTGGATGATGATGGCTAATATAAGTGATTAACATTAATGATTGATGACAACTGATAATTCTCGTGAATGATAATAATAATTAAAAGAGTAAAGGATCAAAATCATTCTTTATATTTGAATTAAGAATTAAAGTAATCATTATCTTTTGACCTAAAATATAAATAGTTCTTCATGTTTTGGTACATTTTAGTCTTTCAAACATCCGTTTGATTTTTTAATGGGGATTTTTTTGCACGTGAGAAAGTTTTCCCCAAAACTCAGCTTTTTGTCCCTTTGAATTCCTCATCAGGATTCTATTTTCTCTTCCCTTTCTTCAACAATCAAATCCTATGGTTAAAATTTTATTCAAAATTCCATTAAAAGCTTAGTCAATCCTTGGAAGAAACTATGTTGTTGAGGCACAACAATGACAGAGAATCAACTCTTACTTATGGTGAGATTAATTATTTTTTATCACTGTTATTGCTTTTGCGAATTCATGTATTATATATACGTGAAACAAAAATTTGGTAGCAAAATTTATACAAAAATAAATCAACTTAATTATATCGTGTATATATATATATGTATATATATATATACACACACACGAAATACAGGAAAAATGAGAGTGACAACCTCGAATGAAAAGACTTGTTAGCACGACAAGATTTGAAAAAGAAATCCTACGATGAGTACAATTATGAAAGAACATACAACTAGAGTTGATCCCAAAGTATGTCGAATGAGCTTTTGTAGAACAATACTCTCCTTTGCTCACTTGTTTTTATAAATACTAAAAAAAACTATATGTATATTTATAGTGGTTCTCGAAAGGAATTTCCTTCAAGTTGCTTAAAATTTCCTTCAAATTTTGATTTTTGTTTGTATAGTAGAAAAATCAAAGTTATGAAATTAGGGATGGATACTATGGAGAAGAAGGGGAAAATCTGATTTACATCAAGTGAAAACGGAGTTATCGAAGAAGACGGTAATATCTGATTCACAATAGTGAAAATAAAATAATCACGTTTATGTTTTCTCGCGTGCAAAGGAAGGCTCTGTTAAAAAATAGATAGATGTTTAGAAAAAAAATACTAAAAGTGTACCAATTCTTGAAATATGGAAGATTATTAGTACTTTATGTTAAAAGATAAAGACTACTTTGATTCTTAACTCAAACATATATGACGATTTTGATTCTTTTCTCTAATCTCTTTTGCCAACTTTCTTTCATACTTAATCAAAAGAGACTAATCAAACTGACAATCACCGTAACAAATGATAACTTCAGTTCATCCTTATTGAAAGTTTGTAGTTGATACAACTTGATTAAATGACACAAAGAAGAGAGTTATTGCCTAAACAAACTTGGCAACACACAATTGATACCCAATAATACACCAAAATATAGTTTGATATCAATAATCACCGTAACAAATGAGAACTTCACTTCATCCTTCAAAGTTTGAATTTGATACAACTTGATTAAATGACACAAAGAAGAGAGTTATTGCCTAAACAAACTTGGCAACACACAATTGATACCCAATAATATATAGTTTGATATCAATAATCACTGTAACAAATGAGAACTTCACTTCATCCTTGAAAGTTCGAAGTTGATACAACTTGATTAAATGTCACAAAGAAGAGAATTGTTGCCTAAACAAACTTGGCAACACACAATTGATACACAATAATACACCAAAATATAGTTTGATATCAAGAAAAGTGTAAATAACACAACAATAACAACACCAAAATCAACTATTTTTCTCGAACATTGGTCTTATTTGTAGTCGAATTTCTTTGGCTTTGATTAATAGCAACAATTGCAGACCTTGTTTAAATTCTTTTTTCACCCTTCATTTGTTGAAGTCTATTCTTGATAATGGCTGATTCTCCTTTTCATTCCACCCCAAAACATGGTTTGATAGTCAATATCTCCAATGACTTCATCAGACCTCTTTGAAATACTTGTACCAATACCAACAACCCTTCTACTTGGCATTTCAGGTTGTACAAATAAACCACAAAGGTTAGTAGAAGTATATGAAAATTAAAAATCTCTAATCTAGTTAATAATTTAGGGTTGTACTTACATTAAGAGTTGTAAAACCATTATCAATAACCAATACTCCAAATCCCACCATTCTTGGCCTTTTAAAAGGCCTTGAAGTCTGTCCAACACTAGTGCCTGCATTCTCGTAATTTTCTTGAGGTATACCTATTTTTCTGTCTCTTTCTCTATTTGTTCCTTCATTCACTTGGTTTTGTTGAGGCATCTTTTTTCCATTCCATGTGTTATCATTTTCTTGTCTACCTTGAGACACCCCCTTTTTCTCTATCCATTCATATGTGTCTTTCTCTCCCTCATTCTCATTCACTTGGTTGAGGAAACTCTATTCTATTGTCACTGTTTCATTCTTCAAGTTTTCTTGAGGCTTCCCCCTCCTTTGGCCCTTTATCTACCTCTTTCTTTACCATTTTCATTATTTGTTCTGGTTTGATTATGATAATAAAATATATTAGCATATATTTAATTCAATTAAATATTAATGATAATTGCTACATTTATCTATGATTAATAAGAAGTTGTTGCAGCTTGACTTGAATCAGTTGGAGGAGTAGCACATTATCTTTTATTATGGCTCTTTGCATGACAATTGCTACAAGTGATAACAACTCCACATTTGCTAAGCTTTTTAATTTTTTCTTTCATTTGTCTCGTTCCTTCTAGATTTACTTGACCTTCCAGACAACTGTTTAATTGCTGATAGTTGAACTATCGAATTACTAGATAGTGGCAACATATTTATATTATTCATTGGCTGAATAATACATATGTTCTAAGATAGGTTTCCTTGTTGTAGAAGTTGTCCATATAATGAATTGGTTCATATTGTTTGTAATGTAGGGAAACAACATCATGCGGACATGCTATGTCCTTAAGCTGCCAAGCTCTGCAACTACAAGTGCGTCTAACAATGTCTACACAGCCTGTAAAGCTCTTGTCTACAACTTCAAATCATTTTTCTCCATTTCATGATAAGTTACAGTGCATTGACTTATTCATGTTTTCTTGTAAAATCTTTAAAGTCATGAGAGAAACATCAGTGATCCATATTTTTGAGAACTTACTTAATTGACCAACTCTTTTTATCATTTTTATCGTAATATCTTTTAGTATTGTAATGTTTGTCTTGTATCTTAAAGACAATATATTCATGCATTTAAGCTCTCCATCATATTGTTATCAATTGAGTCACATATACTATGTTATTTGAAGTACCTTTTGCACCATCTTTCTAAATGTTAGTACAAAAGACCATTCAAGCACTCTCTTCTCAGTTTCTTCAAAACCTTTATGTAGTCCCTCAATTCAGCTTCAAATGAAGATTTTGCAATCTTCCAGAAAATATTTATTCTCTCTATTTTTTTCTAATTTTTACACCAATTCATAAGGATATGTCTGGCACACATTCTATGTTGATAATAAATTTGACACTTAAATTTCCAATCCTATTAAAGATAGAAAATTAACATATAAAAGAGTTAATGTGAAAAAAAATATGTAGAAGAATATGTAGAAGATGAATCTTAATCAATAATCCAAGACATACCTTTTGCATATCATTAATTAGGTAAGTTCATGTGCTTCTTCAAGATCAAGATCAGTCTTCACTAAACTTAAAAATCATCTCCAAGCACATTTATTCTCAACCTCAACTACTGCCCAAGTAATGGTCAACATCTAATTATTTTCATTTTGCGAACTTCAATCAATAACTGACCTTTGCACACTTCTTTGAGAAAACATCCATCTACAATAATGCACCTATTAGTACCTCCAAAGAATGTTTTTTAAAGCATGAACGCACACATAAAATCCTTCAAAGATCTTATGCACAGTTTCAATAGTTTCTTTAACTTTAACAATATAAGTGTTACCTGAATTTGCTCTTAAAATCTCATTTTTGTAACAAAAATCTTACCACACTCAACAATACGAGTACCCATAATCTCTTGTATCACTTCTTCTCATTGTTGTCTTTCCAACACGAATAACCAATCATTTTCTAGTAAGCTCTTGCAACTTGATAATTCTTATGTTTATCTATTCATTCTATCCTTATATATGTTGTCTAGAAACTTTGAATTGCAAGAATAGTTAAAAGTTGAAATCACACAAATATGGGTAGGTTTTGTAGTTTTTAACCACAAAAGCTATAGTTTGGCTATCCAAACATACAACCAATAACCAAGAACAACCTTCTTTACAGTATCTAACTCTAACTCTTCCAGGCTCATTCTCATATTTCACAATTTGATTTTTTTCTTGAGCTACATATTTGGTTACAACTTTCCTAAATTCTCTTACACTTCCAAACACCAAACATGTTTCTCAAACAATCTTCCATAAAATTGGATAAGAAATAACTCTGTTTTTTTCTTCTTTCTAATAGATTTATTCACAACTTGATCAACCTCCTCACTATCTTCCCAACTTGTTTCTTCCTCTAATTCAAAGTTAGGAGCTTCATCACTTGGATAGTAAGATTCATCACCCTCTAACGTACCTAATAAGCTATTCGTACTGTCAATATTTGTTTTATCATATCCTATATTTGGTCCATTTTCACCAGTATGAATCTGTTTAGTAATTGTGTCTCTAGTTCTCGTGTTTGACCTATTGAAGTGCCTTTTGAAGCCTTGAAATCTCTATACTCTTCATGAAGATCACTATCTAGAACCTCTTCACTGCTATCCACTTGAGAACTATCACTTAACTCATCATCAGCATTTTCTTCACTAAGATCATCATCTGTTTGTGGCTCAACATGAAGAGTTGAAGACTGACTATAAAGATTGGAAGGTTCAAATGTAAGAGTAGAAGAGTGACACAAAAAGTGTTGAAAGGTTCAATTGGAGGATTAGTAGGCAGAAATAAAGTGTTGGAAGGTTGACCAAAATGATTAGAAAACTGAAATAAAGGGTTGAAATGTTCAAAAGGGGGACTAGAAGGTTCAGTAGGATGAAGCCCGTGAGCCTTCACTTCTTCGTTCTGACACCACTATTCAATAAATTTCAACCACCGATGCTACCAATTTGTTTCGCCTCATGAAGTTTCTTAGGGTTTTGATCGGTCAGGGGAGAGAGAGAGAGAGAAGGGTAGGTGAAATTCTTTGGTAATGAGTTAAAAAATGAACGAATTTGAATAACATTCGATCTTTGTTAAATGGGTTGGAGGTGGCACACACGTGCTTGGATTGAGAATACTGATGGTTAAAAAAATGATGTGTTCATCGTGCTTTTGGATAATTTTGTGGAGTAATAAGATCCCCGTAAATTTAAGGTGTCTACCTTAAAAATAATACAAGTTCCATGGAATATTAGGAGTTAGGACATGGCAACCACATGAATTATTATCTAATTAATTAATTAGACTTAGTGCGAAAACTCTAAACAACGTAATCAATTCAAGCACTTGTGTTTCTGATTCACCAACTAGTAGAGTATATTAGTGTGGGGCTTCATGGACACAATACTAACAGGGTAAGGCGACTAGTTTTTTATTTTTTATTTTTTATGGAGTACTTTTTTCATTTATTTTTACTTGTCATTTATTTTTAAAATAAATTTTAATTTTTACTTGTCACTTTTGACATATCAAGAAAAGATAATAAAATAATTCATGTTTTATCTTAGTATTAAATACTTATTCTCTAAATCATCTTCCAAGACCTAATACTAAACATCATATAACAGGGCTAGCTTGGTAAAATGCTTATATCAATAATTCTTTCTCTCTCTCTTTATATATATATCGGAGAGGTGATAGAGCATACGTGTCAACACCATAAATTTTTTTTAATTAATTAAAAATTATTATTTAAATATAATAGGATTAAATAATAAATTACTAATTATTTTTTAAAAATCTCTCTCTATATATATATAATACAAGAGGTGATAGCACCTACGTGTCAGCATCATAAAAAAGACTTTTAAATTAAATATTTAAATGTAATAGGGTGAAATAATAAATTAATATCTTTTGAAAAGTATGATTACTAATTTTAAAATGCAAAACTAAAAAGAATAAAAAAAGAAAAAAAAGAATTGCACCACGTCAGTAGTGCAGAATTTGAAGGACAATGTCAATTAAAAATATTAATTACACATAGTAGAATTAATAATAAATTACAAAAAAATTAAACTAAAATAAAATTTTAAAATTGAGGGTAATTTATTAATTTTACAATTCAAAAATAAAAATCACCACGATGGACATTTGAGAATTCTAAGGAATAAGTTCGCATCATAAAAAATAGAATGCAAAATTAATATAAAATCTGAATTTGTAATACTAAGAAGAATAGTTTAAAGTATTATTTAAATAAGAATAATCTATATTTATACAATCGGAGATGTGATAGCTATCAGCAGCACAAAAATAGGCTTTTTAATAATTAAAAAGATATTATTTAAATGTAATAGGATTAAATAATAAATTAATAATTGTTTTTTAAAAATTATGATTATTAAATTTAAAATGTAAAATTAAAAAGAAAAAAAGAAGTATAACTTAGATAAATGACTATAGTTTAAGGGTTATTAGATTGAAATAGCTATAAGTATCATATTTTAAAAAATTAGCTACAATTTGAATTAAAAAATAGCTGAATTCCATAAATATTTCATTTTTTTAATACAAAAATACATTCAAAATAAATTCCCACTAAATGAGGTCAATTAGTTAATGTAACTGACCTATTTTTCAGTCCTTAAACCTATTAATAACTGACATATACCTTCTATAGGATTCTAATAAACTTAAAAAGAGAAAATATGTTCCTTTCTTTTGTCTTCATTTCACGCCTAAAACCAAAATACATTTCATTTCACAACTAAAAAGAAAAGAAAATTTCATGGCTACTATCACTGTTTTAATCCGGCATTTCAGAATGGAGCGAAGAGAATTGTTATGTATAACATTGACGGGATAGTGTTGAAAGGATATGCATTATATTCTGATTTTGTTGATTTGATTTCGATACAATTGAACGTCGATCTTACAAAAAAAATGGTGTGAAAATCAAATACGTTGTCGAAGATAACGACATGCCAATGAAAATATGTAATAACATGGGTGTGCGCGTATATGTTCAGTTGAAAAAGATCAACACCAAATTTGAAGTATATTCCTTGTGTGTAAGTATTTTCGATATTGATATAGTATATTTTGATTCTGGAAAAACTTCTATTGAAGGTGATGTATTGCAACTTGAATACAATTAAGAATTAATTGGTACGAATGATACATTATCAATTGTCCCAGCGTTTGGCGATCAATTAGTAGATGTATTTGATCATGGAAATGATTTAATAATACGAACAGATCACAAAAGGAGATAATGGTTGATCAGTATACATGGATAAGTCGACATTGAATGATGTGATGGAAAAGTATTCAAGGATGTGATGAAAAAGTATTCAATCGAAAAAAGGTTTAAATTCTTGGTTGAGAGGTCAAGCTCGATTAGGTAAATTATTGTTATACTCGTTTAATTTTAAGTGTATTGAGTTATCTTTGCATATGCAAAGCAAAACTAACAAAAAAATATAAATTGTATTCGCAGCTATACTATTGTATGCAAATCTAAAGAATGCACATGGTTGATGAAAGCGTCAAGTATTAACAAGTCGAAGATGTTCAGAATTAGAGTTTTAAACTTTGAACATACATGTCCTTTAAAGGATGGGGTGCATTCAGACTGTCGTGCAACAAGTGGATTGATTGGAGGAATAATCGCACCTCAATTGAGGAATCACAAGAGGAATTACACTCCAAATGATATCAGGGATGACGTTAGATTGGACTTGGATATTGATATTAACTACAATCATTTTCAAAATACAGAATGACAACATAACCTCAAATACACTAGAAGGTATTCAATGTGTGAAAGTAGGCCACACTAAAGGTATCCCATAGTATAATACATTGGAAAGTATATCCTTCACATAACTTTTACACTAGAATGATATTACGTACATGTTACAACATACACGAAAAGCCATGCTAGACAACAATCAAATATAGTACATTAATATTTCGCGAGTAGCTGCATTAATGAGACCTAAAATAATAAACATATCAAGACAACTACATACAACAACTTAACAAAATAAGAATCTCCTAAATCACATATAAATGACACAATCGAAAATAATCTAGGCTCTATTGAAATACAACTACTATGTAAAACTATGCACCATAAAAAAATTTATGTGCCAGAACATAATGCAAAGTGGTTACACCAACAAACATTGCATGCAAATTGAATACATTACAAGTTGAACACTAACTACAATCTTACATCGAGATTACTTACAACTTCTAATGCTCATATCAAAAGAAG
Organism: Solanum lycopersicoides; assembly: GCA_022817965.1. NCBI lineage: Eukaryota > Viridiplantae > Streptophyta > Magnoliopsida > Solanales > Solanaceae > Solanum > Solanum lycopersicoides. The sequence continues at coordinate 104,673,624 of CM040618.1, forward strand.
ATTACATGTTCAGTTAAAAGGAGCACTTCAACATTCATATTCATACAGAGCTATAATAACAATATCCCCCCTGAAGTCTTACAAGTGGGGTTTGAGGAGGTTAGTATGTACATAAACATTACTACTAAGATCAAAAAATTAATATGAGTGAATAAACAAAGATAAAATATTGCAAACTACAAAGGCACCTACTCTAAAATTTTCAGTTCCCGATACTCAAGTTTCAAATTGTAGTTGATATATGATCTTTTCATTCTACTATACTTCATCACCACTGCATACATTCACAAAGGTGCTCTCAGGTTATCATTATGCGTCAAATACTCGGACAAATAGCAGAAAATCAGAATGTATGCATATATAACTTAACTACAGTTAACTACTATTTAACACAATCATTATAAAAAACAGAATTACAACATAACCCCAAATACACGAGAAAGTATTCAATGTGCGAAAGTATATCACACTAAAGGTATGCCATAATATAATAATTCGAAAAGTATATCCTCTACATAACTTTTCTTGTTCGAATTACAGTACACTGCAGGTATATATGTATACAATTATTCTACATTCCAAATTTAAAAATATACATACATCTAGTTCTTCTTCACTCCTTTCTACTTGTTCTTCATTAACTACATGTTTTCCAGTCGTACCCGAAACAACATATTTGACTTTCCTCCTTGTCAATTTTTGTTTCATCCACTTTCATTGTTGACCCTTCTTTCCTTTTAGAAGAACTCGATCTTACTAATTCATAATTCAAATCTAATGTAATAGGGCTATTAAGAAATTCCGATTTCTTCTCTATT